>CM067168.1:56707555-56805055 GCA_034093135.1 Erigeron breviscapus | reverse complement strand
CATATTCCCTATATTACTGGTGATACCCATGTTGTGGCAGTGGAGGAACTGCATAGAGATAGAGAGCATATGATTAAGAAGTTGAAGATGAACTTGGAAGTGGCTAGGAACAGAATGAAACAACAAGCTGATCTCCACAGGACTGACAGAATCTTCAAAGTGGTTGATTGGGTTTATGTCAAGCTACACACTTTTGCACAACAAACCTTGAAGTCTCATCACAATCGGAAGCTCTCACCAAAATATTTTGGTCCTTATAAGGTGTTAGAACAAGTGGGTCAGGTGGCATACAAACTGGACCTTCCTGCAGATGCTCAAATCCATCATACTTTCCATGTCTCTTTACTTAAGAAGGCTGAAGGAATTTTGCTTGAGACTTCACCTTTGCCTCAGGGTCCAACATTCAGTCTGCAACCACGAGCCATCCTAGACAGGCAGCTGGTCAAGAAGAGTAATAAAGCAAGTGTCACACTGTTGGTTCATTGGGAACGTCTTCCAATTTCTGAAGCTTCTTGGGAATTGGTGGAAGATTTTTAGCAACGATTTCCTGAATTCAAGATTTGAAGATTCACCACAGTCTCTCCTGGATCTGCAACTCTTCAATGTGTCTTTTTTGAGGGCAAAAAAGCTTATAAGGAGGGACTATTGATACACACAAAATGTATAAATAGTAATAATAATAACAAATAAATAGAATAAAGGTGGAAAGTGTACATATTGGAAGTTGGAGGGTTAAAGTTGTACAAATGGAAGTTGGGTTGTTAGAGTTTGTTAGGCCGTTAGAGTCGTTATATGTGTATATATATACACAATATTGTAACAGTTCGATGATCACTCAATTACCAAACACAATTCTCTCTCTTCTCTCTCTCTAGTTTCGTTTCTGTTCTATCAAAGTGAAGATATATACTACAACAGCTTAAGAGAGGTCGTGGGTTGGGTGGTTTATGGCGGTGGTTGTTTGCGGTGGTCAATGATTCTGGTGGTTGTGTACGGTGGTAAGTGGGTCAGGTGGTTGTTAGTGGTAGTCAGTGGGTCGGGTGGTTTTTGACGTTGGTCAGTGGCTCAGGTGGTTGTTGGCGGTGGTAGGTGAGTTGGGTGGAGGTTGGCGGTGGACGGTGGTCAATGGGTCCGGTGGTTGGAGGTTGTGGTTGATGATGGCACAACAGTGGATGATTTGAGGAATACAAAGCTCAGGAAATAGGTTTGTATTTATTCAATTTGTGGGCTTTTTTGTAAAATTGTTCAATTCCAATGGAATTAGAAACTTTCCATTGGTTTAATGAAGGAATTGTAAATTCTTTGTTTAAAGGAATTTGAAGGAAAGTTTCGAATTCCAATTCAATCATTTTTTCCAGCCAAACAAGGTGAAGAATGGAATGTAGATTCCAATTCCTACAAATTACAAAGGATTCTAGTGAACCAAACACCCCCTTAGGGTACACTAGGCTAACTTGGCTGTTTACTTCTACTAATTACCTTAGATACTAATTGGCAAATTGGACAAACCAATCAACCTTTGCCACATACTCATTTTATTTTTATATTTGTTTCATACATGTTTTATGTTTTATATGCATTAGTTATCGGGTGAGAAGAGTATCTAGCGTAGACTCGATTAAGACAATATAGTCTAACCCCCCGTTGTGATATTCGATCCACACCTGTAAAAAAATTGATGTGTAAAATCGAGTTATAAAATTTATAAACAAGAAATACCAAATTAACGACTACTACACACTTATGGGCAGTGTACCCATCCGTATATAGTATAGAAATAAGGTAAGACCAGGTCGAACACAAGGACTCAAGTAGTAATTGATTACATAAAATAGTTCAATAAAAAGGGGGTTTAGTGACCGAATTGTCACTTTTGCAATTAGTAAGAGAAATTAGTAATCCCGAAGGATTAAATTGAAAAGAGTTTTAATTGTAAATTTGAAACAATACTTTAAAGGGAACACCTACTTGGATCAGCTCACATGCCAATCATCGGGTCTAAACATTACTTGCATTTATTGAACGACTTAAAAGATAGACAAGACGAACTTCCATTATACTTGACACTTTAATTGCTCGAAATATAGTTATCGCTTCCGCGTTTAATTTCTACTAAAAACAATTAAGCATTAAGAACCTAAGTTGATTTTTATGATTTAACCTTTAAAAGCTTTCTTCCGAACTGCTTATTCACCTAATCAGATTCCTCTATCATAAGTGTTTACACACTCAAAATGAATTTAATTGTTTAAAATCTTTATCGCTAGTTTCTTCCGAACTCCAACGAATTTAGGTTAATTAAAGACCGATTAACCATTTTATAAATCAATTGACAATGACATAGATTTCTTCCGAACTTCTAATTACAATAATCAATCAATCAATATAAAAGAGAAAAACAATATTTAAACTCAAATAAATGCGGATCTTCGATTAAACATAAAAATCTTATTCAACAATTGCAAGTAACATTGATTCGACCCTATGACATGCTCACTACCCAAGCGGGTGTCAAAGAATTTAGCCACTCATATTAAATAAGAAAGAACAAATCATAATAGAAGAATTCATTGTTACCAAATACAATGGAATTGAAAGCAATAAACGTAAATGATCCAATCGTGATTGAAGCCTTCAAAGATGATTGAACTGATGAAAAACCCTCCTTGGAAGTGCTAAAATCGGCTGGTATTAAAAAGTTAGGTTAATGAAGTGTTTTGCAAGCTATTTATACTAATCTCCAAAATCTGCATAATTCGGCGCCAACTGCGTCGCAGTAGGTACACTGCGGCGCAGTGTGTACATTGACTCGTTGACTTGTTGACTTTCGTTGACTCGAAGATTGCTGGAACCTGGAGGCACTGCGGCGCAGTTTGATACACTGCGGCGCAGTGTAATTTTCGCACAAACGACTGCGGCGCAGTCTCCTACTGCGACGCAGTGGCATCATTGACTGAACTGGAACTGGTTGACCACGAAGGACTGCGACGCAGTATAAAGCAATGCGGCGCATCCTAAATCTCGAACAGTGGACTGCGGCGCATCATGTGTGATGCGGCGCAGTGGCTAACTGAACAGCTTCCTTTTTTAGTTTCGTGCCTTACAAATCTCCGTAAGCGCTTGTTTCACTTCAAAATGTCGTTTTCTACAGAAATAACGCTCAAATACCTGTCTAATGCCTGAAACACTAACAAATACCATAAACGCACCAAATGTATACATAAACCACTCGAAAAGCACTTAAATCAACTAATAATCCATGGGGAAAAAGGTATAAAATGAGACACATCAAATCCCCCCACACTTAAGCTTTGCTTGTCCTCAAGCAATTCTAAGCTGAAAAACAAATATTACCTTGGTACTTAGTGGAAACCACATTTCAATTATCAAAAAGAAGCTCAACCATAATTTAAACAAAAGAAATGGTTAGGCAGTTTTAATCTTAAATGAAAACCGGAATGTTTGACAATATTTGACTGATACACAAGCCTTAATAACATGATTAAGCACAAAAGAATCGAAATAGTGACAACTCCTCTATTCTACTCCAACTAACTTACTATCGGGGTTGAATATTTGAATAATCACTCAATGCCTAGTCGTGATGCATAATCTTTTAACCATAGGCTTGTACTAGGATCGTTCCTTCACCGCCATGATGCAAACACCACAACGTCTATCATAAGAGGACTTAAACGGGTTTGATGAACATTTGGCTAAACAAGGTATTTCAAGGGATATGGTAATTTGTGATAGAAAATTGGTGTTAAAAGGAAATATCACAACATCTAACAAATTTTTCACATAATAGTCTAATCCAAACACAACCCATGTCATTAGTTTCCAACGGTCCAAAACCCGATATGTTTTCCCGACAATACCCCCAAAAGAACGATTAAAAACCGACACCATTGTGGTGTATGACAATCCAACAACTCATCATCCAATACTAACCAAATGTTGACTTCAACAAATGTGCCAACTAGATATGATCAACAAAGAATATAAACATTACAAGATCCTTTTGTTGGTTAAATAAACGAACCAACTCATCAAAATGATTTGACCAAAAGTGAGAAATACCAACTGACAGCCCAAGCTACTTTTTCTTTTCATTTTTTCTTTTTTTTCTATTTTTTTTTTTTTTTTTTTCTTTTTTTTTTTTTTTCTTTTTTTTGTGAGCTACTTTTACTCTGACTAACTGGTATTCTCTAATACATTACAAACAAAGACAAATCATATATCAATATGCTAACATGAACAATCTAGACTTAATCCAAAAATCATGACGAAATCAATCTATTCTCAGTAACCGAGAATATCCCAAACCGACACAGTAAGATAAACCAAACCATCCACTAGCAAAGGCAACCAATGACCCACCAGGATTTCGACTATCGGTAAGGCTAGGTAAAGGTGTATATTTAGGTCGGTTGAATAACAAAGAACAACTCATAACAGATTTTCACGAAACAAGGAGTGAATGAACAAAGAACAAAGGTTTTATTTTCAATTTGCCTCTTTCTGATACATAACACGGAACGATCAACCAGGACAAGTTCTAGAATCAACGCAATCACCGGCACACTCATAGCAAATGAAATAATCCGGAGATGGAAAAACTCACCTCAAACTTGCACGTCATAGTACAGAGCTCTAATAGAACCCTTACTCCTGGATAAATCCAAAAGCCTACGAGAGGGACAAATTTACAAGGCTAATAATCCCAAAACCGTAACACCTATCAGTACTAGCAATGAATCAATAATCTCACAATTTGGGTGTTTTGGGTGCTATAAGCGTGCTAGTCATATTATTAATCCAGAAGGGATTGCCTAGTTAATCAGTCAAAACACATTCCACAAATTAAACTTTGTACCAAAGGTGTAGTTAAATTGCTTATTAATATGTATAATTAAGTGACAAAAGCAATTAACTACAAGGACAAGCATGCAAAAGTTCAAAAATTCTCTAAAATACCCGACTTTTTCCTATTTACCACCCCCCCCCCCCCACACACACACACTTGAGTTGGACAATGCCCTCAATGTCCAATGAACTAAGTCAAAACTATGGGAAATAGGGGAAAGTAAACAAAAACAAAATAAGAACAAGAAAAACTTGTCGGGTTTGGTGTTCCATGCTTGAAAATGATGCCAAGAAAATATGTCGCTGAACTTACTACCAGCATATGCACATGACAATCAAACTTGCTATCAACATGAACACACAATTAAAAGCCAACAGGATATAATAATAGCATGTGAAATCATAACCAAATATTCAAAACAGAAATGAAAATAGATAGTCTCATCACCCCGTAGGGTGGATACAAACCAAACAAATAGAAATAAAGGAAAGTACAGAATAAGAAATGTTTGAACAAATAATACAAGCTATCAAAGTACTGCATAGACAGCTGCCATCAAAAATCTCCCAGCAAATCACTGTAGTGGCATAGGTCCTCCTGGTGGACTAAAGAAATCCGTCATAAGTCGCTGAGCAAAATCAGGATCTGCTGAACCTGGACCTGATGCTCCTGCATCTCCACCCTGGGTACCTGCAAATGAACCAAAAGCAACGGGGTGATCTGGACCTCTTCCCCCGAGATCGTGGGAAGGAGGCTGCTCGAACTAATGCTGTGGTGGATAGTAGAAACCACCACAAGACCTGTGCTCTGGAATGAATATGCTCGGAGGACGGTAATCCACGAAAGGCTCAGTAGGAGTGAACGGGCGACCCTGGTACTGGGCCTCCTACATCGGCTGATAACGATGTTGGTCAAACATGACCCGACTAACTCCAGATCCCAACCACCTAAAGTCCCGCTCTGCCTGTGCCTGGAACTGCTGCTGCTCCCTCTGCATCTGTTGTTGTGTCGTCCAGATATTAGTCACTATAGCCTGAAGTGACGCAAAATCAAAAGAACCGGGAGAAGTGATGGAGGAAGATGCACCCGCAGTAGAAATGGCACAACGCTTAGTGCGTCGTTCTCGTGGTGCTGGGTCCTCGGGTGCTGGATCCTCGGGTGCCTCACCCATCTCCTCATCCTCAGCAGCCTCATCATCACCCTGATCATTAGGGCCAGAAATGAAAACATGGAGATCCTTATGCTTACTAGGGGCTAACAAACCATATCGGTGCAAGTCAGTATAGGTAAACTCCTTCATACTATACCAAGTCAAGTGGGTGTTGGCCCAATCATCCGCACATCCAAAATATTGGACCATTTTAGTCATAAAATGGCCACAAACTAGATTCTTATCCCTCATGCCCCGGGTACCCATATGTTTAGCCAACACATATGGTGCACAAGCTGTCCTGTAAGGGTCACCCTCGTCAAAGAAACGAAGCAACCAAAGGTCCTCAAGATAAATTTTGTCATGATGATTAGACCGGTGGACAAAAAAGTGAACAAGCATCTTAAGGAATAGTCTCAAAATGGGGGTCTGAATAGTATTGGCCCCACTAGCCGACGACCAAGTTTGCCCCCCCAAAATCCGGCGATAGTAATCTCTCTGATTACCCTCATCATCAGTAAAACCCATACTATCCCTAATGGCCAAATGCAACATACGCCTAAAGGTAGGGTCATTCTCATAAGTATCCTGGGAATACATCCCAGTGCAAACCCCAAACTCTCCAATGGACATCGACCTATCCCTACCACCACAACGGAAAAATATCACCTTATCATCAAAAACACTCCTAGCCTCATCAATCCCCTTCACCGAAACAGTGGAGTAAAACTCCAAACACCACTCCCTACAAATGTACTCCCGATTCCCTAAGACATCAAACCAAATACTACAATCTTCATCACAAGGGTTTCCAAATGCACCACTACTTTTTACCTTAAGACGCAGCAAGTTGGCAATATCCTGGCGGATGGACAAGTGATTGAGCATCACTTGTTCCATAAACTTCGGTTGGAGGACATTTTTGTGAATTATCTTGGACAACCTATTATTGTACATGATCTTCTCTTCGGGAGTAGCTCTTGGCCATTTAAGCCAAGCGTGAAGAGAATCGGTCCGTAGCAACATTGATTCCTCGGTAGGAACGGGAGGGTTGGAGGGTCCAACATTTGGCTCCGAAGTTGAAGCACGGTTTGAAGCAGTTGATTTCTGCACAAACAACACAAAAGCAAAGAAAACATCAAACCCGTATCGAATATAGTCACATATAACACGAAACTGCACAGGCCAGAATTTGGGTGGACTGCGGCGCAGTCACCCTTACTGCGTCGCAGTGAAAATTTCGTCCTGCTCACTGCGTCGTATCTTATTGACTGCGGCGCAGTCATAATTTTTCTGGGCAGGGGTCGAGAAAGACCAGAACGCAGCAAGCAAATTAGGGCTTAATCAACAATGAAAACCAATTTTATCTTCCAATTCATAATATAACAAACTAAGGGCCTTCCAATTAATCAAACAAAGTTGTAATTAACCCTAACTAGTTTGATAATATGTAATTAAATCACCAATCTAATAAAACATCTATCAATCCTCATGATTTTAACATAAACAATATTCAATTTAAGCAATATCCAATTTAAAATCTGAATTTAAGAAGAATAAACATGCTTAAATAAAACAAAGAGGAACCAATGAAGATGTAAGAGAGGATTTACCTTGGCTTTGCCCATAGTATTAAATTAGGAAGAAGTAGAGATTAATTTGAGAAAATAGGGAGAAAAAGAGTGTTTGGATCGGAAGTGGTAGAGAGAAAAGTATTTGGAGGTGTTAAAGTAAAAGTGACTTTAACCCTAGCCCCCAAACCCTTTTTACCCGATCTGGACTTCACTGCGGCGCAGTCATAATTTTTCTGGGCAGGGGTCGAGAAAGACCAGAACGCAGCAAGCAAATTAGGGCTTAATCAACAATGAAAACCAATTTTATCTTCCAATTCATAATATAACAAACTAAGGGCCTTCCAATTAATCAAACAAAGTTGTAATTAACCCTAACTAGTTTGATAATATGTAATTAAATCACCAATCTAATAAAACATCTATCAATCCTCATGATTTTAACATAAACAATATTCAATTTAAGCAATATCCAATTTAAAATCTGAATTTAAGAAGAATAAACATGCTTAAATAAAACAAAGAGGAACCAATGAAGATGTAAGAGAGGATTTACCTTGGCTTTGCCCATAGTATTAAATTAGGAAGAAGTAGAGATTAATTTGAGAAAATAGGGAGAAAAAGAGTGTTTGGATCGGAAGTGGTAGAGAGAAAAGTATTTGGAGGTGTTAAAGTAAAAGTGACTTTAACCCTAGCCCCCAAACCCTTTTTACCCGATCTGGACTTCACTGCGGCGCAGTGCTCACACTGCGGCGCAGTAAATTGGTCGAGAATTTTACTGCGGCGCAGTGCTCACACTGCGGCGCAGTAAATTGGTCGAGAATTTTACTGCGGCGCACTGAGTTATACTGCGGCGCAGTGAGGTATGAAAACAATTTAATTTTGATATTTTTTTTTTGGATTTTCGATTTTTCTGAAACATTCAAAAGACACTGCGTTGCATTAACCAACTGCGACGCACTTATTTAGTCGAGATTTAGACTGCGGCTCATCTTCATAAGCTGCTGCGCAATACAAGAAGCCCATTGCGGCGCAGTGCTAACACTGCGGCGCAGTCAATTAAGCGAGATTTACACTGTGTCGCAGTGTGTAAGACTGCGTCGCAATGCAAACCCCCCGCTTCCCCCACACTTACCTTTTTGAGTTCTTTGAAACAACTTACCGTAACGCGTGGGTTAGCCTCCAGACCTGTAAATCTCAAAATAACACATTAAAACTGAAAAATGAATACAAGTACCAAGTAACAAAAAGCACGGGTTGCCTCCCGCGTAGCGCTTAGTTTATTTACGAGTCCTTAGCTAGACTCCAAGTCCTTTAAGGTCAGCTTCTGATGGCATAAAAGCCAATCTCGAACACCTCCGCATTCTCTTCATCTTCTTCATGATAATGCTTCAAACGATGTCCATTCACAATAAAACAATTATTCGGGCCAATCAACTCCACATAGCTAGACGAATAACTCTTCTTAACCACATAAGGCCCTGTCCATTTCGATTTGAGCTTTGGTGCCTTGAGCTTGTACTTTGACTGAAACAAGAGCACCTTATCTCCGGCCTTGAACTCCTTTCTTCTGATCTTGCTATCATGCCAAGCTTTTGTCCTTTCCTTGTACAGTATGGAATTGTCATAAGCTTGCAATCTCATCTCATCTAACTCGTGCAACTACAAAAATCTTTTCTCACCTGCCAAAATCTAATCCATATTGCAATTTTGCAAAGCCCAATAGGCTTTGTGCTCAATCTCAACCGGGAGATGACAAGTTTTGCCATAGAGAAGCTTATAAGGGGTAGTACCAATTGGAGTCTTGTAGGCGGTTCCAAACGCCCACAAGGCATCATCAAGCCTCTTGGCCCAAATCTTGGGGTTATCATGCACGGTCTTTTCAAGAATTCGCTTTAAGGCCCTATTAGTGTTTTCCACTTGGCCGCTTGTTTGCGGGTGATAAGAAGTGGAGAACCGATGGGTCACCCCATTCTTCTTTAGCACCTTAGCAAGCTGGTGATTCGCGAAATGTGTCCCGCGATCACTTATTAAGGCCTTTGGTACACCAAATCGACTAAACAACTTTTTCAAAAATTCAATAACAACTTTAGCATCATTAGTCGGAAGGGCTTTAGCCTCGGCCCCTTGGACACATAATCAACGGCTACCAAAATATAAAGAAACTTGTTTGAGGGAGGAAAAGGTCCCATAAAATCAATTCCCCAAACATCAAAAACCTCGCATACCTGAATCATTTGTTGAGGCATTTCGTCTCTTTTGGTAATATTACCTTGACATTGACAAGCATCGCATACCTCCACCAAAGTCTTGGCTTCCTTGAAAATGGTAGGCCAATAAAATCCTGCATCAAATACCTTTTTACCGGTTACAGACGGTCCATAATGACCACCGGTAGGTCCAAAGTGGCAAGCATCCAAAATCTTCCGGGTTTCAGCACCGGAAACACATCTCCTTATCATTACATCTGCACACATTCTAAACAAATAAGGATCTTCCCAAAAATAATGCTTAATATCAGAAAAGAATTTCTTCTTTTGTTGAGATGTCATATCCTTGGGAAGAACATTAGCACCAAGAAAATTAGCAATGTCTGCATACCACGGTTCCTCCTCAGCTTCCATCTGCATCAAAAACTCATCAAGGAAAGAATCATTGATTTCATGCTCTTGTAACTCCTCAAGGTGAGGGTTTTCGAGCCTACTTAGGTGGTCAGCTGCCACATTCTCAGCCCTTTTCTTGTCTTTGATTTCAATGTCGAATTCTTGCAAAAGCAAGACCCAACGAATAAGACGAGGCTTGGCATCTTGTTTCGAGAACAAGTACCTTAAGGCAGAATGGTCCGTGTAAACAATAGTCTTATTAAGCACTAAGTAGGGACGAAATTTGTCAAAAGCATAAACCACGGCCAACAACTCTTTCTCGGTCACTGTATAGTTTTGTTGAGCCGGGTTGAGGGTCTTGCTAGCATAGGAAATAGGGCGGGATTGGCTATCCTCCCTTTGGCCTAAAACGGCCCCTAAGGCAAAATCGTTAGCGTCACACATTAACTCAAATGGTAATGACCAATCGGGTGGAGACATAATGGGTGCATTGGTCAATTTTTCCTTAAGAATGTTAAATGCATTAAGACACTCTTTATCAAAAACAAACGGGACATCTTTTTCTAACAACTTGGTCATTGGCCAGGTGATTTTGGAAAAATCCTTTATAAACCGACGGTAAAATCCGGCATGACCCAAAAAGCTTCTAATTGACTTGACATTAGTAGGAGGAGGTAATTTGGCTATAACATCGATTTTTGCTTTGTCTACCTCTAATCCTGCCTTAGAAACTTTATGTCCCAAACTATCAAGACAACTTTCAAAAGTACTTCCAAAAACTGAAAAGTCATTCATGAAAACTTCCATGGAAGTTTCAATCATGTCCTGAAATATGGCAATCATGCACCTTTGGAAAGTTCCAGGGGCATTGCAAAGACCAAATGGCATCCTTCTATAGGCATAAGTGCCAAAAGGACAAGTAAAGGTGGTCTTCTCTTGGTCCTTAGGGTCAATGGGTATTTGGAAGTACCCGGAGAACCCATCCAAAAAGCAGAAATACTCGTTACCGGCGAGCCGTTCGAGCATTTGATCAATAAAGGGCAAGGGAAAATGATCTTTGCGGGTAGCATCATTCAATCTCCGATAATCAATACATACCCTCCACCCCGTGACAGTCCTTGTGGGAACCAATTCATTTTTATCATTTAAGACTACGGTCATCCCACCCTTTTTCGGTACACAATGTACCGGACTTACCCAAGAACTATCCGAAATGGGAAATATGATTCCCGCATCAAGTAGCTTAATTATCTCTTTTTTAACAACATCTTTCATATTGGGGTTCAATCTACGTTGTCTTTGCACAACCGGTTTAGCATTATCAATAAAGTTTATGGTGTGCTTACAAAATTCTGGACTTATACCCGGGATATCGGAAATTTTCCAAGCAAAGGCCTTTTTATGAGCCTTGAGGACGGTCATAAGTCTAGATTTCTCATCCTCCAACAATGAGGACAAGATGACAACGGGTAAAAGAGATGTACCTTCCAAATAAGCATACTCAAGATGGTCCGGAAGCGGCTTAAGCTCCAAGTCGGTAGGAGGATTCTCAACCGATGTTAGAATCTTTGTGCTTTCACTAGCCGTTATCTCTTCAAATGTCTCATCTTCCGGTGGAGTTTCATCAACACTAAATGCCATGATCTCATGCATCATCTCTCCAACCATCTCTTGCTCCTCTTCACTGCAAGCAAGCATTGCTTCTTCTTCTTCCATGTCCAAGAAGTCCATGAGCTCCTTCTCCAAAACATCTTCTTCTTCACATCTATCATGAAACAAGTATCATCAGAAGAGTAAGGATGCTTAAGAGCTCTGTCAACATTAAATATAATCCGGTCATCACCGACCCCTAAGGAAATCTCCTTAGCCTTAACCCAGATGATGGCATCCGCGGTGTTAAGGAATGGGCGGCCAAGAATGAGAGGGACTTTAGCGTCCGCCTCCATCTCAAGAATCACAAAATCAACCGGGAATATAATATGACCCACTTTAATTTGCAAATTTTCCGCTATCCCCATGGGATATTGGAAAGAACGATCCGCGAGCCTAATGCTCATGCGGGTGGGTGTCAACTCACCTAAAGACAACTTCCTATAAACAGAATAAGGCATTAAAATAATACTGGCCCCAAGATCGACCAATGCCTCACACAAGTAAGCACCAAAAGAACAAGCAATTAGAAAACTCCCTGAATCTTCCAACTTGCGAGGAATCTGATTCCTGATAATAGCAGAACATTCGGCGCTCATCACTGTAGTCTTTGCCTCTTCCAATCTCTTCTTATCAGTAACAAATTCCTTGAGGAACTTTGCGTAATTAGGCATACCTGCAATCAAATCAACTAAAGGAACAGTTATATTAACAGATTGAATAAGATCAACAAATTTCTTGAAATGTTCCTTAATCTTCTCCTTCTTCAACCGTTGAGGAAATGGGATTTTCGGTTGGTACGGCTTCACCACCGGTTTCTCAACGGGCTTGGATGGAACGGCCGGTGTCTTCACGGCTGGATTCGGCTCCATCTCACTCTCATCATCCAAAGTATCATCAACTTCATCATCACAATCCTGCACAGAACCATCAGTAGCACTAGAAATTAAAGGATGTAAGTCAACTACCTTACCTGACCGAGTGGTAATGGCATTTACATGCTCATTCCTAGCATTCGGTGGCTTGTATGTTGGTCCTTGACTACTTCCTACTGTAGGCCTTGGATTTGCTTGTGTATTACTCGGTAAGGTACCGGGTTGTCTATTTGAATTTCCAAGCCTTTCAAGCCTCCCTTACAAGTCCTTCACTGTGGCTTGCTGATTCTTTGCATTTTGGTCTAGCTTGTGACCAAGTCCATCCAAACGAGTAGCCAATGCATCCAAAGTGGAATGAATCTTCTTCGAGTCTTCTGCTACCTGGTCATTTGTTGTTTTCTGGGAGCTAATGAACTCCTTCATAATCTCTCTCAATTCTGAATTTGAGCTTTGCTGACTGTTGAACCTGCTATACCTGTTGCCACCAAATCCAGAATTATTAGCATTAAAATTAGAAGAGGGGTAAGAAGTACCTGACTGCCGGTTTTGATAACCGGTGTTTTGGTTGAAGTTCCCCTGCTGTTGGTTCTGAATGTAGCTAACATCCTTAGTTGGTTTTTGGGGACAATCCTCGGTGTAATGCAAGTCCCCACAGTGATCACAACCGTCAGCCATAACCTTCACATCTCTCTCAAGGATGCTGAATCTGCTATCTTGACTATCAAACCTCTCATTCATCTGCTTCGAGAGGGCTTTAACTTCAGAAACTAACTTAGAGTCTTCACTACTCTCAACTTGAGCAACAGTGTTCTTACTAGACCTCTTAGTTCGTTCCTCATCCCTTGTAGAGCTTTCCTTGGCCATATCCTCCAAAATCTTATAACCTTCATTCGGGGAGATATTGTTTAAGCTACCCCCGAATGCATAACTCAGCTCTCTCTTCGCCCTCTTATCCAATCCATCATAGAATATCTCAAAAACAACATCAATACCCATACTATGTCCGGGGCAATTCCTAAGCATCTCCTTAAGCCTTTTCCAAGCATCTACCACATCCTCACCACTTTCCTGACAAAAGGCTCTGATTTGGTTTTCCAACTGTCTTTGAGTCCTAACAGAATAGAACTCGTCAATGAATCCTTCTTGAAGTTGAGCCTAAGTAGTGAATGAATTATCCGGTAAGTCCTTAAACCATGCAGCAGCCTCTCCAACAAGAGTCATTGGAAAGAGCTCTAGCTTAACAGCTTCAGCTTGCCCCTGCCCATACTGATATAACCTACAAATCTTCTCAAATCTCTCAAGATGGGCATAAGGATCATGTCTTATAATCCCGTCAAACTTATCTTCTTCCACACTCTTAAGATGATTACCTTTTAAAGAAAATTCCGGCGAGATTGTAGGAGGGCGGATAGGTGTTCCCCTATTAGCAGGAAATACTCTAGGTCTTTGCCCGTAAGGGAGGTTATTCGGGTCTCGTGGTTGTTCTTCACCCATCCTAACTACTCTAGGTTCAGGGGTAGCAGTTTTCTTATTTTCAGGTGTTTGGAGTTTTTCTTCTTCTACCTCCTCTGAATTATCACCTGATCTAAAGAAATCACTTGCTTGCTCCAACCTAGTAATTAATGAAGTATCTGAAGTTTGGCCCACCGGAGACTCAAATTCGGTTTCTGGATCTATCTTTTCTGATGTAGAAAGATGACTCGTTCTAGGCAACAAACAACGTCTAATCTTCTCTGGGTTAGATAGAGAACTACGCAAGGGCTTTCCAGAAGTTCTCGTGTTCATCAACTAGCAAACCTGCACATACACCACTAGACAAACCGTCAACCGCAACTGATAGAAATAAAATAAAAATGAGATAAAAATCTACTAAATAAAGAAATTAACTTTCTCACAAATGAATGTGAGAAAAGGTTGAACTACTAAACTAAACAATTACTAAAACTTAAATCCCCGGCAGTGGCGCCAAAAACTTGATGTGTAAAATCGAGTTATAAAATTTATAAACAAGAAATACCAAATTAACGACTATTACACACTTATGGGCAGTGTACCCATCCGTATATAGTATAGAAATAAGGTAAGACCAGGTCGAACACAAGGACTCAAGTAGTAATTGATTACATAAAATAGTTCAATAAAAAGGGGGTTTAGTGACCGAATTGTCACTTTTGCAATTAGTAAGAGAAATTAGTAATCCCGAAGGATTAAATTGAAAAGAGTTTTAATTGTAAATTTGAAACAATACTTTAAAGGGAACACCTACTTGGATCAGCTCACATGCCAATCATCGGGTCTAAACATTACTTGCATTTATTGATCGACTTAAAAGATAGACAAGACGAACTTCCGTTATATTTGACACTTTAATTGCTCGAAATATAGTTATCGCTTCCGCGTTTAATTTCTACTAAAAACAATTAAGCATTAAGAACCTAAGTTGATTTTTATGATTTAACCTTTAAAAGCTTTCTTCCGAACTGCTTATTCACCTAATCAGATTCCTCTATCATAAGTGTTTACACACTCAAAATGAATTTAATTGTTTAAAATCTTTATCGCTAGTTTCTTCCGAACTCCAACGAATTTAGGTTAATTAAAGACCGATTAACCATTTTATAAATCAATTGACAATGACATAGATTTCTTCCGAACTTCTAATTACAATAATCAATCAATCAATATAAAAGAGAAAAACAATATTTAAACTCAAATAAATGCGGATCTTCGATTAAACATAAAAATCTTATTCAACAATTGCAAGTAACATTGATTCGACCCTATGACATGCTCAATACCCAAGCGGGTGTCAAAGAATTTAGCCACTCATATTAAATAAGAAAGAACAAATCATAATAGAAGAATTCATTGTTACCGAATACAATGGAATTGAATGCAATAAACGTAAATGATCCAATCGTGATTGAAGCCTTCAAAGATGATTGAACTGATAAAAAACCCTCCTTGGAAGTGCTAAAATCGGATGGTATTAAAAAGTTAGGTTAATGAAGTGTTTTGCAAGCTATTTATACTAATCTCCAAAATCTGCATAATTCGGCGCCAACTGCGTCGCAGTAGGTACACTGCGGCGCAGTGTGTACATTGACTCGTTGACTTTCGTTGACTCGAAGATTGCTGGAACCTGGAGGCACTGCGGCGCAGTTTGATGCACTGCGGCGCAGTGTAATTTTCGCACAAACGACTGCGGCGCAGTCTCCTACTGCGACGCAGTGGCATCGTTGACTGAACTGGAACTGGTTGACCACGAAGGACTGCGACGCAGTATAAAGCAATGCGGCGCATCCTAAATCTCGAACAGTGGACTGCGGCGCATCATGTGTGATGCAGCGCAGTGGCTAACTGAACAGCTTCCTTTTTCAGTTCCGTGCCTTGCAAATCTCCGTAAGCGCTTATTTCACTTCAAAATGTCGTTTTCTACATAAATAACGCTCAAATACCTGTCTAATGCCTGAAACACTAACAAATACCATAAACGCACCAAATGTATACATAAACGACTCGAAAAGCACTTAAATCAACTAATAATCCATGGGGAAAAAGGTATAAAATGAGACACATCAAAAATATACAATTGAGTGGTGATAATTTTGTGTTCTATTTCATACAATTTTTATAAAACTAGCTTTTAAACTTTAGTTATATCCGGAGTCTTGTAAAATTATCATTTACTGCAAATCTATGATCATGTTTCATTAATACTATTATAGTCTTATAATTTTATTATTACTTATAGAAATATGTTAAACTTGGTCTATGTAGATTTTTGTACATCTTATCGCGCGTATACAAAGGATATAAAATAATATAGGGAAAAGTTATTCTAGGAACCCTTAAAAAAGCAGGAACCTTTAGGAACTTTTTTCCATCAATAATTACAAGGGCAATATTGTATTTTTATATCAACATTAATTAAATTAATAGTAAATAAAACAATATGGATGCACATGTGATCACCATTATGTTGTTCATGCACATGTGATCACCAACTAATTTTTAAACATTTTTTTTATCATGGATATAATTTATACCACCACATGAATTAATGATTCCATCACCATCATCCTATAAATAAAACATATAAGTGTGCATGCACATGTGATCACCAACTAATTTTATGAAACATTTTTTTACAAAATATTAGCATACATGTACGTTTTTATAAACATATGCTCATATTTGCATACATGTGACGAAAAGATAGACATGCTCATATGCTTGTTGATGTACATATCCGCGTATCCTCAGTCAGGTTACTTCATTCATCATAAACTTGCTGGGTGATGACAAATACCAATCCAATTACTTATCATTCTTCATGCAAAAACTACACAATCACACAATAAAAAATATTTTACATATGATAATCATATTAGAAGAAAAAACAATTTAACCTAATAATAATAACTACACTATAACATTTACCTATGTTGAGCAAGCAAATCCAACAACCGCATGTTACTCCTCGTCAATTCCATCTTGTCGATCTAAATACAGTTTTGATAAATAATTTTTTTTATCATGGATATAATTTATACCACCACATGAATTAATGATTCCATCACCATCATCCTATAAATAAAACATTTGTGCACATGTGATCACCATTATGTTGTGCATGCACATGTGATCACCAACTAATTTTATGAAACATTTTTTTACAAAATATTAGCATACATGTACGTTTTTATAAAAATTTTTTTTATCATGGATATAATTTATACCACCACATGAATTAATGATTCCATCACCATCATCCTATAAATAAAACATTTGATTAATTATAAAACAATAAAGAATTTAATTTAATAAATAAAGATAGGAATTGAAGAAATACTTACGCAATCTAATGGGAACAAGATGCAATTTGGGAGTTATTTTTTTTAAACCTAATTGTTGTGGTTTAGAAATTTAAAGGGAGGTAAGTGGCTGAAATCATAATAGTGAATGAGAAAAAGCCAAACACACCAAATCACAAATGAAAACCTCCTGTGCGTGATATTAGACTGAGATATATAAGACTACGTAAATGATATATTACAATTACGAAAGTAGTTAATTACCAATTTGACTAAATTGACCTTTTGAATTTAATTAAATATTAAATTACTTTCCATTTAATTACCAAATCACCATTATTAATATTAGCCATTGATTTAAAAATTGAATGGTTAAGATTGAGTTTAAAAGGTTCTTAAAGGTTCTTGCTAAATAAAGGGTTCTCAAAATAACTTTTCACTATGAATATGTTACTTAAACCCCGTAGCAACGCGCGTGATATTAATAGTAGTGTAAGGCTAAATAACACATTTTCTTTTTAAAATAACCAAATATTTCAAAAAAGTTATTTTTTCTTATGAATATTTAGTGTCAAATATGATTACAAAAATTTCATTTTATTTTTTATAGGTGTGGATCGAAAATCACAACGGATGATCTAAACTATGTTGTCTTAACTAGATCCACGCGAGAGAGCACCCTCACCCAATAGGTAGGAGGAAAATCCCCTATGGATTCGTCAGAATGCACGACATTTAATAGAGGTAAACTTTGCCCCTTAAATCTAACTCTTTATTGGAATGATTTATCTTTGCCATTAGGCTATTAACCCAGGACAAAATATGATTTGGGATTGTGTTATGCATTAAATAATTAGTTCATTACCGGCAACATTCAACCTGTTACACCCATTTAACCCATCTTTTTATGTGAGAGTTTTCCTTCTTTGTTTTACACATTTGATACATTAAACTAAAACGAAATCCTATCGTCCCAGCCACTAGAATAAACAAAAAGCCACCTCTAATACTTGACAACCAAACCGATTTGCATATTTTGCAGGTATATAGATTGCACCAACAGAATCGAGCAGCACAACTTGTGACAGCACTTGGCTATAAATAGTTCATTGGGTACACTTTTGAATGTTCTTCAATGTCTCGAAGTTATTCGTATTTGGTGTCTCTCAAGTTTCCTTATTCGGTTTTCTACCATCTGCTAGCATAATCAAACAATGATTCTTGACCTTTTATTTATAGTGGTTTCTCATGTCAAAGAACATTAACATCACCAAATTTTTATAAACTGCAATATTTGAATCAACGAGGTTTCAAAGTACTGGTTTATTATAGTGAATTTTAGTTTTTCATTTTGATGCAGTCATATAGGCAATAGTTTGATGAGATCTTGTAACAGGCAAACGTTGCATGAATGAAATCTTATAAGATATATAAAAGTACCTTTAGAATGACATGATTACATAAATAAGTGTATACAAAGGCAATATTGTGTCAAACTGTTGTCCAAATTTAATACTTATAATTTCACAAAAACTATATAAGTTGAAGGCGAGACCGTGAAATCACTAAATTATATTTTGTTAAAGATCAGACTCTCGCACAAGAACTCAATAAGCAATGAAGACTTCTAACATATTTGTTTATCAAATGTTTTAGTTGAAACAATTAGATTAAGACTAATCTTTGCATTTGTACGGACGTCGCTCCTTTGAGTTTCAATTGCTTCTTCCTTTTGCTTCATACTTTTACCTACTAGTTCAGACTGAGTTATGCCGCCTTCACTCAACATAGTATTGTACAAAAGTTTTTAGAGACAAGTCCTAGACATTAACCTCATTTAAGATTGATGTTCCCATTTATTCGAATCCTCTATGCTTGTCAAAGTTTTAGTCCTACACCTTTCATCCTCTATGTTGCTAAGGAAAGTGTATTGTCACAAAGCAAAGCATTATAACATAAAAATACATTTGTTACACGATCACACTATTACATGATAGTGATTTCCCGCTTTCAACGGTGAGTTTAAATTTCTATATATTTTCGATATGCATGGATTAGTATCTGTGAAATATTAACCTTTTGCCATAAAGATTGTAAATTGACGTATAATTAAGAAGGGTAAATAAGGGTATTGATAGCTATTCTTTATTTTCGTTTTTTAAGTAAAGTTTTGATATCTTTTCTTTCTGCTAATTTTATGCAGTAATCATGAATGCACAAACATTATGTTTTCAATTATAAAGAGCCTTAGATGTGTTCTGAGATAATGAATAGACCCTTGTTATGACAACATGAAACATCAAAACCAACTGGATAAAAGATGCTGCAAACAGCAGGCTGCTACCCTATGAATTAAGTTGTTTAGTACCCGTCTACTTCAAACGAGCCTGTGAATCACTGTGTAATTAACTAAGATTGGCAATAAAGAATGCGAAATAGGTACTTAAGTCATTGCAGAATGTTCGCTTAACTGGTTCAAGTGGAACTTAATTACATGAGCATCATTCACCCTTGGATCAAATAAACCGTATCCATATGCGACAATTGCACCTACATCATGTTCTTACTCTGACTTCTAGTAGTAGTATGTACCTCCCATCTTGCTGGTCAAAAGTTCGACTCCCGTAGTTTGCACCCCCTATATTTTGGCATTTACAACTTTCCTATCCCTACATATAAGACCAAAAAACTCCACTTGTGGAGTCATCTACATATATAAATGTCACCTTAGTTTTTCCCCTTGACTTGCTCCAAACACTCGATTTTAGACAACAAATCAGCATATTCTCTTTGAGCCTCTCGTAACTCAATTTTAAGTAGCATCACCTGCCATTAATATGAATCAACAAAGGAATACACATACATCATCAAATCATGCAACCCTACATCAAGAAAATTGCAAAAGTAATGTTGCCAATTATATGATTTTATAGACACTTTTGGCCATGTTTTGCACATGACCAATGATACTCATGTAGTTGTGTTAAGAGTGCTGGGTTACTCTAATACCCCCAACGTGATCATTTCAACCCTTTATTTGTTTTGATATGGGTAAATGAACTTTATTAAGTGAAGGAGCCCAGGCATAAAAGTATGAACAGACTAAAGTGATATACATCAAACCAACACTTCACCTAAGGAAAGGGAAAATCACAACCTTGAATACAAGCGAGTCATTTTGGATTATGTTTTCTCTCGAACAAATCAAATGAGTTCAGCTAAAAACTTTAACATAAAATGCATGTCAATGGGTCGAACCACCAAACTTAAAAAATAATCCAAAATTTATTTTAATTGCAAAAAACCACTAACTCGTATTTTTAAGAAGGGTTACATCTGTGACAATATAGCTTCCTTAATCATATTGAACCCAATAACTTTAGATCTCTTATAAGAAAATAACAGTCCCAGCCAGGCTCGACCCGAGTCGATCCATCTTGACCCATACTAGAGAGAATACCCAACCGCCCTGCTCAATTACCCAGCCCATACTGCACACTGACAGTGGTTGATGGTTATAAAATTCAACTTTGGATTGTTAAAGACTTGGGAATACCTTGATATTGAGTTCTTCCTCAGCCTTCTCGAATGCCAAGCACCTGAAAGAAAAATTAAAGATACCATTAACCAGATACACCAGGGTCACACTTCCTTTTAATGAAAAACACGTTCATCAACAGCCTCAGATTACAAAACCACACAGTAAAATCTAATTCACTAGAGCAACTCGCAAATGCATGCAATGTATAAACAATACTCACTGCATTTTGCGCTTGTTTTCTTGCGTCACATTTGTCCGCATTTGATTGTGTGCATTATCATGCTACAAGCAATGAGCAATATGTTACAAACGAAATAAAGATCGGAACACCCAACAAATAATACCTTCCATTTTCAATACACAAATATCATGTAGATGTATCAATTTTCTATATTTAAAAACTATTACCATAGATGACCCTGTATTCCCTGCACTCCTAGCTGTCTTCGGGATGTTCAATGGAGAATCCTCGGGTTGATCAGGTATTTTGCTCTTCAAAGCTGACCCTGATTTTACAAAACATCCAGCATTAACTTCGGTAAGCATGTGATAGATGGATACGTAACATTATAAAAAATAAGGGTAATTGCAAAAAAAGGTAGATCAACTTTGGTCTATATTACGCTACGAAAATTCTTTTACACCAGTAAAAGCCACAACGTTTCAAATATTTTTGTTGTTAGGTAACTTAACATAGCAAATGTTTAGACACGATATGAGGAAAAAGTCAACATGCTCAAAATCGCAGGCCATAAATTTTACAGGTAAACAGATCAGATTACATCCAGTTAATAAATTAGAGCTTACATGGTTCTTTCGGTTGAAAAATCACCGATTAACCTTTCTTAAGCAATTTACCCTATTATAATTTAGTAATGATTTCTATCAACTTCTTACCTTCACTGGAGCCTTTTGTCGAACACGGTACTAATTCTACAGGCTCATAGATGGTTGAACTAGCATTTAAAACAGCTCTCTTGTTAGTTTGAGTAACAGTTGGTAAACTCTTAGAACCACCACCAACATCAGTTTTTCTCGAGGGTGGAGGTGGAGGTGCAGGACTTGCTAAACCAGGAGAAGCAGATACAGATCGAGCTTTTTTGGGGGACTGATAACCTATCAGTCCACAATGATGATCCCTGCCAACATTCATAGATATAATATTAAAAAGTGGCTTCTTATTCGGAATTATGTTATAACTGACATGAAATAAGTTGCTCACCAGTACTCGTATGTCATATCCTTTAATCTGGTTACAAGCTTTTGAAAAACATTAGTTTTTTCGAAATCTTGTTTATTATGAGTAGGCTCAATGAAGTTTGCTTCAAGAACACCTATAGAAAGCCATGAGAAACTTAAGTAAACCTGTCACTTGGTAAAACTGAAACATGTTAACCATGCTACAGGTGGAATTTATGCTCCATTTACGTATGAATGACCTAATTCAGGTTAAATCTATCTCCTATGGGCCAAACAGGTACTTAAGAAAACATTGGCTAATGGACACAGGATGGAAATCTCCTAAATTATATTTATTTAATGACACAACTTCCAACATTATTATATTTAAGAAATTGAATAGTTATTGAGATAATATACTTTTAGCAAACAGGTTTAAGGCACAAACTATTTATTAAAAGTTTGAGCTTTTTCAAAAAAAGTGTTTCGGATCAACCAAACGCAACTCACTTTGACCCGTAACAAAAGCACCCCCTTTGATCTGTTACCTACCAGCCCATTTTGCCATCTCTAAACGAGGACAAGAACTCCAAACTTACCAACAACACCTCGGCCTCTGTTGTGCTTATAAGGAGCAACTTGTAGAAATGGCTGAAAATAGATAACAAAATAATGTCACATACACAACACTTAGATTATCCTGTAATGAAAGGAAAAAATTTGTAAAATTGGAGATCACCAAAATCAGGCGACGCTTGTGGTAGATATTAAAACCATGGATATTCACAACTGGGGCTTCTTTAAGGAACCCAATAGTGGTAACCACTTCACCCTGAAATTGATCAACACGTTTAGTCATTGTACTGGTTAATAGTAAGTAGTAATATAAATAAGAACATGTATTAACCTCAAGGCGTCCATCACTACGGGCTCTATATATGATAAACTCTGGATGCTTTAACTCTGTTGCAATATTATGATAGAGAACCACTTTTTCACGCAAGATAATGCAGAATGTGTCGGGCAGTTTCAGGTACAAGATAGATAAGTATGCCTAACACAGGAGAAGATGTAGAAATTTAAGGAAATTCTTCATCAATCATACATCATAGAGGTGACAAGTTGGACCATTTATTTACTAATGCGTAGATTCAGTTTTATGTCTAAAGAACAAGTTGAATTATGCCCAGATTCTACTTTCTTGAATAAACGTTAAAACTTCGCAAGTGGCTTTATTTAAAATAAATAAAATAGTCCTTCGGGGTCACCTCAACCGACCTTATTAACCCGAGCCCATTGTGACCATTTACCCACCAACCCATTTTGCCACTCTCGTATTTTGTAGCCTTTGATTACATGCAGAGTTGTAAAGCAAAATTTACACGAAGAGAATACTGTAGCCGATTGGCTAAGTGATCTTCATTTATCGCCTTCCGACTCTAACACCCCAACATGGCGGAATCATGGGGTATCACTTAGAAATAGCACATCACGACATGGGAATTATGTAGAGTCAACTATATGAAAACATAAGATCGAAACGATCCATAAACTCGTAAAAACGTATACATTCATCAACATTCATCAAATACACGTTCAATCAATAATAAAAAGAAGTTCAAATCAATAATAGTTGATCCTAAAAGTAACTCATTAAAGGGAGAATAAGGATCACGGATCCAGAAGTCCAAAGCTAGTCCAATTCTAACAAGCAAGCAATGCAATCATCCATTTTTCCTCTGATTAACTTGATTACTTGAAAAGTGTACTAAAGAGCGTCAACATAAAGTTGGTGAGTTCGTAGGGACATATAACAAGGAGTAAACGTATCGGGAATACAACCGTTAACGATATACAGGGATTAGAATACCTAATCACATCAAGAAAACCCTAAAAGGGTATACGTTAGTACAACATCAACACATATCACGATTTAACACATTTCGGCACGACTTACATGTCTTCCAAAGGCGTGATCATTACAGCATGACTTACATATATTCCAAATGCATGTACAACAACATGACTTATGTGTCTTTCAACAGCATGTATAACGGCATGACTTATGTGTCTTTCAACAGCATGTATAACGGCATGATCACAACGTTTACGTTTCATACAATACAACGTTTAACAACAACAATTCCATATAACGTTCAACAACGTTCCATAACAATCAATAACGATCAACCACGATGCGGCTTACATAGTTAATAATTAACAATGCGCTAACGGTGCGACTTACATAACGAGTAACGCGCTAACGATGCGACTTATATAATAATAATGCGCTAACGGTGCGACTTATATAATGAATAATGCGCTAACGGTGCGACTTACATCGTAAACAATGCGCTAACATGTCCATATCAACAATTCAATCATACAATCAATCAAATCAACAATTAAGCAAATTGACATCTCGGTCCATATCATAACAAGTGAATCAACCAACAAATATGATGCACATACACTTCTTATAATTCTACTTTAAAGGAATAATCGATGCTTATATATAGTGTAACATCCGCGAATTTTGACCCGTTGACTTTACGTGTAATATGACTAACGATTCAAGTTAATGAGTTATTTGGGTCGTTTTGATGCTTAAATGGCAATGTGGAAGTAACTGGGTCGTTTTGTGAATTATATGACATTATATTATATTCGGGTCAATATTGTGTTTTGATCGGTGTTTAAATGGTTAACGATTGTATTTTGACTGGAGAAGTGAAATGGGTCGGCCCGTGGGTCGTCCACGACCCATCAGCCCCCCCCTTGACCCATTTCCCTCCTTATCTTCTCTTTACCTCTCATTTCCTTATCTATCTATCTCATTCTCTCTCAAGTAAAAAGCAAGGAAACCCTTTTCATTTCTCTTGCATCATTTTGGTGTTTTGAACTTGGATTCACTAGGAAATCACTAACATCTTCAGCTCTTATCGTTGGATCAAAGGAATTCGTTCTAAGTTTACCCATTTTACCCATTTTGACCTAATTTGGGTTTGAGCTCAAGGAGACGTTTTGGTAAGTCAAATTCATCCCATTTATACCTATTTATGTTTGTTTATGCATTTCTAGTCATCTTGAACAATTGCAAGTCTTGAATCGAGTCAAAGACGATTTGGGTCATAATTAGGTTTAAATTAGGGTTGGAAGGATTTGGATGAGATTTTGATGTTTTGAATCGAAACTAAGATAGGGGTTATGTTTATTTATGTTGAAATATGTTTGTATAAGCTTCAAAATGAGTCTTGAAACATCATTAGTCGTTTTGGTGATCAAAAATGGGGTTTGGGTGGAGTTTGGTTCGTGTTTGATGAGTTTTGGAACTGATCTGGGCGCAGGTGCGTCGCACCCCCTCTTTGGTGCGCCGCACCAATGCTTGGGCTGAGTTCCCTGATCGATCTGTGCGTCGCACCCCCTTTTGTGCGCCGCACCTTTGGTGCGCCGCACCTGGCTTGGTGCGCCGCACCTCATCGATGGTGCGCCGCACCTTTCCTCCAGGGCAGCAAAACCTGTTTTAGTTTGAAAGGTCGTAACTTTTGATCCGTATGTCCAAACAAGTCGTATGACCTATCGTTAGAATCGTGAGAGAGTCTAGTTTCTTGTAGTAACACTCTTTTTGTATGAATCCTTTCTCATTTCTAAAAAGGTCGAGTCGAATGCGTCTTGTTCCTACTCGTTTAAGTTGTAAAGGCGTTTAGGGTTCGCGACTTGACCTAATTGTGATAAACCTACTTGTTAATGATTGTATAGTTGACATTACGGTATTATGATGTATAATTATAGGTCGTGGACGTGTGGACCCCATTACTTGTTTGTAATCGTTACTAGCTTCTTTGCGGACAAGGTGAGTTTCGTATCTCCCTACTCGCTTGAGATTCGGGCTGAAAAGTGTAAACTTGCGTGTTTACTTGCATTCGTTGACTGATTGATTGATTGTTCTAGTTGTTGGATTGAGGTGACGTTCATTTTGTTTGATCGACTTGGTTTATGTTTTAGTTAAGTATTACTTTTATATTAGGATAGACGTACATACATGGAAGTCGGTTATGCCTTCATTGGGTTTTAGATGTGGTGGGAAGGCTGCGGGTGACCCTATATATAAGCATCTGGGACTTGAAGAAAGTAGAATCCTCTGAAGTATATGTACGTATAGTTGGTTTATATTGTGATTAGTGGCTCACGTTTGTTGATTTTTGATCGTTGGCTTATGGTTGTCGTATATTGATTGTTGGGTTATGTTTGATGGATATTGATTGATGGCACAGGTTATCGTGTATTGGTTGTTGGTTTATGAAGTATGCATTTACATTTGATTGTAAGCATTGCATACATTGTTGATGAGCCCTCGGCAGGGGATTGCCGACATCCTGGTGCATAGATGTATGCACCCATTTTGGATGTAGAACGTGACCCCGAGTATATAGACATATATATCTCGATGATTTTGAGATACAGCCTTGTTCATTGTGATGACAGAAGGGTATCGTTGCATAAGTGACGGAGTTCACGCATAGGATAGGCATGTTGGCTTATTCATGCATTTGGCACTTACATTGATTTATATATCATTTGTGCATTTATGTTACACATTTACTTGTCTTGTGTAATCGTGTTGTTGGACGATATTGTGTTACTTAGAGGCTCGCTGTAAGTCATGCCTAGCCTCTATGCTTACGTTGTGATTATTGATGTTGGTTCTTTATGAACCATTACTACGAACTCACCAACCTTGTGTTGACTATGCTTAGTACACTTTTCAGGTAATCAGGTCCTCCCAGGGCGTGGAGTCTAGTTGCTTGGCTTGCTGTAAACCCGGACTATGGACTGTATGGATCAAGGATTCATTGGCCTTCCTTTTTGCATTATACTTAGGATCGTTTGCCATCTTTGGATGTTATTTTTGGTTAACTTTGATGGCTATTTGCTCCTGTTGTATTTTGGCACTTGTTACCGTTTGTCTTGGATTCACTGAATCTTTAATTGCATTTAGTTGTTCTATCGTAATTCCACCTTGCGCTATATGATTTCCGTGATATTCCGAGCCTCGGCTTGGGGTGTTACAGAATGGTGGCCCATGCGTGGTCGTAGAGAATTAGGTGGTTTGACCTAGACTACGGCTTAAGTTAAAACTCTTCATATAGCATGCATGGTTAGGGAATTCGTGTGCAATGTGAATTATGTGAATCCCCGTGTGAGTTCGTAGTTAAGACCACTTGTGTGATAGCTTGAATTCAGTGTGATGAATGTGGATTGTAATTAATATGGGTTGTTGTTGTAAATTGTTGGAACTAATGTGATGATTTAGGGCAAAATGATGGGATGCCATTAACTTAGTATAATATTGTGGCAACCCTAAAAGAACCCGATCAACTCTTTTATGGTTACCCGATATTATAGCAAGTTCATGACATCGTGGATTGCGCACGTGTGGCTTAAAGTATAATAAGGAACCGATATGCTTAATGGAAGTTGATTAGGTGGAAGGTTAGCCGTTGGTACACCTTGTATACATACCCGGTCAATAACTAGAGAGCATATCAAATTCGGATTATACTTTGAATCATTCGTGTTAGTTGTTTAATGACATGATGAAATGAACAGGATCACTTGAAGTAATGATGATATATTGTAATAAATTCAACTTGATGTTATAATATGTAGAAATTCCTTATGGTTCTAACACTGTTGCCTTAGCATAATATTATGTAATGAGTATGTGGTATCGGTACGAGAGCATTGACTACTTGTGTGACTAACATGTGAGTATTTGAGACTAACTCTCGGGTCAACGTGTCACTTGTTTTATAGAAATGGAGAGACCAAGGAGAGTCAGAACGAACTATAGGGCCGAAGGAAGCTCAACCGGAAGTACAAAGAGGTAGGGGCCGTGGTAGAGGTCGTGGTAGGGGCCGTGGTAGGGGTCGTGGTGAAGCCCCTGAGCCAAACTTGGCTGAGGTAATCGCTCAAACGGTTGCCGGCATCATGCCAACCATCATTGCTTAAGTCACGGCAAGTCTTGGGCAAAATAATGTGGCTCAAGACAATGAAGCCCCAGAAAATGAAAATAACGAAGATGCTCAACATTATGCCGAAGAAAATGAAGAAGAGGAACCCGTGGGAGTTGGTATCGGTATGCCCATGAATAATCAATATGGTGGGTACCGTCAAGGTTGCATATTCAAAGATTTTAAAAGTTGTGGGGCACCGGAGTTTGATGGGAAAGGTGGTCCCACAGAATGTATAAGATGGTTTGAGGCGATAGAGGCGGTGATTGAAAGGAGTCATTGCACCTATGATGACCGGATTTCCTATGCATCCGGCATGTTTAGGCATGACGCCTTAAGTTGGTGGAACCAAGAAATAACATTGGGGCGGACTCAAAATTTGGAGTGGATTGACTTCGTAAATAAAGTAAAAGCAAAGTTTTGTCCTCCCTACGAACTACAAAATTTAACCATTGAGTTTGCAAATCTCAATATGGAGGGAGCCGATTATAAGGGCTATGTGAGACGATTCCAAGAGTTGTCTACCCTCATTCCTCACTTGGTGGGCACCGAGACACAGGCCATCCAGAAGTTTGTATTGGGCTTGAATCCTCAAGTCCGATCATATGTAAACTCTAACATGCCTACTTCTTTGGCTAATGCGGTCAACCAAGCCGGGAGTGTGACCGAAGATTTGTTGAGATGTGGTGTTTTGAGTAAATCCTCATCAACCAAGAGGAAGGAAGTGGGGGAGTTGAGCGGGGTAAGGAAAATGGGGAGATTTGACCCCAAGAATGCAAATAGGGGTAGAATAATGGCGGCGGTGGAGCCAACTAGGAAAGCTTTTCCGGGACCCCATCCTTTTTGTGGAAGATGCAACCAACATCACCCCGCCAATGCCCAATGCAAAACATGCTTTAATTGTAACCGGGTCGGGCACCTCTCCAGAGATTGTAGGGCTCCAAGAGCGGGCCAAATGAATGTGGCTCCTATTCGGGCCGTTCCTCCTCAAGGTAACCAAAGAAGGGGCGAGTGTTTTGAATGTGGTAGCCGTGACCACTACCGTAATAATTGTCCTCGATGGGTGGGACAACAAGTGCAAGTAGCCGTCCACCCCAATCAACTCCAAATGGTCGGGCCTAATCAAAACCGGGGACAACAAGGCCACCAAGTGCAACCACGCGGCCGAGCTTTTGCGGCCAATGTAAATGAAGCCCGCAATGATCCTAACGTAGTAGCAGGTACTTTTCTCCTTAATGGTCTCTATGCAACCGTCCTATTTGATTCCGGGGCCGATTATAGCCTCGTGTCTTCTAACTTGTTCCTTTGATTGATGTGCATCCGTGTGCTCTAAACTATGTGCTTGACATTGAAATGGTAAATGGGTCACTAACTAGAATTAGCCAAATACTCCATGATTGTGTCCTGACTTTAGAAGATGTCGACTTCTTCATTGACCTTATGCCTCTTGACATTGGTAGTTTTGATATTATAGTGGGTATGGATTGGTTAGCGGCGGTTAATGCGACGATTGATTGTGGCGAGAGAGTTGTTAAGATACCTTTGGCTAACGGTAAAATTCTTAGGGTTCAAGGCGAAATCTTCGATTCCTCAAATTCTAAAGTCTTTAGTGCTACCATCTCAAAGGTAGAATTGAAGACCGTTCCTATTGTTTGTGATTTCCCCGATGTTTTTCCGGATGACTTACCGGGATTACCACCAACTCGTGCGCTTGATTTTCGTATTAGTCTTATCCCCGAAGCCGCGCCCGTAGCAAAAGCTCCTTATAGACTAGCTCTAACCGAAATGCGAGAGCTGCAAACTCAACTAAAGGAACTCCAAGAGAAGGGTTTCATCCGCCCTAGTCAATCTCCTTGGGGTGCTCCTGTCCTCTTCGTTAAAAAGAAAGACGGATCCTTCAGAATGTGTATTGATTACCGGGAATTAAACAAGCTCACCGTGAAGAACCGATATCCTCTCCCCAGAATTGATGACTTGTTTGATCAACTTCAAGGTGCTAAGCACTTCTCAAAAATCGATCTTCGCTCGGGTTATCATCAACTCCGAGTACATGAAGATGACATCCCCAAAACGGCTTTTCGCACGAGGTACGGTCATTTCGAATTCACCGTGATGCCTTTTGGGTTGACTAACGCACCGGCGGTGTTCATGGACTTGATGAACCGGGTGTGTCAACCGTACTTAGACAAGTCTGTCATAGTGTTCATTGATGACATACTTGTATACTCGAAGACGAAGGAGGAGCATGTTAAACACTTGAAGACATGTTAAGGGCGTGTGCAATCGATTTTGGTGGAAGTTGGGAAGACCATTTGCCGCTAGTAGAGTTTTCATACAACAATAGCTACCATGCTACCATTCAAATGGCACCCTTTAAAGCATTGTATGGTAGAGTATGTCGTTCTCCCCTAGCTTGGGCGGAAATTGGAGAGAGTCAACTTATCGGCCCGGAAATTGTGATTGAAACAACTAAGGTAATATCTCAAATTAAGGAGAAGTTGCAATTGGCCCGTGAACGTCAAAAGAAGTATGCCGATGTGAGGCAAAGACCGTTGGAGTTTGAAGTTAGTGAATTTGTACTTTTGAAAGTGTCGCCTTGGAAGGGAGTCGTACGTTTTGTGAAGCGGGGAAAACTTGCACCAAGGTATATTGGTCCTTTCAAGATTCTTGAACGGGTTGGGAAGGTTGCTTATAGGCTAGAATTGCCTCAAGAGCTTAGCGGCGTGCATGATGTGTTTCATATTTGTAATTTGCGCAAGTGTTTGGCGGATCCTACACATCATGTGCCTATGGACGAAATTAGGGTTGATTCGAGCCTAAACTTTATTGAAGAACCGGTAGAGATTATGGACCGCCAAGAGAAGAAACTCAAGAAGAAGCGCTACACCATTGTGAAGATTAGATGGAACGCTAGACGTGGAGCCGAGTTCACTTGGGAGAGAGAAGACCATATGAAATCCAAGTATCCGCATTTATTTGATAATTAGGGTTTTGTTGAATTTCGGGACGAAATTCTTTCAACGGGGAGATAATGTAACATCCGCGAATTTTGACCCGTTGACTTTACGTGTAATATGACTAACGATTCAAGTTAATGAGTTATTTGGGTCGTTTTGATGCTTAAATGGCAATGTGGAAGTAACTGGGTCGTTTTGTGAATTATATGACATTATATTATATTCGGGTCAATATTGTGTTTTGATCGGTGTTTAAATGGTTAACGATTGTATTTTGACTGGAAAAGTGAAATGGGTCGGCCCGTGGGTCGTCCACGACCCATCAGCCCCCCTTGACCCATTTCCCTCCTTATCTTCTCTTTACCTCTCATTTCCTTATCTATCTATCTCATTCTCTCTCAAGTAAAAAGCAAGGAAACCCTTTTCATTTCTCTTGCATCATTTTGGTGTTTTGAACTTGGATTCACTAGGAAATCACTAACATCTTCAGCTCTTATCGTTGGATCAAAGGAATTCGTTCTAAGTTTACCCATTTTACCCATTTTGACCTAATTTGGGTTTGAGCTCAAGGAGACATTTTGGTAAGTCAAATTCATCCCATTTATACCTTATAATTAGGGTTGGAAGGATTTGGATGAGATTTTGATGTTTTGAATCGAAACTAAGATAGGGGTTATGTTTATTTATGTTGAAATATGTTTGTATAAGCTTCAAAATGAGTCTTGAAACATCATTAGTCGTTTTGGTGATCAAAAATGGGGTTTGGGTGGAGTTTGGTTCGTGTTTGATGAGTTTTGGAACTGATCTGGGCGCAGGTGCGTCGCACCCCCTCTTTGGTGCGCCGCACCAATGCTTGGGCTGAGTTCCCTGATCGATCTGTGCGTCGCACCCCCTTTTGGTGCGCCGCACCTGGCTTGGTGCGCCGCACCTCATCGATGGTGCGCCGCACCTTTCCTCCAGGGCAGCAAAACCTGTTTTAGTTTGAAAGGTCGTAACTTTTGATCCGTATGTCCAAACAAGTCGTATGACCTATCGTTAGAATCGTGAGAGAGTCTAGTTTCTTGTAGTAACACTCTTTTTGTATGAATCCTTTCTCATTTCTAAAAAGGTCGAGTCGAATGCGTCTTGTTCCTACTCGTTTAAGTTGTAAAGGCGTTTAGGGTTCGCGACTTGACCTAATTGTGATAAACCTACTTGTTAATGATTGTATAGTTGACATTACGGTATTATGATGTATAATTATAGGTCGTGGACGTGTGGACCCCATTACTTGTTTGTAATCGTTACTAGCTTCTTTGCGGACAAGGTGAGTTTCGTATCTCCCTACTCGCTTGAGATTCGGGCTGAAAAGTGTAAACTTGCGTGTTTACTTGCATTCGTTGACTGATTGATTGATTGTTCTAGTTGTTGGATTGAGGTGACGTTCATTTTGTTTGATCGACTTGGTTTATGTTTTAGTTAAGTATTACTTTTATATTAGGATAGACGTACATACATGGAAGTCGGTTATGCCTTCATTGGGTTTTAGATGTGGTGGGAAGGCTGCGGGTGACCCTATATATAAGCATCTGGGACTTGAAGAAAGTAGAATCCTCTGAAGTATATGTACGTATAGTTGGTTTATATTGTGATTAGTGGCTCACGTTTGTTGATTTTTGATCGTTGGCTTATGGTTGTCGTATATTGATTGTTGGGTTATGTTTGATGGATATTGATTGATGGCACAGGTTATCGTGTATTGGTTGTTGGTTTATGAAGTATGCATTTACATTTGATTGTAAGCATTGCATACATTGTTGATGAGCCCTCGGCAGGGGATTGCCGACATCCTGGTGCATAGATGTATGCACCCATTTTGGATGTAGAACGTGACCCCGAGTATATAGACATATATATCTCGATGATTTTGAGATACAGCCTTGTTCATTGTGATGACAGAAGGGTATCGTTGCATAAGTGACGGAGTTCACGCATAGGATAGGCATGTTGGCTTATTCATGCATTTGGCACTTACATTGATTTATATATCATTTGTGCATTTATGTTACACATTTACTTGTCTTGTGTAATCGTGTTGTTGGACGATATTGTGTTACTTAGAGGCTCGCTGTAAGTCATGCCTAGCCTCTATGCTTACGTTGTGATTATTGATGTTGGTTCTTTATGAACCATTACTACGAACTCACCAACCTTGTGTTGACTATGCTTAGTACACTTTTCAGGTAATCAGGTCCTCCCAGGGCGTGGAGTCTAGTTGCTTGGCTTGCTGTAAACCCGGACTATGGACTGTATGGATCAAGGATTCATTGGCCTTCCTTTTTGCATTATACTTAGGATCGTTTGCCATCTTTGGATGTTATTTTTGGTTAACTTTGATGGCTATTTGCTCCTGTTGTATTTTGGCACTTGTTACCGTTTGTCTTGGATTCACTGAATCTTTAATTGCATTTAGTTGTTCTATCGTAATTCCACCTTGCGCTATATGATTTCCGTGATATTCCGAGCCTCGGCTTGGGGTGTTACATATAGGGTCACCCGCAGCCTTCCCACCACATCTACTATTCATAAAAAGTATAATTATCTTCCATGTATGTACAACTATCTAAAGCACAACAAGTATTCATAACGAAGTCAAAGTTAACCGAGCAACAAATCAATACATTAAACAAACAATCAATTAACAAGCATGTACACTTTTCAGCCCGAATCTCAATTGAGTAGGGAGGGTTTACGAAACTCACTTGAAATGAGCAATAAATTCCCAAGTCGAAAGAAAATAGAATCAATGTCCACGATAGCTGAAACCTATCATACACGTATCACATTAATCCTGAAGCATCTCAAGAGGTAAGTCCTATGAATATTGCCCTATTCTTATCATAAAAGCTTTATTATGTCCATTTTATAAGGCTTTGATCCAACCGAAGTGAAATCATTACATTTTGTTTCATAATGACTAGTCGAAACTTGACCACTGTTGCTTTATCAAAACTTTGGAAATGTTATAACTACGTTCTGGACTCAGAGGCATATACCATTGAAAAATAGACTCAATTACGCTTACGTGGCCGCTTGAATCGTCAAAAACGGACTTACGGATCAAAAGTTATAAGTGTTTGAAAATGACTTTTCTGTAGTTTATCACGGCGCGAGAAATTGACTTCACGGCGCGATAAAATGACTTCGCGGCGCGCGATTTTGTCATCTCGTCGCGATATTTTGATCAGCATTCGAAATTCTTGTAAACTTGAAGCCTCACGACGCGATCAAAGCTCCTTACGACGCGATATACAAAAGAATCTCAAGAAAACGGGTTTTTGATCTCAAATCGACACACCAAACGTTAAAATCGAGTTACCAAAGTTTAACACAACTTAATACAAGTATAATCTAGCATATATATCATCTCTAAACCAAAACCCACTTCCAAAATCATAAGTTACCATTATGAACTTAGTTAACCCATTTTTGCTCAAGAACACTAAAATTGATCAAAGTTTTGTAGTTAATATGTTATCTAAGATATACTACAACATAAAACAAGTGTTTAAGGAGTGAAATTACTTACCAAAAATCCTTTGATGCATAATTTCGAATTTGAAGTAAAATGGTTGAAATGAACTCTTTAAACCATGAAAATCTTGAATTCTTGATGATAATTGTTATTGTTATATCAATTACTAGTTGATTTTGCTTAACCTTGATGATTTATACCAGAATTATAAGAAGAAGATAAGAGAAAATTGTCTCTGTGTGTTTTTGTGGTTCATAGAAAAGAATCAGATAAGAATTAATAGAGTGTGTGTATTATAACTTATGGGGTATTTATCCCGCTATTTGACCGGGTCCATGATTAATAAACAACTAAAATAAATCACGGGTTTATAACCTTTTATAAAAGTTTTGTCGGATGTCTACTAATAACATTATTCGACTAATAAATCAATATAGCTTGTGACAATTTCACGAGTATTCCTACTTTCCATAAAGTATGTCGGGCTTTGTCCTAATTGTTCCATTATTAGTTTATTCACCGACACTATTCCACCGACACTGTGCCACCGACACTGTTTAAACCGTACATTATACTTAAGGTTTCGTATATACGTTTTTGTTACCACAGTTATTCAATTATCGTCTATAATATATTTTCCTTATCACTTATGGGCCAATATCATTGTCTTGCAACATGGACTTAATTCTAGGAGTCCAAATATGACCTTATAGTTGGCCCAATTTACAAATAAATGTACACAATTATGTCCAAAGTTTTCGTTTATTAAAATAGTTAGTCAAAATACATACACGGTCCAACGGGTAAAAATCATGGATGTTACATTATTCCCCAGTTAAAAGGATTTCGCCCTCGAAATCTAGATTGTATCGAGTAAAAATATACTTAACGTGATTTATGTTTTGTCTCAGTGTCAATTAATAGATATTAAAAGACATGACATCTAATCTCACATACACATTTACACACATACTTAACAGCAAAATACAGTGGGCACCTCTAATTGATGCCTTCTACTCTCAACAGTATAGGATGAACCATGTATGATTCTAAACAGAACCCTTCTACTCTCAACAGAGTAGGATGAACTCGCACACAATCCTCAACAGGATTATCATTTAGAACTAGTGTATATATATAAATAACTCTACAGCTTGTACATATATAATAACCAACCACTGGTATACATATAGCATGAACTACTTGTACATTTATGGTATATCATAGATAATCTGTCTAAACACAGGTAAATCTGACTAAAGTACTATACATCATTCAAATTCACTTTCTCTTTCATATTTGACCGTTAGAAACGGCTCCTTTTTAGACTATATAATAATACCACACACATATCTCTCCATATTAACTTAAGATTATCATTTTCTCAAACCTAACTGAAACGAACACTTATACCAAAAATGTTGAGCCCTTTCCTAATCGTGGTTTACATAGTCATTATAGCTTGGTTACTTATTGTGGCTCAGCTCCCATTGGATGAGGCTTATCCGTGGTTAGTGGCGTTCGTCTTTGGTGTGGTTCCTTTACTGTTTATAGCAACGTGGGTTTCTGTATATGGTTTTTAAGTGTTATATTCTTAGTTGTTGTATTTCTATTTAAATAGTGCAATGAGTATCATTCAATTTGTACCAGTGATGAAATACAACTTTCTTTCTCTTTAACATGTTATGAAGTTTGAGCTGTAGACAACTATGTTATCTATTATAGATCATTACTTAACTGTTTGCCTTCTCATACTGTTTCTGAAAATCATGGTTTTTAATGTCCTGTAAATAGTATCCGTCACAACATTTGGGTACCATACCAGTGATAATACAAAAAGGGAATTCCTTTATCTTTTTCATTTGAATTTTTTTTTATTTTATGTCAGGTAGGGAAATTACCTAGTTAAAAGAATTTCCCTTAATCATTCAAATTGATTTTTAACAACCCAAAGGTAAAGAGAAGAATTCAAAAAAATCATATTACTATCGTGATGATTTTAGATTACTGTAATTTTATGGACACCTGTCCGTTCTCCAAGGTCACACTTCGTTTTTCGTTCTCTATATAAGAAAGGCACTTGTAACAATAATAGGCATTCTGAAATTTCCTTCTCTCCTTTACATTTTTCTTTGTGTGAAACTATATTTCCACACATCCAAATCAACCACCGTTCTTTCTCAACTAAACCATGGCCACTCACACATTTATTGCACTTGAACATTCAATCGAGCTTTTGTCAAAGCAAATTGAACAACTTAACAATACTATAGTATCACTTGCTACTGAATAAACCACCTCATTTAAGTCTCTTACTTCCCAAATCGACCAAATACACTATAGCACTCCTTTTCTTCTAGCAGCTGATAGAGCACTATTGAGAAAATCTATTGATAAACAAACAAAACTTGAAGTAGAAATTAGAGAAATTAAAGGGTTGTTGTATCAACTTGCCGATTTCTCACAATCTGAAAAAGTTGAAGCAACAGTTGACCCAATTGTTTTCAAGGGAAAGAGACCTATGTCATCACCTTCTCCTGTTATATTTCATGAAAATTTTGAAACACTCCGAAGTAGTTCTCAAGACGTGATCCTCAAAGAGATTATAGAACGTCAGAAAATACAAGCGATGGAGGAAGAGGCTTCTCTGAAATTAGCTAAGGAACTACTGCTTGCAGAAGCAGGAGAAACAGGTTTTGAGGTGCAAACACCAGCAAGTCAACATGTCAACATATTAGAACTTGCTAGTAAAAGAGAAGCTGAGTGGTATGCCAAAATGACTAAAGGTGAAGTAAGTCTAAGGAAGTATCTACATGAAACTATAGGAGAAGAGGACACTACTCTTAGAGGCGACGAAAGTAGCACTCCTCTACTTTCTCAAAGACCCATGAAAAGACTAAGAACTGTTGGCGCCTCATCATTCGCTCCCGATATGCTTTCACCAGCTGACGATGATGCCTTGTTAAATCTTCAGCTTCCAAAGGGCATAGTGTTTGTGGAAGGAAGGGTCTTAAGTAGGCCTGCTGGGATCTTCTACACTTCAGAGGATGGGGATGAGAAGTTCTTTCGTTTAAGCGAAATCGATAAGGCTTCTACTCATTTCTTAACAAACATTTGGAAGATTTGTTCCAAGGATCCCAGTAATACCAACTTCTTAAGGCAGATTGAGCAAGAGTTAGCCAAGCCACACCGAGCCACTTAGTCCAGTGTATGTTCCAGTTGAGAGCGAATGTTTTATTAATGTTTGTAATAGTAGCTTGTTATGTTTTACCAAATAAAGCTCTTACTTTTGTTCAAGTCTTATAGTCTATTCAGCTTCATAATCTTAATAACTTTTCCATATGCACTACGATTCTATTACGACTCTTACTCGAACTATTCCCCAGTTAAAAGTTCTAGTAACATTTTTTTTTATCTTGACGATCGACTTCATGCTCACTAGTGGGGATGACTGCTTCAATATCCTCTATCTTAAAGAACACTCCTACAGCTTTTTCCATTCAACTTCTCCAAGTTTAATTACTTAAACAGCTTGTAGTTAAATCTTTCTCATTTGTTCTCCTTCCTTGAGAAATGTTGTTTAGGAAAGAAACTTGATATGAACTTACAATATATGCGTGAATTAGAGACAGAGTTATAGGCATCCAAACTCATACATATGATTTATCTAAAGACCAAGATATCATTACTATTAGAAACTAGTGATTGAGGATGCTATGTTTCTGTTAGTAAGGTTATGTAAGAAATGACATAGAGTCAGTACTCTATTATTGTTAAAGTCAAGACAATTTAATAAAGTTATTCAACTTTATCTCGTTCAATCAGGATATAGATATAATAACGCTAAATAATTGGCTTTATTGTTGCAGAGTTATTCTTTGTCGGCCATTTCAAAAATTATTGTCATCTGACATCATTGCTTACGTTATATAAGCGAATAGTACCTCATAGTAAAATCATGTATTCTTACCTTAAAGTACAAATCATTTAAGAGTGAAAACTACAAGACTTTATTCCTGCATATAATCATTTAAGTTCATAATCTTCTACGACCATCGTGTTTGCTCTTATTCTAGTCATTTCTTGAACACATTCGTTAAATTACCAACTCAAACCTCATGTTCGTAAAAATGCCTCTTAACACACTAGGTCTCCTAATATTTCATAGTATCTCACTTTAATTGAACATTATAGTCTCTAAAAATCTTAGCTCATTCTATCAGTCAATCGTAATTATAAGTTTGAACTTAGTCTATAGTTCATAATAAATCATTGGTCTACAATTATAGATTATAAGTATCTAAGATCTTAATAAGCATGTATTCTAGATCTTATTCTCATACTATTATTCCAACAATGACTGATAATTGTAGACAATTATAAGTAATATAGCTTAGACATGGGCCATCCGGTAATGCTTATAATATAAGGCATACCATTGGCCAGCCCATCGCATTACCAACCCGTTCAAAATACCCTATGCCTGTACTACTATTTCTATTAACATAAAATTCAAGTCCACACAATTCACACTTGAATATCAAAATTGACCTTCAAGTAATACACAATTTCCACATCAAGTCCTTATAAATCATTGCAGGAATATAGTTATCTCTACAGGGATATTATCATGGCAATAATCTAAGGCTTCAGCAATCGTACAATTTACAATCAACAATACAATCACGAAAACATTCAACACTATATAAATAAAAGGGTCAAGTCATAACAAGGTGGGTAAAGCATAGTCCGAATTTTAACTTCAACATTCGACACATTAAAAGTGTTGTATACAGGGTGTACCATCGGCTAACCCTCCACACCGTTAATATATTGAATGGATGTCAAAACTTGGTACGGATATGTTCTCTAAGTATTGGTCGGGTATGTATACAGGGTGTACCAGCGGCTAACCCTCCACCTAACCAACACTTATTAAACATATCGGGTTAACTACTATACTTTATCCACGAGGCGCAATCTATGAGATCATTAACTTTATATGACATAGGATAACCATAGATTTGTTGATCATGCGCCTCTAGAGTAAACGTATCGGGAATACAACCGTTAACGATATACAGGGATTAGAATACCTAATCACATCAAGAAAACCCTAAAAGGGTATACGTTAGTACAACATCAACACATATCACGATTTAACACATTTCGGCACGACTTACATGTCTTCCAAAGGCGTGATCATTACATCATGACTTACATATATTCCAAATGCATGTACAACAACATGACTTATGTGTCTTTCAACAGCATGTATCACGGCATGACTTATGTGTCTTTCAACAGCATGTATAACGGCATGATCACAACGTTTACGTTTCATACAATACAACGTTTAACAACAACAATTCCATATAACGTTCAAAAACGTTCCATAACAATCAATAACGATCAACCACGATGCGGCTTACATAGTTAATAATTAACAATGCGCTAATGGTGCGACTTACATAACGAGTAACGCGCTAACGATGCGACTTATATAATAAGTAATGCGCTAACGGTGCGACTTATATAATGAATAATGCGCTAACGGTGCAACTTACATCGTAAACAATGCGCTAACATGTCCATATCAACAATTCAATCATACAATCAATCAAATCAACAATTAAGCAAATTGACATCTCGGTCCATATCATAACAAGTGAATCAACCAACAAATACGATGCACATACACTTCTTATAATTCTACTTTAAAGGAATAATCGATGCTTATATATAGGGTCACCCGCAGCCTTCCCACCACATCTACTATTAATAAAAAGTATAATTATCTTCCATGTATGTACAACTATCTAAAGCACAACAAGTATTCATAACGAAGTCAAAGTTAACCGAGCAACAAGTCAATACATTAAACAAACAATCAATTAACAAGCATGTACACTTTTCAGCCCGAATTTCAATTGAGTAGGGAGGGTTTACGAAACTCACCTGAAATGAGCAATAAATTCCCAAGTCGAAATAAAGTAGAATCAATGTCCACGATAGCTGAAACCTATCATACACGTATCACATTAATCCTAAAGCATCTCAAGAGGTAAGGTCCTATGAATATTGCCCTATTCTTATCATAAAAGCTTTATTATGTCCATTTTATAAGGCTTTGATCCAACCGAAGTGAAATCATTACATTTTGTTTCATAATGACTAGTCGAAACTTAACCACTGTTGCTTTATCAAAACTTTGGAAATGTTATAACTACGTTCTGGACTCAGAGGCATATACCATTGAAAAATAGACTCATTTACGCTTACGTGGCCGCTTGAATCGTCAAAAACGGACTTACGGATCAAAAGTTATAAGTGTTTGAAAATGACTTTTCTGTAGTTTATCACGGCGCGAGAAATTGACTTCGCGGCGCAAAATTTTGTCATCTCGTCGCGATATTTTGATCAGCATTCGAAATTCTTGTAAACTTGAAGCCTCACGACGCGATCAAAGCTCCTCACGACGCGATATACAAAAGAATCTCAAGAAAATGGGTTTTTGACCTCAAATCGACACACCAAACGTTAAAATCGAGTTACCAAAGTTTAACACAACTTAATACAAGTATAATCTAGCATATATATCATCTCTAAACCAAAACCCACTTCCAAAATCATAAGTTACGATTAATGAACTTAGTTAACCCATTTTTGCTCAAGAACACTAAAATTGATCAAAGTTTTGTAGTTAATATGTTATCTAAGATATACTACAACATAAAACAAGTGTTTAAGGAGTGAAATTACTTACCAAAAATCCTTTGATGCATAATTTCGAATTTGAAGTAAAATGGTTGAAATGAACTCTTTAAACCATGAAAATCTTGAATTCTTGATGATAATTGTTATTGTTATATCAATTACTAGTTGATTTTGCTTAACCTTGATGATTTATACCAGAATTATAAGAAGAAGATAAGAGAAAATTGTCTCTGTGTGTTTTTGTGGTTCATAGAAAAGAATCAGATAAGAATTAATAGAGTGTGTGTATTATAACTTATGGGGTATTTATCCCGCTACTTGACCGGGTCCATGATTACTAAACAACTAAAATAAATCACGGGTTTATAACCTTTTATAAAAGTTTTGTCGGATGTCTACTAATAACATTATTCGACTAATAAATCAATATAGCTTGTGACAATTTCACGAGTATTCCTACTTTCCATAAAGTATGTCGGGCTTTGTCCTAATTGTTCCATTATTAGTTTATTCACCGACACTATTCTACCGATACTGTGCCACCGACACTGTTTAAACCGTACATTATACTTAAGGTTTCGTATATACGTTTTTGTTACCACAGTTATTCAATTATCGTCTATAATATATTTTCCTTATCACTTATGGGCCAATATCATTGTCTTGCAACATGGACTTAATTCTAGGAGTCCAAATATGACCTTATAGTTGGCCCAATTTACAAATAAATGTACACAATTATGTCCAAAGTTTTCGTTTATTAAAATAGTTAGTCAAAATACATACACGGTCCAACGGGTAAATATCATGGATGTTACACCGACAATTATCTTTCGCTTTACTGCTTCCATCCCAGCCAATACGAATATCCTGTGGCAGATTCTGTTATGACTCATCACTCATGGAAATAACATATAACTAGAATAACCTTTAAAGATGTAGCTCTGAAGATATGAAAAAGTAAGAAGTTGAAACCTCAGGATCCGAATCAAAATCAAGCTCCATTTTACCCTCATCATCCAGCCACAAGTTGTAGATAATGACTTTTGTCCCATGAGAACCAACGGGCTCTAACTACACAGTTCATAAATGCTTGTTACATTCTACAAAAGTAATAGCCCATCAAGCACATGGATCATTTTGTGAATTATGATATTTTGATAAAATGCAACAATAATGAGATCGTAAGATATTTCTCTCATCTTAAACTGGTAAAACCCATGTTGTCATAAAACAAACTGTAAATGCCAAAGCTTTCCAGCTTTGACCCATACAGAAAAGTTAGTGCTTACCTGCTTTAGCAGCTCTTCCTCTGTTGAATACGGAGACCACTGCAACAGCACTAATAAGTTGGAATTTGACTGTTCATCACTTTTTGGTTGTAGTGACTCAAAGCAACCCTTCGTAAAGTTGACTTTATAGTGCACCTGCAGTTTATAAATTCAATGCTTAAATGTGTGCAGATAAATCCTGCATAGATAACGAGAAGAAATTTTAATTCTCACCATTGGAACAACGATCCTGTCATATCCTGATTGAGTTAAAAATGTATATGATAAAAGGCCAATGCTTTGAGTATAAGTCCGAGTACTGTCAAGAAGGACAAACTTGAAGATGAAGATCAGACAACAAAAAACGAATCAAACTAAGAATATAATCAGAAAACAATAAACGAATCAAGCTTAAAATGAAAGATAAGCAAAAGAAAAAAAATGGATCCCATTTCAGAAAGTCAAGCTTCTGACTTTCTCTTGATATGTAACAAGAAAATACATATTTCAAACCATCAAACCTTGACACTAGTTATATATTAGCAAAATAATATGCGATCCAATAATGTTGACAAAAGCAATCTTTAGGGGATACCTCTCAGCAAAGGAGCGGCTGAATATTATGGCATCTGCTCCAAGCCGCATAGTACTAGTTTTAAAGCCGTTTCCATCTGAAAGTCAACAAGACAACTAATTAAATATGAAAAAAAGAAAATAGAAACAACTTCCACAGTGAGAAGTCCAAGTTCATACACTTTCCGATTGCAGATATCGACTTTGTATCTGAAAACCCAAAACTTAGACATTGGCGCATTCCTTCTGGATCCATCCCAGCCCCGTCATCTAGTTTAATCATCAAGAAGATCATGCATACATAAATTAAAAAGATGGAATATGACAAAGATGGGAATCTTAAAAGGCTATAATACAATGGACACATTTTTAGTACACATTGTACATTACCCTGAATTAACAATGCTGGACTTCCATTTCTTGGGTCTATGGTCTTGTCCATGTACACATAGGTGGCTCCATTTTGTATCTACATAATGAGTGAAGCATGGAAGAGCATTAAGTAACCAAGATAAAATTTGCACACAAAATATCAAGTACGCGTGCTCTTTGATTTCACGTTATCATGAAAAAACTAATTTATCTTGAATAATAAAATTGTACTCAGGACCAGAGCCTATAACAAACAGGTAACAATGAGAATGTTGATAGTGAAAAATAATTATAAAGAAATATGTCAAAAAATAGAATAAAATCAACTAGCACATTCAACATGACCACCTCATCCACAGCATTATCAAGAAGCTCTGCAATGGCTACAAATACAAAACATATAGACCACTAGTTAGGAATGAGTAAATAACAACTCAGTATATCAATCGTTCATTATATAGTACACAGTTTATAGAACAAAAACGAGGCGAAGCTCATCATACCACCAAATGTCCATTTGTGTGAAGTAGCATTTGAATGAAGGAACTTCGGGTGTATATTAAGTCTTGTACAAGCTGTTGATTACATAATAAACTATTAAAACTTGATACAAAACTTCAGGTGTATATTAAGTCTTGATTGTGTTATACTTCTCAACATAAGCTAAATACCAGGCTTAACTTAAGTATATGATGTCCAGATATGGAGTAACTAATAAGATCTTATATATCTTATAACTACAAAATGAAGTTAACGAATTTTATGTACACTACAATTTAAATTTTTGAAAATATCATTGGCATTGCGCGGGTACATTTCTACATGTGAAAAAGTAAATAAGCAAAAAGAATATAAAATAATAGAACATTTATAATAGGAGTAAAAGTTATCAAATAAGAAAAAGAAAGAAAAAAAGAAATTGCTCAGTGCCGCCTTCCGCGGGTTTTGAGCCCCAATACCTCGACGGTGTATAGGGGAGGTTAAGATGTAGGCAGACCTTACCTCTACCTAAGTAGAGAGGTTGCTTCCATTTTCTACCTAAATGGTAGAAAAGGCCCTCCAACCTTTGCATGGGATGAGGATCGAACCCATGACCTCTGTCTCCAGAGGCCAGAGTGTTACCATTGATCCAACCATGCTGCTTAAAAGTTATCAAATTAGAAAGAAGAGTGTAAATTGGTTTGAAAAATAGCTTCAGAAGCAGCTTCAAGTGAACGGATTATTCAAAACTGAAATAAGAGATAATCAGAAGCAGAATAACCCATATAGTTAAACTGATAATTGCTACTTCAAGGCACAACAATTAGATAATTAGTTCTAAAAGTGCAAAAGTTTATGGGCATGGGAATGAGATTTTCATATACACAAAGAGACGTACCACTTGATAGTGAGCTATCATGAGTGTTTGCAGAAGCCGCTTTCTCATTATAGACTCCAGCTTTCCAAAAGTGACGACAGATCGGCATTGAAGATATATGTGTCTTGTATGTATCTTGCAAAATATGGAAAATCAAAAAGTTGCCATATAAACTGATGAACCTTAAACTGTGTGAGTCTGTGAGTCCACAAATCATGTAGATTGCACCAAAGAAATATTATTTTGATGTTTCTCATTATTCGAAATACTATACTATGACCCCCTAACATGCTTTGACAAAGATAATTCCTATAAAGTTGATAAGGGAGTGGGGAGTGCAGCGGGAGGAGACACGATACCGCCGGTACCGGTGGTGAACACCGCCCCTCAAGGCCGGTGCCGGGAGGGAGGGGACTGAAAACGTGACCACGGTCATCGTATTGATCTCGCTTGTAGCCGTTAGTTTTGTACTATTTAACCTCACAAACCAAGAATATAGTCGTTTTTTGCTTCATTTTTTAATGGTTGGTGATTTTGAGAATGTAACACCCAAGCCAAGGCTCAGAATATCACGGAAATCATATAGCACAAGGTGGAATTACAATAGAACAAGATCTAAATGCAATTAAAGATTCGGTGAATCCAATACAATACGAAACAAGTACCAAAAATACAACAGGACCAAATAGCCATCAAAGTTAACCAAAAATAACATCCAAAGATGGCAAAACGATCCTAAGTGTAATGCAAAAGGAAGGCCAATGAATCCTTGATCCATAAAGTCCAAAGTCCGGGTTTACAGCAAGCAAAGCAACTAAACTCCACGCGCCTGGGAGAACCTGATTACCTGAAAAGTGTACTAAGCATAGTCAACACAAGGTTGGTGAGTTCGTAGTAATGGTCCATAAAGAACCAACGTCAATAATCACAAAATACGAATAGAGGCTAGACATGACTTACAGCGAGCCTCTAAGTAATCCAATAAGATCCAACAACAAGATTACACAAGACAAGCAAATGTGTAATATGAATGCACAAATGATATACAAATCAAAGTAAGTGCCAAATATATGAATAAGCCAACATGCCTATCCTATGCGTGAACTCCAGTCACCTATGCAACGATACTCGCTTGTCATCACCATGAACAAAGCGGCATCTCAAAAACATCGAGATATATATGTCTATATACTGGGGACAAGATCTACATCCAAAATGGGTGCATACATCTATGCACCAGGATGTCGGCAATCCCCTGCCGAGGGCTCATCAACAATGTATGCAATGCTTACAATCAATTGTAAATGCATCAATCATAAACCAACAATCAATATACGATGAACTTGAGTCAACAATCAATATTCGTCAAACATAAGCCAACGATCAATATTCAACAAACATAAGCCACTAACCACAATTTAAACCAACTATACGTACATACACTTAAGAGGATTCTACTTTCTTCAAGTCCCAGATGCTTATATATAGGGTCACCCGCAGCCTTCCCACCACATCTAAAACCCAATGTAGGCATAACCGACTTCCATGTATGTACGTCTATCCTAACATAATTGAAATGCTTAACCAAAACATAAACCAAGTCAACCAAACGAAAGGAACCGTCACATCAATCCAACAACTAGAACAATCAATCAATCAATCAACGAATGCAAGTAAACACGCAAGTTTACACTTTTCAGCCCGAATCTCAAGCGAGTAGGGAGATACGAAACTCACCTCGATTGGTTATGAAAGCTAAGATTGATATAAAGTTAAGTTATCGTCGTACAATGTTCACTTCACGTCCAACACCTAAATATCGATCATATACATTCGCGTCAACATACATAAACACATATACACAAATATTGAAAACACGGTAAAACCCTAATTAGGGTTCCAAAGTGTTTCTCGACGTTAAATGGCTTCTAAGACTCTTAATCAATGTTATATGAGGTAAGAAGTGAATTAGATTAAGACTCGGCGCGTAAAATGGTCCAGAAAGTCAAACTAGGTCAAACAAGGAGAATTCCAGAAAACAAAGGCCGTAACTTACGGCCTTCAGGGGCGTAAGTTACGGTGGGCAAATATACAACGGGCGTAGCTTACGGCCCAAAGGGGCGTAAGCTACGGCCCTCTAGAAAGTTCACTTTTGGCGTAAAGGTTGGCGTAAACAGTCAGGTTTTGGCGTAAGGTCCATTTTGAAGATAGGGATAGGCGTAAGCTACGCCCCAAAGGGCCGTAACCTACGCCCAGGAAAATTATAACTAGCGTAACCTACGCCCAACAGGGCCGTAGGTTACGCCCCATACTGGGCAGCAATACGACCAGCAGCAGCAGAAAGTGCAGAAAAATATACTCAAAACCCCCAAATTCGACCCAAATCGATTCACAACGACTTGTAATTCATTTTGAAGCATAACTAAACATCAATAACCATGAATACACATAACCTAACCCACAAATTCGACCAAAACATCACCATCACTTCCAAATCACCCAAACCCTAATTTAACCCTAATTTGACCCAAAATTAGTTTTAAGCCGATTTAGGACTTGCAAATGTTCAAGACGACTAGAAATGCATAAATAAACATAAATAGAAGTAAATGGGATGAATTTGACTTACCAAAGCTTCCCCTTGAGCTTAAACCCGAAATTAGGTCAAAAGGGGTAAAATACTTGAACTAGGAAAGGAATTCCTTTGATACGACGATATGAACTGAAGATGTTAGTGATTTCCAAGCGAATCCAAGTCCCAAACACCAAATGGTTGCAAGTATGATGAAAAACTAGAGGTGGGTTTGCTTTTGCTTGAGAGGAAAAAGGAAGTATAGATAGATAGATAATGAAAATGAGAGGGGGAGAAGAGATAAGGGGGAGAAATGGGTCTTGGGGGGCTGGTGGGTCATGGACTACCCACGGGCCGACCCGTTTCCCTTCTCAAGCCACAATACAATTAGTTACACATTTAAATACCGACTACACATACAACGACCCGACTAACATACCACATAGTCATATAATCACAAATGGGCCCAATTATTTCATTCAACAAGTTTGTTAGTCAAATTACACAAAAAGTCAACGGGCCAAAATTCACGGATGTTACATTATTCCCCCGTTGAAAGAATTTCGTCCCGAAATTCGACAAGACACTAATTATCAAATAAATGCGGATACTTATACTTCATATGATCCTCTCGCTCCCAAGTGAACTCGGCTCCACGTCTAGCATTCCATCTAACCTTAACAATCGTGTAGCGTTTCTTCTTGAGTTTCTTTTCTTGACGGTACAAGATCTCTACCGGTTCTTCAACAAAGTTTAGGCTCGAATCTACCCTAATTTCGTCCATAGGCACATGATGTGTAGGATCCGCCAAACACTTGCGCAAGTTACAAATATGAAACACATCATGCATACCGCTAAGCTCTTGAGGCAATTCTAGCCGATAAGCAACTTTCCCAACCCGTTCAAGAATCTTGAAAGGACCAATATACCTTGGTGCAAGTTTTCCCCGCTTCACAAAACGTACGACGCCCTTCCAAGGTGACACTTTCAAAAGTACTAAATCACCAACTTCAAACTCCAACGGTCTCCGCCTCACATCGGCATACTTCTTTTGACGTTCACGGGCCAATTGCAACTTTTCCTTAATTTGAGATATTACCTTAGTCGTTTCAATCACAATTTCTGGCCCGATAAGTTGACTCTCTCCAATTTCCGCCCAAGCTAGAGGAGAACGACATATCCTACCATACAATGCTTTAAAGGGTGCCATTTGAATGGTAGCATGATAACTATTGTTGTATGAAAACTCAACTAGCGGCAAATGGTCTTCCCAACTTCCACCAAAATCAATCGCACATGCCCTCAACATCTCTTCAAGTGTTTGAATGGTTCTCTCGGTTTGTCCATCCGTTTGAGGATGAAATGCCGTGCTCATGTCGAGTTGAGTACCCATTGATTTTTGAAAGGCTTCCCAAAATTTTGATTTAAAACGGGCATCTCTATCCGAAATGATAGAAATCGGCACTCCATGCTTAGATATTACTTCCTTGATGTACAATCGAACCAAAGTGTCAAATTTATCGGTTTCACGAATGGCTATAAAGTGAGCCGACTTCGTTAACCGATCTACTATCACCCAAATCGTGTCACGGCCGTTTCTCGTCTTCGGTAGTTTGGTAATGAAATCCATTGAAATATGTTCCCACTTCCATTTGGGCATTACCGGTTGCACTAACAATCCGGGTGGCTTCTTGTGATCGGCCTTAACTTGTAAGCAAGTAAGACACTCACTCACATACTTAGCCACATCACGCTTCATGCCCGGCCACCAATACAAGTTCTTCAAGTCAAAGTACATCTTATCCGACCCGGGATGGACCGAATAAGGCGATAGGTGAGCTTCATTCATAATAAGCGTTCTTAAGTCACCGAAAATAGGAACCCAAAGTCTTTCAACCATGTATAGCCCATTATCATTCTTTCGGTCAAATTGTTGTTCCATGCCATCTAGGTTTTCGTTTCCAAAGTTTTCCGGTAGGGTAGCTTGAATTTGGGCTTCAATGATCCGATCACGAATATTTGGCCCTACCGTGAGGCTCATAGCTCTAGCCCGTCTTGGTTTCACTCTCTCCTTTCGGCTCAAGGCATCGGCTACTACATTTGCCTTGCCCGGGTGATAACGGATGTCACAATCATAATCACTAAATAGTTCTAACCAACGCCTTTGCCTCATATTCAATTCACTTTGGTTAAAGATGTGTTGGAGACTTTTGTGATCGGTATAAATCACACATTTGGTGCCATAGAGATAATGCCTCCAACACTTCAAAGCAAACACAACCGCTCCCAATTCCAAATCATGTGTCGGGTAGTTCTTCTCATGCACCTTCAATTGACGAGAGGCATAAGCAATGACTTTACCCCTTTGCATAAGAACACAACCCAACCCTTGCCCCGAAGCATCACAATAAACAACAAAATCTGCGATCCCATCCGGTAGCGTTAAAATAGGGGCGTCACATAACATATCTTTAAGAGTTTGGAAGGCGTTTTCTTGTCTTTCGCCCCATTTAAAGTTTCTATCTTTTTGAGTCAAGAGGGTGAGTGGTTGTGCAATACGGGAGAAGTTTTCAATGAATCTTCTATAGTAACCCGCCAATCCAAGGAATTGGCGGATCTCGGATGGCGTTTCGGGTCTTCTCCAATTCTTGACCGCTTCAATCTTGCTTGGGTCCACATGAATACCATCCTTGCTCACTACGTGACCAAGGAAGTGGACCTCCTCCAACCAAAACTCACACTTGGAGAATTTTACATACAATTTCTCCTTCCTTTGTAATTCAAGCACTTCACGCAAGTGCTCAACATGCTCCTCCTTCGTCTTCGAGTATACAAGTATGTCATCAATGAACACGATGACAGACTTGTCTAAGTATGGTTGACACACCCGGTTCATCAAGTCCATGAACACCGCCGGTGCATTAGTCAACCCAAAAGGCATTACGGTGAATTCAAAGTGACCATACCTTGTGCGAAAAGCCGTCTTGGGAATATCATCTTTATGTACTCGGAGTTGATGATAACCTGAGCGTAGATCGATTTTAGAGAAGTGCTTAGCACCTTGAAGTTGATCAAATAAGTCATCAATTCTTGGGAGAGGATATCGGTTCTTCACGGTGAGCTTGTTTAATTCCCGGTAATCAATACACATTCTGAAGGATCCGTCTTTCTTTTTGACGAAGAGAACAGGAGTACCCCAAGGAGATTGACTAGGGCGAATGAAACCCTTCTCTTGGAGCTCCTTGAGTTGAGTTTGTAATTCTTGCATTTCGGTTAAGGCTAGTCTATAAGGAGCTTTTGCTACGGGCGCGGCTTCGAGGATAAGATTAATACGAAAATCAAGTTCACGAGTTGGAGGTAATCCCGGTAAGTCATCCGGAAAAACATCGGGGAAATCACAAACAATAGGAACGGTCTTCAATTCTACCTTTTTGATGGTAGCACTAAAGACTTTAGAATTAGAGGAATCGGAGATTTCACCTTGAACCCTAAGAATTCTACCGTTAGTCAAAGGTATCTTAACAACTCTCTCACCACAATCAATCGTCGCATTTACCACCGCTAACCAATCCATACCCACTATAATATCAAAACTACCAATGTCAAGAGGCATGAGGTCAATGAAGAAGTCGACATCTTCTAAAGTCAAGACACAGTCGCGAAGTATTTGGCTAATTCTAGTTAGTGACCCATTTACCATTTCAATGTCAAGCACATAGTTTAGAGCACAAGGATGCACATCAATCAAAGGAAAAGTTAGAAGACACGAGGCTATAATCGGCCCCGGAATCAAATAGGACGGTTGCATAGTGACCATTAAGGAGAAAAGTACCTGCTACTACGTTAGGATCATTGCGGGCTTCGTTTGCATTGGCCGCAAAGGCTCGGCCGCGTGGTTGCACTTGATGGCCTTGTTGTCCCCGGTTTTGATTAGGCCCGACCATTTGTAGTTGGTTGGGGTGGACGGCTACTTGCACTTGTTGGCCCACCCATCGAGGACAATTATTACGGTAGTGGTCACGACTACCACATTCAAAACACTCGCCTCTTCTTTGATTACCTTGGGGAGGAACGACCCGAATAGGAGCCACATTCATTGGGCCCGCTCTTGGGGCTCTACAATCTATGGAGAGGTGCCCGACTTGGTTACAATTAAAGCATGTTCTGCATTGGGCGTTGGCGGGGTGATGTTGGTTGCATCTCCCACAGAAAGGATGGGTCCCGGGAAAGCCTTCCTAGTTGGTTCCACCGCCGCCATTACTCTACCCCTATGTGCATTCTTGGGGTCAAACCTCCCCACTTTCTTCGCCCCGCTCGACTCTCCCACTTTTTTCCTCTTGTTTGATGAAGATTTGCTCAAAACACCACTTCTCAATAAATCTTCAGTCACACTCCCGGCTTGGTTGACCGCATTAGCCAAAGAAGTAGGCATGTTGGAGTTTACATAAGATCGGACTTGAGGATTCAAGCCCAGTACGAACTTCTGGATGGCCTGAGGCTCGGTACCCACCAAGTGAGGAATGAGGGTGGACAACTCTTGAAATCGTCTAACATAGCCCATGTAATCGGCTCCCTCCATGTTGAGATTTGCAAACTCAATGGTTAAGTTTTGTAATTCATACGGAGGACAAAACTTTACTTTCACTTTGTTCTTGAAGTCAATCCACTCCAAATTATGAGTCCGCCCCAACGTTATTTCTTGGTTCCACCAACTCAAGGCGTCATGTCTAAACATGCCGGATGCATAGGAAATCCGGTCATCATAGGTGCAATGACTCCTTTCAATCACTGCCTCTATCGCCTCAAACCACCTTATACATTTTGTGGGACCACCTCTTCCATCAAACTCCGGTGCCCCACAACTTTTAAAGTCTTTAAATATACACCCCTGTCGGTATCCACCATATTGATTATTCATGGGCATTCCGATATTAACTCCCACTGGTCCCTCTTCTTCATCCTCTACGGCATGAGGTTGAGCATTTTCATTGTTCACATTTTCTGGGGCTTCATTGTTTTGAGGCCCATTGTTTTGCCCAAGACTTGCCGTGACTTGAGCAATGATGGTTGGCACGATACCGGCAACCGTTTGAGCGATTACCTCAGCCAAGTTTGGCTCAGGAACTTCACCACGACCCCTTCCTTGGCCCCTACCACGACCTCTACCACGGCCCCTACCACGGCCCCTACCTCCTTGTACTTCCGGTTGAGCTTCCGGTTGAGGTTCTTCCTCTTCAGCCCTATAGTTCGTTCCGACTCTCTTTGGTCTCACCATTTCTATAAAACAAGTGACACGTTGACCCGAGAGTTAGTCTCAATTCCTCACATGTTAGTCACACAAGTAGTCAATGCTCTCATACCGATACCACATACTCATTTCATAATATTATGCTAAGGCAACAGTGTTAGAATCATAAGGGATTTTTACATATCATAACATCAAGTTGAATTTATTACAATACTTCATCATTAATTCAAGTAATCATGCTCATTTCATCATGCCATCAAACAACTAACACGAATGATTCAAAGTATAATCCGAATTCGATATGCTCCCTAGTTATTGACCGGGTATGTATACAAGGTGTACCAACGGCTAACCTTCCACCTAATCAACTTCCATTAAGCATATCGGTTCCTTATTATACTTTAAGCCACACGTGCGCAATCCACGATGTCATGAACTTGCTATAATATCGGGTAACCATAAAAGAGTTGATCGGGTTCTTTTAGGGTTGCCACAATATTATACTAAGTTAATGGCATCACTTCACTTTGCCCTAAATCATCAAATTAGTTCCAACAAATAGCAACGACAACCCATATTAACCACTATTCACATTCATCACATTGAATTCAAGCTATCACACAAGTGGTCTTAACTACGAACTCACACGGGGATTCACATAATTCACATTGCACATGAATTTCCTAACCATGCATGCTATATGAAGAGTTTTAACTTAAGACGTAGTCTAGGTAAAACCGCCTAATTCTCTACGACCACGCATGGGCCACCATTCTGTAACACCCCAAGCCAAGGCTCAGAATATCACGGAAATCATATAGCACAAGGTGGAATTACAATAGAACAAGATCTAAATGCAATTAAAGATTCGGTGAATCCAATACAATACGAAACAAGTACCAAAAATACAACAGGAGCAAATAGCCATCAAAGTTAACCAAAAATAACATCCAAAGATGGCAAAACGATCCTAAGTGTAATGCAAAAGGAAGGCCAATGAATCCTTGATCCATAAAGTCCAAAGTCCGGGTTTACAGCAAGCAAAGCAACTAAACTCCACGCCCTGGGAGAACCTGATTACCTGAAAAGTGTACTAAGCATAGTCAACACAAGGTTGGTGAGTTCGTAGTAATGGTCCATAAAGAACCAACGTCAATAATCACAAAATACGAATAGAGGCTAAACATGACTTACAGCGAGCCTCTAAGTAATCCAATAAGATCCAACAATAAGATTACATAAGACAAGAAAATGTGTAATATGAATGCACAAATGATATACAAATCAAAGTAAGTGCCAAATGTAAAAATAAGCCAACATGCCTATCCTATGTGTGAACTCCAGTCACCTATGCAACGATACTCGCTTGTCATCACCATGAACAAAGCGGCATCTCAAAAACATCGAGATATATATGTCTATATACTCGGGGTCAAGATCTACATCCAAAATGGGTGCATACATCTATGCACCAGGATGTCGGCAATCCCCTGCCGAGGGCTCATCAACAATGTATGCAATGCTTACAATCAATTGTAAATGCATCTATCATAAACCAACAATCAATATACGATGAACCTGAGTCAACAATCAATATTCGTCAAACATAAGCCAACGATCAATATTCAACAAACATAAGCCACTAACCATAATTTAAACCAACTATACGTACATACACTTAAGAGGATTCTACTTTCTTCAAGTCCCAGATGCTTATATATAGGGTCACCCGCAGCCTTCCCACCACATCTAAAACCCAATGAAGGCATAACCGACTTTCATGTATGTACGTCTATCCTAACATAATTGAAATGCTTAACCAAAACATAAACCAAGTCAACCAAACGAAAGGAACCGTCACATCAATCCAACAACTAGAACAATCAATCAATCAATCAACGAATGCAAGTAAACACGCAAGTTTACACTTTTCAGCCCGAATCTCAAGTGAGTAGGGAGATACGAAACTCACCTCGATTGGTTATGAAAGCTAAGATTGATATAAAGTTAAGTTATCGTCGTACAATGTTCACTTCACGTCCAACACCTAAATATCGATCATATACATTCGCGTCAACATACATAAACACATATACGCAAATATTGAAAACACGGCAAAACCCTAATTAGGGTTCCAAAGTGTTTCTCGACGTTAAATGGCTTCTAAGACTCTTAATCAATGTTATATGAGGTAAGAAGTGAATTAGATTAAGACTCGGCGCGTAAAATGGTCCAGAAAGTCAAACTAGGTCAAACAAGGAGAATTCCAGAAAACAAAGGCCGTAACTTACGGCCTTCAGGGGCGTAAGTTACGGTGGGCAAATATACAACGGGCGTAGCTTACGGCCCAAAGGGGCGTAAGCTACGGCCCTCTAGAAAGTTCACTTTTGGCGTAAAGGTTGGCGTAAACAGTCAGGTTTTGGCGTAAGGTCCATTTTGAAGATAGGGATAGGCGTAAGCTACGCCCCAAAGGGCCGTAACCTACGCCCAGGAAAATTATAACTAGCGTAACCTACGCCCAACAGGGCCGTAGGTTACGCCCCATACTGGGCAGCAATACGACCAGCAGCAGCAGAAAGTGCAGAAAAATATACTCAAAACCCCCAAATTCGACCCAAATCGATTCACAACGACTTGTAATTCATTTTGAAGCATAACTAAACATCAATAACCATGAATACACATAACCCAACCCACAAATTCGACCAAAACATCACCATCACTTCCAAATCACCCAAACCCTAATTTAACCCTAATTTGACCCAAAATTAGTTTTAAGCCGATTTACGACTTGCAAATGTTCAAGACGACTAGAAATGCATAAATAAACATAAATAGAAGTAAATGGGATGAATTTGACTTACCAAAGCTTCCCCTTGAGCTTAAACCCGAAATTAGGTCAAAAGGGGTAAAATACTTGAACTAGGAAAGGAATTCCTTTGATACGACGATATGAACTGAAGATGTTAGTGATTTCCAAGCGAATCCAAGTCCCAAACACCAAATGGTTGCAAGTATGATGAAAAACTAGAGGTGGGCTTGCTTTTGCTTGAGAGGAAAAATGAAGTATAGATAGATAGATAATGAAAATGAGAGGGGGAGAAGAGATAAGGGGGAGAAATGGGTCTTGGGGGGCTGGTGGGTCATGGACTACACACGGGCTGACCCGTTTCCCTTCTCAAGCCACAATACAATTAGTTACACATTTAAATACCGACTACACATACAACGACCCGACTAACATACCACATAGTCATATAATCACAAATGAGCCCAATTATTTCATTCAACAAGTTTGTTAGTCAAATTACACAAAAAGTCAACGGGCCAAAATTCACGGATGTTACAGAGAATCACGTGAACTACAAAAATTGTTGTTTCATGAGTTATTTCAATTTTAGAGTTTATGGTGTCAAGTTTTATTTTGGATATCGAGTCCGTCATATTTTGTCAACTTACCAAGTATCAAAATATCTTAGGTGACCAACGTATTTCAGTGATGACTCAACAAATCTGAGCATGGTCAGTTTAAAAGAAATCTGAACCATCTCAGTTTTAAATAAAATTCAACTGAAATACCTTTGACTTTCAAAAAATCATAGAAAATTAATGAAAAATAGTATTGAGGTGATTCCAAAGGCTATTGTTAGACAAAATATATATTTTTAATGTCTTATACCAATATTGAGTTTTAGGTTTTCAGAAATCCCAAAATCTTGTTAGATAATAATCTTATTCATTCTAACTTATCATTTCTTTTTTCTGATTTTTGTTTGTTATTGTTGCTCTATATCTTGATGCCAATAATTACGATGAGTTTTATTCTCACGTGGTGAATGCAACTAGTGATATCTTATTATTCTGGCAATATAAAATAATATGAAACTGCGTCTTATGGATTATTTTGAGCTATGAAAAACTTCCATATTATAATTCTAGCCAAACATCCTAAAACATATGGTTTGCCACTTATGGGGTTTATTATAAAAACCCATTTTGTTGCCATTTGACTTTAGAAACAGGAAGAAGATAATATTTTTTTAAATTTGAAAATTAAGAAATGAGATCTGATATTCTGATCTGCTATAGAGTATTGAAGAAGATGACAAAATTTTCTTTTTGGTACTTGAACTATTTAAGTTTTTTTAAAGTACCTATCTATGTTTGAGAGTATTTTAATTCACACCCTTAACATTTTAAAGCTATTAAATCAAATATATATGTATGTTTAATTTGATGAAATTTAGTATATATTGTTTTATAAAGCTATTAACCCTGTATTCGTTTAATTAATGAAGTTTAATATTTTATCTAGATATTTTCTAAATTTTTATGATAATTTGATTGTGTGGAAAAGTTTTTATAAACATTTTAAAAACAAAATGGGTCATATAATTTGTTTGTTTTATCTTTTATCTCTTTTTTTTTCTAAATAAAACATCAAAAGAAATAAATTCATAAATTGATTTTAAAGTATTAAATAGTTATAAAAAAAATTTTTTTTTTTTACTTCTTTCAAGTTTAAAGAAAATGAAAAATGAAATTAAAATAAAAAGATGGTGAAGGGAAGGGAGGGGCATTCCTTGTATGGGAGAAGAGTGGGGAAGAATGGAAAAAAAATGTGAAAAAGTGGTGAGGGGAGGGGATACACTCCCCACTCCCTAATCGAACATTCAATTTATCATCCTAATAATTTTTCTAATTCTATGACTACATGATAAGTGTAATCTACAATTTTTCTTTCTTAATTTCCTCCCTTGATTTTATTATGTGATGATCACATTGTTAGGAGAGTTTTTAAAAAGATTTTTTGGAAAGTTTCATCATTATCCCCATTGTAGAATATAATAGTCAGACTTAACATGGGATTATTACATAAATAGTTAGAATGTACATGTACGAAGAAAGATTTTATAATATTCAAGATTTCCATATATAATCAAAGTGAGCGCTAACATCATGAACTAGAAAAACATTGTTCTAACTAAAATTGGCACTACTTAGACCGAAATACTATTATATCGTTAAGAATCAAGGGTTAGACCTTGTGATACCATACCACTAAACCACTTTTAGATCGATCTAGAAAATAACCCCTTATCCAGAAGGTTGATTTTCAAGTAAACCTAATTGCATCACGTACGCTATACCACCCTAGGTCCATCCATCGTGTGAGAAGTAAATCAAACTCACTTCACCGGCCAGGTGGTATCGCACCATTCGAGCTCATGAACACATTTTTTCAATGCAATAAGAATCTAAGTTTTTTGTTAACAAAATGATGCCTGGTCTGTTTGTTGTCCTTTATTATTTTTCTTCATGTATTCAACTTTTCTAATATATAAACCACACCCACCTAGACCCACAAAGTATTTTGGACCCATGCTTCATTTTATCAAAAAAGTATACATATTCAAAATACTTGACATCAACCATCTCAAAGTAGGCTATTGGTAAAATGTCTAATTGTAAAAAAAAAAGAGACCCGAACCTCACTAGGTAAATATCTTGAGATCTGGATCTGGAAATTTGGTGTGTTAGATTGATGCAATTTGAATGATGAAATGGTGTGATAACTGAAAAAAGTTATCTTTATAGGTTTTTAATGATTATCACAATATATTCAAGAGTTGTGATCAAGAGAATCCTTCAAGTTTGGTGAAATCCAAGAGCCTGATGTCAGCCCTTGGATCAATAAAAATAAGCGATCAAGATTAAAGCATTAAAAAACACGCGGATGGGTATTACTGTCTTTTTACATGTTATATCCTCCCTCAACATGTAAAATCCCGTTTACTCAATCAGGAACACTAATCGGAAAAAAGTTCATCGAGAATACCTCCTGCCAAAGAAGCGACTGTAACAGTTACAAAAACTTTCCGGCGAGTTAACAGTACTGGCGAATCATTGACGATTTCGTCAAGCAGAAGTAATAGAGAATTTTTTTTTGAAAAGTTCTCCATTGCAAAACTCCACCTTGAAAATTCATTATCGTCGTTGATCAACAACGCTTTTTAACATCTTCAATAAATCAACAATAGATCCGGAAGAAGAGGTTATTTACGAAAAAGAACAAGATACAGTTATCTTAACAAGTCAGTTACTCAATTTATGATTGTAATTTGCAATTTATGTTTTCTGTTAGACAATGTATACAATGTGCTTGTGTAAACGAATCTAACTATTACTTTTACTCCAATCAACTTAGATTTTGCATTTAATTAGATGTTAATATCATTACTTCCAATCAAATATGATTGTATATTACTTGTACAATATACATTTTGTGTTATAAGTAAGATTAGTTAACAATCAAATATGATTGGATCTATATGTTACTCATTATTTGTTTCGGACTTAGTTCAAATTTTAATGTTATTTCTTCTCTTATCTATAATTGTACGAGTGTTTCAATGAATTGTTTATTGGTGCGCTAGGTCTCATATGGTGTTATTAGATGTTCTATATTTTCATCAATTGATTATGTTAGGATTTTAGGTACAATAATTCTTTCTCCAATGTTTTATGTTTTCATCCATGCTTCCTGTTATGCTATTTGTTTAGTTGTTATGTTCGTAAAAGTAACAAACAATGTGTGGAAGAGGATAATGTTGACGGTTGTATGGGTTGGGTCAGCTACCTCTTTACTAGTTGGTGTTTTGTTACCTTGGTTCCTGACTTCGGGTTGCATCCACCTCTGATTTTGCTTGCATTAAGGTAATGTAGCTAATAAATTTCTCCTCTTTAGACCTTTTTAATAAGAGAGATATTTTTTTTTTGTAAAAGTTCCGTGTAGTTGCACTGTACTAATAAGATTTTAGGTTTATGATATTATCTCTTTTCTGGATGCGAAATGCATTTTGTGGAACAGTCTAATAAAAATCGTTCATGCGCGTTGTTAGAGGAAAGGACTAGCTGCTCCTACTTCGCATATATTTCGTACACTGGTCATCAGTCGTCAAGTCAGACGCGCCAACATTAACATGTAACATCCGTGAATTTTGACCCGTTGACTTTATGTGTATGTTGACTAACAATCTTGTTAAATGAAATAATTGAGTTCATTTTGTGATTTTATGACTATGTGGTATGTTAGTCGGGTCGTTAGTGTGTTTAATCGGCATTTAAATGTGTAAACGTCTGTATTTTGGGCTTGAGAAGAGAAACGGGTCAGCCCGCGGGTCATCCACGACCCATCAGCCTTGACCCATTTCCCTTATCTTCTTTCTCTCCTCTCATTTCATTCTTATCTATCTTTCTCTTCTAATTTTCTCTCAAGTAAAAGAACCCCCCCTCCCATCTCTAGTTTTCATCTTACTTGCATCTAATTTGTGTTTTGGAATTGCTTTAATACAAGAATCATCATCCTTTTCTTCTCATCTCCATCATACTACAAGTTTAGATTTCAAGTAAAAGGTTTTACCCATTTAGGTCAAATTTGGGCTTGAACACAAGAAGAAAGTATTGGTAAGTCAAATTCATCCCATCTTCATCTATTTACGCTTGTTTATATGTTTCTAGTTGATTTGGTACAATTACAAGTCTTGAATCGAGTCAAAAGACGATTTAGGGTATAACTAGGGTTTTGATTAGGGTTGGAACGATTTGGTATGATTTTGATGTTAAAGGTTGGATTTATGGTGTGGGTTAAATGTGGTTATGTGTAACAATGCTTAAATATGCTTCAAAATAAGTTACAAACACTTACAAATCGTTTGGGGTTGTTTTTGGGTTATTTGGTTCGGACTTGCAGCTGCTGATGTTGCTGAACTTGGAGTTGCCCAGTATTGGGCGTAACTTACGCCCCACCCAGGCGTAGGTTACGCCAGGTCAAATTTCTTGGGCGTAGGTTACGCCAGTTTGGCCGTAGCTTACGCCTACCCCTATCTTCAAAATGGACCTTACGCCAAAACCCCACTGTTTACGCCACTCCAGACGCCAAATTTGATCTTTCTAGAGGGCCGTAGCTTACGCCCCTTTGGGCCGTAAGCTACGCCCGTTGTATTTTTGTCCACCGTACCTTACGCCCCTGGAGGCCGTAAGTTACGGCTGTTGTTTTCTGAAATGTTCCTTGTTTGACCTAGTTTGACTTTCTAGACCTTTTTACGCGCCGAGTCTTAATCTAATTCACTTCTTATCTTATATAACATTGATTAAGAGTCTTAGAAGTCATTTAACGTCGGGAAGCACTTCGAGAACCTAATTAGGGTTTTGTCGAGAATTGTTAAGTTACGTATATGTGTTTATGTATGTTGATGTGAATGTATATGATCGATATTTAGGTGTTGGACGCGAGGAGAACATTGTACGATGATAACTTAACTTTATATTGATCTTAGCTTTGCTTAACCAATCAAGGTGAGTTTTGTATCTCCCTACTCGCTTGAGATTCGGGCTGAAAAGTGTAAACTTACGTGTTTACTTACGTTGTTGATTGATTGATTGTTTTGGGTTAAACGTTGGTTTGATGAGACGGTTTATCATGTTGATTGACTTGGTTTACGTTTGTTAAGTAATTCTTTGATAATAGGATAGACGTGCATACATGGAAGTCGGTTATGCCTTCAATGGGTTTTAGATGTGGTGGGAAGGCTGCGGGTGACCCTATATATAAGCATCTGCGACTCAAAGAAAGTAGAATCCTCTTAAGTGTATGTACGTACAGAATTGGTGTTAATATTGATTGTTGATTCATGTTCATCGTATGTTGATTGTTGGTTCATGCTCAGCGGATGTTGATTGTTGGTTCATGCTCAGCGTATGTTGATTGTTGGTTCATGCTCAGCGGATGTTGATTGTTGGTTCATGCTCAGCGGATATTGATTGTTGGTTCATGCTCAGCGGATGTTGATTGATTGATTGTTTTGGGTTAAACGTTGGTTTGATGAGACGGTTTATCATGTTGATTGACTTGGTTTACGTTTGTTAAGTAATTCTTTGATAATAGGATAGACGTGCATACATGGAAGTCGGTTATGCCTTCAATGGGTTTTAGATGTGGTGGGAAGGCTGCGGGTGACCCTATATATAAGCATCTGCGACTCAAAGAAAGTAGAATCCTCTTAAGTGTATGTACGTACAGAATTGGTGTTAATATTGATTGTTGATTCATGTTCATCGTATGTTGATGTGAATGTATATGATCGATATTTAGGTGTTGGACGCGAGGAGAACATTGTACGATGATAACTTAACTTTATATTGATCTTAGCTTTGCTTAACCAATCAAGGTGAGTTTTGTATCTCCCTACTCGCTTGAGATTCGGGCTGAAAAGTGTAAACTTACGTGTTTACTTACGTTGTTGATTGATTGATTGTTTTGGGTTAAACGTTGGTTTGATGAGACGGTTTATCATGTTGATTGACTTGGTTTACGTTTGTTAAGTAATTCTTTGATAATAGGATAGACGTGCATACATGGAAGTCGGTTATGCCTTCAATGGGTTTTAGATGTGGTGGGAAGGCTGCGGGTGACCCTATATATAAGCATCTGCGACTCAAAGAAAGTAGAATCCTCTTAAGTGTATGTACGTACAGAATTGGTGTTAATATTGATTGTTGATTCATGTTCATCGTATGTTGATTGTTGGTTCATGCTCAACAGATGTTGATTGTTGGTTCATGCTCAGCGGATATTGATTGTTGGTTCATGATTGATGCATTTGCGAATGATTGTAAGCATTGCATACATTGTTGATGAGCCCTCGGCAGGGGATTACCGACATCCTGGTGTATAGATGTATGCACCCATTTTGGATGTAGATCTTGACTCCGAGTATATAGACATATATATCTCGATGTTTTTGAGATGCCGCTTTGTTCATGGTGATGACAAGCGAGTATCGTTGCATAGGTGACCGGAGATCACGCATAGGATAGGCATGTTGGCTTATTCATGCATTTGGCACTTACATTGATTCGTATATCATTTGTGCATTCATATTACACATTTACTTGTCTTGTGTAATCTTGTTGTTGGACCTTATTGGGTTACTTAGAGGCTCGCTGTAAGTCATGCCTAGCCTCTATTCGTATATTGTGATTATTGACGTTGGTTCTTTATGGACCATTACTACGAACTCACCAACCTTGTGGTTACTATGCTTAGTACACTTTTCAGGTAATCAGGTTCTCCCCGGACGTGGAGTTTAGTTGCTTGCTTGCTGACTAACCCGGACTTTGGACCTTATGGATCAAGGATTCATTGGCCTTCCTTTTGCATTATACTTAGGATCGTTTTGCCATCTTTGGATGTTATTTTGTTAACTTTGATGGCTATTTGCTCCTGGTGTATTTTGGTACCTGTTTCGTATTGTATAAGATTCACTGAATCTTTAATTGCATTTAGCTCTTGTTCTATTGTAATTCCACCTTGCGCTATATGATTTCCGTGATATTTTGAGCCTCGGCTTGGGGTGTTACAGAATGGTGGCCCATGCGTGGTCGTAGAGAATTAGGCGGTTTGACCTAGACTACGGCTTAAGTTAAAACTCTTCATATAGCATGCATGGTTAGGAAATTCGTGTGCAATGTGAATTATGTGAATCCCCGTGTGAGTTCGTAGTTAAGACCACTTGTGTGATAACTTGAATTCAATGTGATGAATGTGAATAGTGGTTAATATGGGTTGTCGTTGCTATTTGTTGGAACTAATTTGATGATTTAGGGCAAAATGAAGTGATGCCATTAACTTAGTATAATATTGTGGCAACCCTAAAAGAACCCGGTCAACTCTTTTATGGTTACCCAACATTATAGCAAGTTCATGACATCGTGGATTGCGCACGTGTGGCTTAAAGTATAATAAGGAACCGATATGCTTAATGGAAGTTGATTAGGTGGAGGGTTAGCCATTGGTACACCCTGTATACATACCCGGTCAATAACCAAAGAGCATATCGAATTCGGATTATACTCTGAATCATTCGTGTTGGTTAATTGATTGCATGATGTTTTGAGCATAATTACTTGAATAAATAATGAACGATTGAAATGAAATTGACATGATGGCATGCTAAGTAACAATCTCATAGGATTCTAGCACTCTTGCCTTAGCTTAATGATATGAAATGAGTATGTGGTATCGGTATGAGAGCATTGACTACTTGTGTGGCTAACATGTGAGCATTTGAGACTAACTTTCGGGTCATCGTGTCACTTGTTTTATAGAAATGGTGAGACCCAGGAGAACCGGAATGAATTTTAGGGCTGAAGAGGAAGAACCTCAACCGGAAGCTCAACCGGAGGTACAAAGAGGTAGTGGCCGTGGTAGAGGTCATGGTAGAGGCCAAGGAAGGGGTCGTGGTGAAGTTCCTGAGCCAAACATGGCTGAGGTGATCGCTCAAACGATCGCCAATATCATGCCAACCATTATTGCTCAAGTCACGGCAAATCTTGGGCAAAACAATGGGCCTCAAAACAATGAAGCCCCAGAAAATAGGAATAATGAAAATGCCCAACCTCAGGCCGTGGAAAACGAAGAAGAGGAACCAGTGGGAGTTGCTAACCGAATGCCCATGTATAATCAATATGGGGGATATCGACAGGGGTGCATATTTAAGGATTTTAAAAGCTGTGGGGCACTGGAGTTTAATGGAAGAGGTGGTCCCACCGAGTGTATAAGGTGGTTTGAAGAGATTGAGGCAGTGATTGAAAGGAGTCATTGCACCTATGACGATCGGATTTCTTATGCATCCGACATGTTTAGGCATGACGCCTTGAGTTGGTGGAACCAAGAGATAACCTTGGGGCGGACTATTAACTTGGAATGGGCCGATTTCAAGGAAAAAGTGAAGGCAAAGTTTTGTCCTCCCTATGAACTACAAAACTTGACCATTGAGTTTGCTAATCTCAATATGGAGGGAGCCGATTACAAGAGCTATGTTAGACGATTTCAAGAATTGTCTACCCTCATTCCTCATTTGGTGGGCTCCGAGTCTCAGGCCATCCAGAAGTTTGTATTGGGCTTAAATCCTCAAGTCCGATCTTATGTAAACTCTAACATGCCTACTTCTTTGGCCGATGCGGTTAACCGAGCCGGGAGTGTGACTGAAGACTTGTTAAGGAGCGGTGTCTTAAGCAAATCCTCAACAAACAAGAGGAAAGAAGTGGGAGAGTCAAGTGGGGCGAAGAAAGTGGGGAGGTTTGACCCCAAGAATGCACATAGGGGTAGAGTAATGGCGGCGGTGGAACCAACTAGGAAAGCTTACCCGGGACCCCATCCTTTCTGTGGGAGATGCAACCAACATCACCCCGCCAATACCCAATGCAGAACATGCTTTAATTGTAACCAAGTCGGGCACCTCTCCAGAGATTGTAGAGCTCCAAGAGCGGGCCCAATGAATGTGGCTCCTGTTCGAGCCATTCCTCCCCAAGGTAATCAAAGAAAAGGCGAGTGTTTTGAATGTGGTAGTCGTGACCACTACCGTAATAATTGTCCTCAATGGGTGGGGCAACAAATACAGGTAGCCGTCCACCCCAACCAACTACAAATGGTCGGACCTAATCAAAACCGGGGACAACAAGGCCATCAAGTGCAACCACGCGGCCGAGCCTTTGCGGCCAATGCAAATGAAGCCCGCAACGATCCCAACGTAGTAGCAGGTACCTTTCTCCTTAATGGTCTCTATGCAACCGTCATATTTGATTCCGGGGCTGATTATAGCCTCGTGTCTTCTAACTTTGTTCCTTTGATTGATGTGCATCCTTGTGCTCTAAGCTATGTTCTTGACATTGAAATGGTAAACGGGTCACTAACTAGAATTAGTCAAATACTTCGCGACTGTGTCTTGACTTTAGAAGATGTCGATTTCTTCATTGACCTCATGCCTCTTGACATTGGTAGTTTTGATATTATAGTGGGTATGGATTGGTTAGCGGCAGTAAATGCGACGATTGATTGTGGCGAGAGAGTTGTTAAGATACCTATGACTAACGGTAGAATTCTTAGGGTTCAAGGCAAAATCTCTGATTCCTCTACTTCTAAAGTCTTTAGTGATACCATCACAAAGGTAGAATTGAAGACCGTTCCTATTGTTTGTGATTTCCCCGATGTTTTTTCGGGTGACTTACCGGGATTACCTCCAACTCGTGAACTTGATTTTCGTATTAATCTTATTCCCGAAGCCGCGCCCGTAGCGAAAGCTCCGTATAGACTAGCCTCAACCGAAATGCAAGAATTACAAACTCAACTCAAGGAGCTCCAAGAAAAGGGTTTCATTCGCCCTAGTCAATCTCCTTGGGGTGCTCCTGTTCTCTTCGTCAAAAAGAAAGATGGATCCTTCAGAATGTGTATTAATTATTGGGAATTAAACAAGCTCACAGTGAAGAACCGGTATCCCCTTCCAAGAATTGATGACTTATTTGATCAACTTCAAGGTGCTAAACACTTCTCAAAAATCGATCTTCGCTCGGGTTATCATCAACTCCGAGTTCATGAAGATGATATTCCCAAGACGGCTTTTCGCACAAGGTATGGTCATTTTGAATTCACCGTAATGCCTTTTGGGTTGACTAATGCACCGGCGATGTTCATGGACTTGATGAACCGGGTGTGTCAACCATACTTAGACAAGTCTGTCATTGTGTTCATTGATGACATACTTGTATACTCAAAAATGAAGAAGGAGCATGTTGAGCACTTGCGTAAAGTGCTTGAATTACTAAGGAATGAGAAATTGTATGCAAAATTCTCCAAGTGTGAGTTTTGGTTGGTGGAGGTCCACTTCCTTGGTCACGTAGTGAGCAAGGACGGTATTCATGTGGACCCAAGCAAGATTGAAGTGGTCAAGAATTGGAGAAGACCTGAAACGCCATCCGAGATCCGTCAATTCCTTGGATTGGCGGGTTACTATAGAAGATTTATTGAAAATTTCTCCCGTATTGCACAACCACTCACGCTCTTGACTCAAAAGGAGAGGAATGGGGCGAAAGACAAGAGAACGCCTTCCAAACTCCTAAAGATATGCAATGTGATGCTCCTATTTTGACACTACCGGATGGAATTGAAGATTTTGTTGTTTATTGTGATGCCTCGGGACAAGGGTTGGGTTGCGTTCTTATGCAAAGGGGTAAAGTCATTGCTTATGTCTCTCGTCAATTGAAGGTGCATGAGAAGAACTACCCGACACATGATTTGGAATTGGGAGTGGTTGTGTTTGCTTTGAAGTGTTGGAGACATTATCTCTACGGCACCAAATGTGTGATTTATACCGATCACAAAAGTCTTCAACACATCTTTAACCAAAGTGAATTGAATATGAGGCAAAGACGTTGGCTTGAACTATTTAGTGATTATGATTGTGACATCCGTTACCATCCGGGCAAGGCCAATGTAGTAGCCGATGTCTTGAGCAGGAAGGAGAGAGTAAAGCCGAAACGGGCTAGAGCTATGAGCCTCACGGTGAGGCCAACTATTCGTGACCGGATCATTGAAGCCCAAATTCAAGCCACCCTACTGGAAAAATTTGGAGACGAGAACCTAGATGGCATGGAACAACAATTCGACCGAAAGAATGATAATGGGATATACATGGTTGAAAGACTTTGGGTCCCTATTTTCGGTGACTTAAGGACACTTATTATGAATGAAGCTCATCAATCGCCTTATTCGGTCCATCCCGGGTCGGATAAGATGTACTTTGACTTGAAGAACTTGTATTGGTGGCCGGGCATGAAGCGTGATGTGGCTAAGTATGTGAGTGAGTGTCTTACTTGCTTACAAGTTAAGGCCGATCACAAGAAGCCACCCGGATTGTTGGTGCAACCGGTAATGCCCGAATAGAAGTGGGAACACATTTCGATGGACTTCATTACTAAACTACCGAAGACGAGAAGCGGCCGTGATACGATTTGGGTGATAGTAGATCGGTTAACGAAGTCGCCTCACTTTTTAGCCATTCGTGAAACCGATAAATTTGACACTTTGGCTCGTTTGTACATCAAGGAAGTAATATCTAAGAATGGAGTACCGATTTCTATTATTTCTGATAGAGATGCCCGTTTCAAATCGAACTTTTGGGAAGCTTTTCAAAAAGCCATGGGTACTCGACTTGACATGAGCACGGCTTTTCATCCTCAAACGGATGGGCAAACCGAGAGAACCATTCAAACACTTGAAGACATGTTGAGGGCTTGTGCAATTGATTTTGGTGGAAGTTGGGAAGACCATTTGCCGCTAGTTGAGTTTTCATACAACAATAGTTATCATGCTACCATTCAAATGGCACCCTTTAAAGCATTGTATGGTAGGATATGTCGTTCTCCTCTAGCTTGGGCGGAAATTGGAGAGAGTCAACTTATCGGGCCAGAAATTGTGATTGAAACGACTAAGGTAATATCTCAAATTAAGGAGAAGTTGCAATTGGCCCGTGAACGTCAAAAGAAGTATGCCGATGTGAGGCGGAGACCGTTGGAGTTTGAAATTGGTGATAATGTACTTTTGAAAGTGTCACCTTGGAAGGGTGTTGTACGATTTGTGAAGCGGGTAAAACTTGCGCCAAGGTATATTGGTCCTTTCAAGAATCTTGAATGGGTTGGAAAGGTTGCCTACCGATTAGAATTACCACAAGAGCTTAGCTGTGTGCATGATGTGTTTCATATTTGCAACCTACGCAAGTGTTTGGCGGACCCTACACATCATGTGCCCATGGATGAGATTAAGGTGGATTCGAACCTAAATTTTGTTGAAGAGCCGGTAGAGATCTTGGATCGTCAAGAAAAGAAACTCAAGGGTAAACGCTACACGATCGTTAAGGTTAGATGGAATGCAAGACACGGAGCCGAGCTCACTTGGGAGTGAGAGGATCATATGAAGTCTAAGTACCCGCATTTATTTAGTAGTTAGTGTTTTGTTGAATTTCGGGACGAAATTCTTTTATCGGGGGAATAATGTAACATCCGTGAATTTTGACCCGTTGACTTTATGTGTATGTTGACTAACAATCTTGTTGAATGAAATAATTGGGTTCATTTTGTGATTTTATGACTATGTGGTATGTTAGTCGGGTCGTTAGTGTGTTTAATCGGCATTTAAATGTGTAAACGATTGTGTTTTGGGCTTGAGAAGAGAAACGGGTCGGCCCGCGGGTCATCCACGACCCATCAGCCTTGACCCATTTCCCTTATCTTCTTTCTCTCCTCTCATTTCATTCTTATCTATCTTTCTCTTCTAATTTTCTCTCAAGTAAAAGAACCCCCCTCCCATCTCTAGTTTTCATCTTACTTGCATCTAATTTGTGTTTTGGAATTGCTTTAATACAAGAATCATCATCCTTTTCTTCTCATCTCCATCATACTACAAGTTTAGATTTCAAGTAAAAGGTTTTACCCATTTAGGTCAAATTTGGGCTTGAACACAAGAAGAAAGTATTGGTAAGTCAAATTCATCCCATCTTCATCTATTTACGCTTGTTTATATGTTTCTAGTTGATTTGGTACAATTACAAGTCTTGAATCGAGTCAAAAGACGATTTAGGGTATAACTAGGGTTTTGATTAGGGTTGGAACGATTTGGTATGATTTTGATGTTAAAGGTTGGATTTATGGTGTGGGTTAAGTGTGGTTATGTGTAACAATGCTTAAATATGCTTCAAAATAAGTTACAAACACTTACAAATCGTTTGGGGTTGTTTTTGGGTTATTTGGTTCGGACTTGCAGCTGCTGATGTTGCTGAACTTGGAGTTGCCCAGTATTGGGCGTAACTTACGCCCCACCCAGGCGTAGGTTACGCCAGGTTAAATTTCTTGGGCGTAGGTTACGCCAGTTTGGCCGTAGCTTACGCCTACCCCTATCTTCAAAATGGACCTTACGCCAAAACCCCACTGTTTACGCCACTCCAGACGCCAAATTTGATCTTTCTAGAGGGCCGTAGCTTACGCCTACCCCTATCTTCAAAATGGACCTTACGCCAAAACCCCACTGTTTACGCCACTCCAGACGCCAAATTTGATCTTTCTAGAGGGCCGTAGCTTACGCCCCTTTGGGCCGTAAGCTACGCCCGTTGTATTTTTGTCCACCGTACCTTACGCCCCTTGAGGCCGTAAGTTACGACTGTTGTTTTCTGAAATGTTCCTTGTTTGACCTAGTTTGACTTTCTAGACCTTTTTACGCGCCGAGTCTTAATCTAATTCACTTCTTATCATATATAACATTGATTAAGAGTCTTAGAAGTCATTTAACGTCGGGAAGCACTTCGAGAACCTAATTAGGGTTTTGTCGAGAATTGTTAAGTTACGTATATGTGTTTATGTATGTTGATGTGAATGTATATGATCGATATTTAGGTGTTGGACGCGAGGAGAACATTGTACGATGATAACTTAACTTTATATCGATCTTAGCTTTGCTTAATCAATCAAGGTGAGTTTCGTATCTCCCTACTCGCTTGAGATTCGGGCTGAAATGTGTAAACTTACGTGTTTACTTACGTCGTTGATTGATTGATTGTTTTGGGTTAAACGTTGGTTTGATGAGACGGTTTATCATGTTGATTGACTTGGTTTACGTTTGTTAAGTAATTCTTTGATAATAGGATAGACGTGCATACATGGAAGTCGGTTATGCCTTCAATGGGTTTTAGATGTGGTGGGAAGGCTGCGGGTGACCCTATATATAAGCATCTGTGACTCAAAGAAAGTAGAATCCTCTTAAGTGTATGTACGTACAGAATTGGTGTTAATATTGATTGTTGATTCATGTTCATCGTATGTTGATTGTTGGTTCATGCTCAGCGGATGTTGATTGTTGGTTCATGCTCAGCGGATATTGATTGTTGGTTCATGATTGATGCATTTGCGAATGATTGTAAGCATTGCATACATTGTTGATGAGCCCTCGGCAGGGGATTGCCGACATCCTGGTGTATAGATGTATGCACCCATTTTGGATGTAGATCTTGACCCCGAGTATATAGACATATATATCTCGATGTTTTTGAGATGCCGCTTTGTTCATGGTGATGACAAGCGAGTATCGTTGAATAGGTGACCGGAGATCACGCATAGGATAGGCATGTTGGCTTATTCATGCATTTGGTACTTACATTGATTCGTATATCATTTGTGCATTCATATTACACATTTACTTGTCTTGTGTAATCTTGTTGTTGGACCTTATTGGGTTACTTAGAGGCTCGCTGTAAGTCATGCCTAGCCTCTATTCGTATATTGTGATTATTGACGTTGGTTCTTTATGGACCATTACTACGAACTCACCAACCTTGTGTTGACTATGCTTAGTACACTTTTCAGGTAATCAGGTTCTCCCCGGACGTGAAGTTTAGTTGCTTGCTTGCTGATTAACCCGGGCTTTGGACCTTATGGATCAAGGATTCATTGGCCTTCCTTTTGCATTATACTTAGGATCGTTTTTCCATCTTTGGATGTTATTTTGTTAACTTTGATGGCTATTTGCTCCTGGTGTATTTTGGTACCTGTTTCGTATTGTATAAGATTCACTGAATCTTTAATTGCATTTAGCTCTTGTTCTATTGTAATTCCACCTTGCGCTATATGATTTCCGTGATATTTCGAGCCTCGGCTTTGGGTGTTACATAACAGGTCTTATCTCCCACGTATGTTTTCTTCACTTAGTACATTACGATATACTACTTAGATTAATCCTAATATAGCAAATCAATATACGTAAAACCCAAAATACAAGTAGGACAGTAGCTTGTACCTGATATAGCAATTTTATTCAAAACACCAAAATTATGAGCCAAACATGTTTGTACCTAAACTTGTCTTCTTCTTTTTTTTTTCCTGCGGATTACTTTTCCATATTCAAATAGTTGTTATGCTTAAGTTCTTGCTTTAATTCTCCGCCTCTTGAAAAAATCACAGTTTCGCTTGGGCATCCTCATGGGTTCATTATAAGTTAATTTTTTGTATCATATATGAGACTGGAGCCTTCAGACTCGATACTTAATGATACGTGGCCTTGCAGAACCTGAATTGTATAAAATGTTGTTAATGTTAAATATCCAATTGTTGACTAAAATTGCAGATAGGATCTGAGCAAAGGACTAAATGAGCAGGTTCATATGTATCTATTTCTACGGGTCGAAGGCTAGATGGGTACTGCCCGAAGTGTACTTCAATACTTATACTTCACATTCTTTAAAAGTCTACATGTGAGTTAAACTATAATTATATATTCTCGCCATTGCTGCAGGTGTTGGACTGGGTAGTATATATATGGTAATAATAGGATTGTCATGGGTGCTCTTGAAAATTCAATAAACAGAAATAGTTGTATGACTTAGTGGTATAAACATAAAATATGTTGTACCATTTGATTGACTGTTAGAGAGTATTCTAGAGTTATAATTTATATAACATTCAAAAACATGTCTAACCATCAACCATATTCAATACACAAGTATGTGGGTAGTGAAAGCAGCAGTTCAAAAAGCTCGAAAAGGCAGAAGCGTGGGAAATGGAGCAGCTGCAACTCAAGCATAAACCATTGCCAAAATAGAATATACTCGCTCCAACTTCTTACGCGTCACAAATAACCAGCCCATTGCCGCATATGCTTTAACAAACCGACGCCGCCCATTGGGCGGTGCGAACCTCCTAGTTATTTATAACTCTCTTACTATATGTATAAGCATTTGTTTTGTATAACTTTTGATGTATAAATCAAATTTGATTTTGTATAACTTTTTGATGTATACAATCAAATTTGATTTTGTATAATTTGATGTAACAATCAAATTTGATTTTGTATAACTTTTTGATGTATACAAGCAAATTTGATTGTGTATAGGTTTGTTGATATAACCTCCATTTGTTTGTGTAAATGTATGAATAAAATCAAATTTGATTTTGTATAGCTTTTTGAAACTATATGTATACAATCAAATTTGATTGTATATAGATTTGTATATATAATCTCCATTTGTTTGTGTTAATTAATATAAATTTGATTGTATATAGTTTGTTGATATAAACTCCATTTGTTTGTGTAAATGTATCATAAAATCAAATTTGATTTTGTATAGATTTTTGACATTCTATGTATAAAATCAAATTGATTTTGTATAGGTTTCTTGATATGGACTCAATTTGTTTTTCTAAATGTATGCATAAAATCAAATATGATTTTGTATAGCTTTTTGACATTCTATGCATAAAATCAAATTTGATTTTGTATAGGTTTTAACATTTATGCATAAAATCAAATTTGATTTTGTATAGTTTTTTTATGTATACAATCAAATTTGATTGTATATAGGTTGTTGATATAAACACCATTTATTTGTGTAAATGTATGAAAAAATCAAATTTGATTTTGTATAGTTTTTTTATGTATACAATCAAATTTGATTGTATATAGGTTGTTGATATAAACACCATTTATTTGTGTAAATGTATGAAAAAATCAAATTTGATTTTGTATAGCTTTTTGACACTGTACGTATCAAATCAAATTTGATTGTTTATAGGTTTGTTGATATAACTCCATTTGTTTGTGTAATTGTATGAATAAAATCAAATTTGATTTTGTATAGCTTTTTGAAGCTGTATGTATACAATCAAACTTGACTTTGTATGCCATTTAATTTTCGTTGGAGAGGGACGTGTAAAATGAAATTTGATTTGGAGAGGGAGTCATGACAACGGAGCCTTCGGCCACCACTCTAAGGTTTAGGGTTTGAAGGTCGACGGCTAACCCCGACCTTCAAACCCTAAACCCTAGAGCGGGATTTAGTAGGGGAGGGACGTGGAAAATCAAATTTGATTTTGTATAGCTTTTTGACATGTCTATGCGTGCAAAATCAAATTTGATTCGGAGGGGGAATGACGCATTGTAAAACCCTAAAGGGAACCCTTTCGGGGGGATGGGCGCATCCTAAAACCCTAAAAAGGATGAAGGTTCCCCTCTATTGGGTTTAGGGTTTGAAGGCCGGCTAACCCTTGACCTTCAAACCCTAAACCCTAGAGCGGGATTTAATAGGGGAGGGACGTGCAAAATCAAATTTTATTCGGAGGGGGGAAGGACGCATTCTAAAACCCTAAATAGGCAGCCTTTCGGGGGGAGGGGCGCATCCTAAAACCCTAAAAAGGATGACGGCTCCCTTTCTAGGGTTTAGGGTTTGAAGGTCGGCTAACCCCGACTTTCAAACCCTAAACCCTAGAGCGAAATTTAGTACGGGAGGGACCTGCAAAATCAAATTTGATTTTGTATAGCTTTTTGACACTGTACGTATCAAATCACATTTGATTTTGTATAGGTTTGTTGATATGGACTCAAGTTTATTCTTCTAAATGTATGCATAAAATCAAATTTGATTTTGTATAGATTTTTACATTCTATGCATAAAATCAAATTTGATTTTGTATAGCTTTTTGACATTCTATGCATAAAATCAAATTTGATTTTGTATAGGTTTCTTGATATGGACTCAATTTGTTTTTCTAAATGTATGCATAAAATCAAATTTGATTTTGTATAGCTTTTTGACATTCTATGTATAAAATCAAATTGATTTTGTATAGGTTTCTTGATATGGACTCCATTTGTTTTTCTAAATGTATGCATAAAATCAAATTTGATTTTGTATAGGTTTCTTGATATGGACTCCATTTGTTTTTCTAAATGTATGCATAAAATCAAATTGATTTTGTATAGCCTTTTGACATTCTATGCATAAAATTAAATTTGATTTTGTATAGGTTTCTTGATATGGACTTCATTTGTTTTTCTAAATGTATGCATAAAATCAAATATGATTTTGTATAGCTTTTTGACACTGTACGTATCAAATCACATTTTATTTTGTATAGGTTTCTTGATATGGACTCAAATTTGTTTTTCTAAATGTATGAATAAAATCAAATTTGATTTTGTATAGGTTTCTTGATATGGACTCAATTTGTTTTTCTAAATGTATGCATAAAATCAAATTTGATTTTGTATAGCTTTTTGACATTCTATGTATAAAATCAAATTGATTTTGTATAGGTTTCTTAATATGGACTCCATTTGTTTTTCTAAATGTATGCATAAAATCAAATATGATTTTGTATAGCCTTTTGACATTCTATGCATAAAATCAAATTTGATTTTGTATAGGTTTCTTGATATGGACTCCATTTGTTTTTCTAAATGTATGCATAAAATCAAATTTGATTTTGTATAGGTTTCTTGATATGGACTCAATTTGTTTTTCTAAATGTATGCATAAAATCAAATTTGATTTTGTATAGATTTTTACATTCTATGCATAAAATCAAAATTGATTTTGTATAGGTTTCTTGATATGGACTCCATTTGTTTTTATAAATGTATGCAGAAAATCAAATTTGATTTTGTATAAGTTTCTTGATATGGACTCCATTTGTTTTTATAAATGTATGCAGAAAATCAAATTTGATTTTGTATAAGTTTCTTGATATGGACACCATTTGTTTTTCTAAATGTATGCAGAAAATCAAATTTGATTTTGTATAGCTTTTTGACATTCTATGCATAAAATTAAATTTGATTTTGTATAGGTTTCTTGATATGGACTTCATTTGTTTTTCTAAATGTATGCATAAAATCAAATATGATTTTGTATAGCTTTTTGACACTGTACGTATCAAATCACATTTTATTTTGTATAGGTTTCTTGATATGGACTCAAATTTGTTTTTCTAAATGTATGCATAAAATCAAATTTGATTTTGTATAGCTTTTTGACATTCTATGTATAAAATCAAATTGATTTTGTACAGGTTTCTTGATATGGACTCCATTTGTTTTTCTAAATGTATGCAGATAATCAAATTTGATTTTGTATAGCTTTTTGACATTCTATGCATAAAATCAAATTTAATTTTGTATAGGTTTTTTGATATGGACTTCATTTGTTTTTCTAAATTTATGTATAAAATCAAATTTGATTTTATATAGCTTTTTGACACTGTATGTATCAAATCACATTTGATTTTGTATAGGTTTCTTGATTTGGACTCAAATTTGTTTTTCTAAATTTATGCATAAAATCAAATTTGATTTTGTATAGCTTTTTGACATTCTATTCACAAAATCAAATTTGATTTTGTATAGGTTTCTTGATATGGACTCCATTTGTTTTTCTAAATGTATGCAGAAAATCAAATTTGATTTTGTATAGCTTTTTGACATTCTATGCACAAAATCAAATTTGATTTTGTATAGGTTTCTTGATATGGACTCCATTTGTTTTTTTAAATGTATGCAGAAAATCTAGGATTATCACGAACCTATATCTATTTGCAGGTCCCAAACTGTTCTGAAATCACGAACCTATATATATTTGCAGCCCAAACTGTTCTGAAATCACGAACCTATATCTATTTGCAGGTCCCAAACTGTTCTGAAATCACGAACCTATATCTATTTGCAGGTCCCAAACTGTTCTGAAATCACGAACCTATATCTATTTGCAGGTCCCAAACTGTTCTGAAATCACGAACCTATATATATTTGCAGGTCCCAAACTGTTCTGAAATCACGAACCTATATATATTTGCAGCCCAAACTGTTCTGAAATCACGAACCTATATATATTTGCAGCCCAAACTGTTCTGAAATCACGAACCTATATCTATTTGCAGGTCCCAAACTGTTCTGAAATCACGAACCTATATCTATTTGCAGGTCCCAAACTGTTCTGAAATCACGAACCTATATCTATTTGCAGGTCCCAAACTGTTCTGAAATCACGAACCTATATCTATTTGCAGGTCCCAAACTGTTCTGAAATCACGAACCTATATATATTTGCAGCCCAAACTGTTCTGAAATCACGAACCTATATATATTTGCAGCCCAAACTGTTCTGAAATCACGAACCTATATATATTTGCAGCCCAAACTGTTCTGAAATCACGAACCTATATCTATTTGCAGGTCCCAAACTGTTCTGAAATCACGAACCTATATCTATTTGCAGGTCCCAAACTGTTCTGAAATCACGAACCTATATCTATTTGCAGGTCCCAAACTGTTCTGAAATCACGAACCTATATCTATTTGCAGGTCCCAAACTGTTCTGAAATCACGAACCTATATCTATTTGCAGCCCAAACTGTTCTGAAATCACGAACCTATATATAAGGATTTTGTATCAGCCCAAACTGTTCTGAAATCACGAACCTATATCTATTTGCAGGTCCCAAACTGTTCTGAAATCACGAACCTATATCTATTTGCAGGTCCCAAACTGTTCTGAAATCACGAACCTATATCTATTTGCAGGTCCCAAACTGTTCTGAAATCACGAACCTATATCTATTTGCAGGTCCCAAACTGTTCTGAAATCACGAACCTATATATATTTGCAGGTCCCAAACTGTTCTGAAATCACGAACCTATATATATTTGCAGCCCAAACTGTTCTGAAATCACGAACCTATATATATTTGCAGCCCAAACTGTTCTGAAATCACGAACCTATATCTATTTGCAGGTCCCAAACTGTTCTGAAATCACGAACCTATATCTATTTGCAGGTCCCAAACTGTTCTGAAATCACGAACCTATATCTATTTGCAGGTCCCAAACTGTTCTGAAATCACGAACCTATATCTATTTGCAGGTCCCAAACTGTTCTGAAATCACGAACCTATATATATTTGCAGCCCAAACTGTTCTGAAATCACGAACCTATATATATTTGCAGCCCAAACTGTTCTGAAATCACGAACCTATATATATTTGCAGCCCAAACTGTTCTGAAATCACGAACCTATATCTATTTGCAGGTCCCAAACTGTTCTGAAATCACGAACCTATATCTATTTGCAGGTCCCAAACTGTTCTGAAATCACGAACCTATATCTATTTGCAGGTCCCAAACTGTTCTGAAATCACGAACCTATATCTATTTGCAGGTCCCAAACTGTTCTGAAATCACGAACCTATATCTATTTGCAGCCCAAACTGTTCTGAAATCACGAACCTATATATAAGGATTTTGTATCAGCCCAAACTGTTCTGAAATCACGAACCTATATCTATTTGCAGGTCCCAAACTGTTCTGAAATCACGAACCTATATCTATTTGCAGGTCCCAAACTGTTCTGAAATCACGAACCTATATCTATTTGCAGGTCCCAAACTGTTCTGAAATCACGAACCTATATCTATTTGCAGGTCCCAAACTGTTCTGAAATCACGAACCTATATATATTTGCAGGTCCCAAACTGTTCTGAAATCACGAACCTATATATATTTGCAGCCCAAACTGTTCTGAAATCACGAACCTATATATATTTGCAGCCCAAACTGTTCTGAAATCACGAACCTATATCTATTTGCAGGTCCCAAACTGTTCTGAAATCACGAACCTATATCTATTTGCAGGTCCCAAACTGTTCTGAAATCACGAACCTATATCTATTTGCAGGTCCCAAACTGTTCTGAAATCACGAACCTATATCTATTTGCAGGTCCCAAACTGTTCTGAAATCACGAACCTATATATATTTGCAGCCCAAACTGTTCTGAAATCACGAACCTATATATATTTGCAGCCCAAACTGTTCTGAAATCACGAACCTATATATATTTGCAGCCCAAACTGTTCTGAAATCACGAACCTATATCTATTTGCAGGTCCCAAACTGTTCTGAAATCACGAACCTATATCTATTTGCAGGTCCCAAACTGTTCTGAAATCACGAACCTATATCTATTTGCAGGTCCCAAACTGTTCTGAAATCACGAACCTATATCTATTTGCAGGTCCCAAACTGTTCTGAAATCACGAACCTATATCTATTTGCAGCCCAAACTGTTCTGAAATCACGAACCTATATATAAGGATTTTGTATCAGCCCAAACTGTTCTGAAATCACGAACCTATATCTATTTGCAGGTCCCAAACTGTTCTGAAATCACGAACCTATATATAAGGATTTTGTATCAGCCAAATTTCAAAGACAATGTCCAAATAGTTATTGTGAGTCCCACGTTTTAAGTGCTCAAGATGGTTAACTTAGAAAGTGTAAAATACAACAAGTATAATAAGCACTAGAATTGGACTAGTATTACTTGTAAATAAATATGCAAGATATATAAACAAAGTAATACAAGACTTAAAGCAATAAACAATTAAAGTGGACCATTATGTAGTTTTCTGGGTATTTCATTTATTGATGTTTAAACAAAATACAAGGTTGTTGCGGAATCAAGATAATACAATAAAGTATGTATCCTAACAACCTTTGAATTACAAATGATCTATATTTGTCAAATAGCTCTTCAGGATCGAGATACTTAAAGTTGTGAAGTATCCCTGTTTAAGATCGAGAGTATTTTAGACAAATTCACTTTTATGCAAAGTGTATGCTTAAAAAGTAATATTCTTAAGGAAATGACTTTGTATTTATAGGCAACAAAATTCACCAGTGAATTTTGTGCCGTACAAATATGGTTGGATACATTTAATGATCCGACAAGATCATTAAATGCTTTGGATAAGAATAAGGATAAAGTCACATCAAGTGCAAGTGTATCCTTATATCCAACCACCTTAACACACGTATGCTTTGTTAAGGAACAAGTGGATTGTTCCTTGGAAAGTGTGTTAGGCATAAGTCAATCCTTGATATCAGTGTTCAGACTTGTAGGATCTAGAACACTAACAATCCTCCAGTGTACAGATCTGGTAAGACTTTCCAGTGGACTCCGCCATTTGTAAAGTCTTCTTCCTTCAGACTTCAGTCTTTGACTTCAGTCAGAATGTCTTCAGTAGAGTAGATCTGGACTGGGGTGAAGTCTTCAGTGAGCTAATTTGGAGAATGCTCCAGATTACCTATACAAGTATTGCTCACTAGTCTTCAATTATTTCTGAGCAAATCTTCAGAGGAACTCCAGATTCCAAGTCTGGAGAAGGTCCAGTCAAACATGTTTTCTGGTCAGATCTTCAGTGAGGCTCCAGTAGTCGAGTCTGGAGCGAGTCCAGCAAAACAAGTTTTCTTAACAAACCTAAATAAGGTTCCAGTAAGTCCAGTCTGGATCCAGTCCAGTAAGTCTGGACTAAATCTGGACCTAACAAATTCCCCCTATTTGTTTAGAAATAATGCAAGTATTTTTCAGACTTATAGATATACAAATTTGTATGTCTGGAAAACACTTGTTCGATTTTAGTCTAAATAATCTAAGTTACTGGAAAACACTTTATAGATCATGAGTGTTTTCAGTTTCAACATTTAAGTTCTAACTTAGACTAAATCTGGTCATTTACTTATAGAAAATAAAAAGATTGCAACTATTATTACTTTCACCAAAAAGGAAAATAATTACAACTTTCATAAGAAATTTAATTACAAATAAGTACAATGTTTTTAAGATTCAGGCTCTTCTTCTGGATATCCTTTCTGGTGCATCTTCAGAAGCCTTCCTCTTGGGAGATGGAGATGATGGAACAGTCACTGGTGGTCTTAGACCCAACACAACTTCCATTTGTTTGATCCTCTTCCAGACTTTTTCAATTCTTTTCATAAAAGCCTTCACGTCTGGAGAGAGATCAGTTTTGTCTTTAAAGGTCATTCCAATCTCTTTAAGTTCAGTCCATCCAAAAGCCTGGACTGATGTATCTTTCCTTTCATCAGTGAAATTACCTTCCCTGGTCAATTTCACATTAAATCTGGTCATACCTTGATGTTGTTCAGCCAGAGTGATTTCAGCATTAATAATCTTCCTTGCATTGGCTCTGAACATCATCATTTCTTCAAACTTTGCCTTTTGTTTTGCCAACTGAACCATGTCTTCAGTATCCCTGGATACACCACTCTGCTGTCCTTCACTGGACTGGTGTACTAGCTTGTTTATCTTCAGAGTTGTATCCAGTGGAATGAAAGTACTTACATCAGCATCTTTAATGGCTTTCAGTTGTCTGGCAGTGAGTTTGGGTAGACCAGTCATCTTCTTTCTGTACTCCACTTCCAGAGCACCAGCATTCTTTCGAATTTTCTTCTGGAGGCTTACCAGCTCCTCTTTTCTTTGCCTGATAAGCTCTGGAATGGATACACCATAAATCAATGAGTCATATACCTGTTCTTCTTCAGTATAGAACGAGCGTATATGGACATCATTCAGTGCATCAAGACATTGATGAACTCTTGGATCCTCCTTCATCCTTTTAAATACGTCAACATTTACGCCTAACCTGCCAGCGTTATAGGAATCCAGAGTACCCATTGTTGCCATATCCCTAAGATGGGCCAGCAGTTCATCTTTTTGGTTTTTCTTGTAGATTTCTATCATTATGCACTGTTGTTCTAATTTCTTTGATGTTTCATTGTCAACATCTTCAGTCTGAACTTCCTCTTCACCAGACACAACCTTTTCTTTCCCTTTAACTGCCTTCAGTGTTGTAGGAATGTCTGGGAAGGTTTCAAACTGGGGCTCGGCTTCAGTACCAGCAGCCTCTTCTTCAGTAAGCCCGGCTTCAGTGCCATATGCTTGTTGTGCCATTTGTTTAAGTGTTTGGTCACCAGATGATGGAACAGACGATTTTTCCCCCTTGGAATGAGCTGTTCTTGACTTCAGGTCATTCCATAAATCTTCCATCATTAATCTATCCAGTGAGCCAAAAGTTCTTCCTTGTTCTGGCAAGGAACCAGTCAAACCCTTCTTTAGGACCAGCACTTCTTTCTTTAAATTATCAATTTGTTGGGGCAAGTGCTTTGGCATCTTTTCTTCCAGGAGCTTTTCAATCTGGGGTAACACTCCATCTTGAATGTTGCGAAGGACAGTCCCAGAAACCTCTTCACATAATTCTTTCAGCATGTTGTTTCTGAACTTCCTTGTACACGCATCACTGATCAAACTTAGAACTTCTCCTTGTTCTAGTGTAGGCCTACTCTCCAGAGAGCTTACCCTGAACACCAAATTCTGAACCTCTTCTTTCAGCCCTGCCAGTGGTTGAATAACTTGACTTTCCACTGCAGTCTGAACAGAATTAACCAACCTGTTCTCTAAGCCCTGGACTGCCACTTTGATCTTTTCAGTGTTTGTGTTCGTGGCCAGTACCAGTTCATCCAACTTCTCAAATACTAACTTCTCATTCCCAGCAAATAAGTTCATTTCTGATGAAAGATTTGTTGTCAACAATGACTTGAAGTCAGAAATAACTTGGGAAGATGAGTGTAGTGATCTCTCCAGGTCCGCCACCTTAATTAAAAGGCCTTGGACCTCGGATGAAGAAGAAGTGGAGAGACCAGTCGGTGGTTCCAGTGAGGAGGGTAATCTGGTCATAAGAGGAACTTGTGCCCAGTCCTCTTCAGTTACAGCTTCAGACACTGCAACTGGTGACTCCGGCGCACGAGGAGGAGGTTGAGATTCTGTAGGTTGATGTGTTGCTGGTGTGAAGTATTGGGTGTTTTCAGGAATTGAAGGTGGTGGAGGTGGTGGCATTGATTCTGAAGGGGGTTGTGTGGATTCTGGTGGAGGTTGAGTTGATTCTGGTAAATTTGAAGGTATTTCTGGTGGATTTACCTCTATTTGTTCATCCTCTCCCAGAAAGTTTAAACTTGTATCAAATCCCTCAGACATGGGGGAATCAACATCATCCCATTCTGGCACAATCCCAACTGCCTGTTCACCTGACTGTTCACCAGTCTCTACACCAACTTCTACATTTAAATCCAATGGAGCCTCCTGCTCACCAGAAGCATGTTCTTCAGTTTGAACATCTTCAGCAACTTCAGCAACTTGTGCAACATCCTCTTGTACAACAGCCTGGACTTCAGTGTCCACTCTCTGAACTCCTCCCCTCATCAGACGCCTATGAGTTCTTGGTCGTCTGGAAAGCTCCACAGTTGCTTGACTGGAGCTTTCTGGAGCCACTTGCCTTAGGGGCTGAACAGCCTCTATTATCTGCACATCACTACCAGATGGTTCTTCAACAGCTTGAACCGCATCTGGCGCCACATTCTCTTCCACTCTTTGGAATGAGAGCATTGACTGAGGAATTTCAACCTCACCAACTGCAGACCATAGATTTACAAGGTCTCTCATGTACTCACTCACTGAAAAGTGAGTGGTTTCAAAATCATACTGGTTGCCTAAAGCATTTTTAAACATAAGGGAAAGGAATCGAATGTATGGAATAAAGGGCTTTCTTCCTTTCACCTTCAGGCGCTCAACCAGGTCATCAAACAGTATCTGGGCAAAATCAACCCTTAGCCCAAACCAAAGACAATAAGCAATCTGGAGGTGTGTTTGATTTATCTGGTCCAAACCTCCAGAGCTTCCTCCTAAACACTCAACAATATGTGTGAAGAAGTATCTCCACGAATCTGACAACTTGCTCATATAATTTGTTCCTTTTCTGGATTGCTGCCCGTGCTCATCCATTATATCCGTATGCCCCATTAACCTGCATACTTCCCTGGTGTTTATACCAGTGGGAAGCTCTATTGGCAATTCATTCTGATCAAGGTAGTTCAACTGGAGAACAGACCTTAGAAGACTGACAGTGAAACCAAGGGGTCTGGAACCCTCCTTCAGAGTATATCTTATTGATGAGGTTTCATCGATGTATTGGGCCGAGTACCAGAATTCACATAAGTACTCGTGATACATCCTGCCAGGATTCAGTGTAAGTGCACCATACAATGGGCAAGAAAGGAAGAAGGAATTTAATCTTCCTATTATAGATTGAGCATCATGAACACTGGACAACGAAAGTCGTGCCATCCAATTGTTCATGTTTATCCTTATGGCACTCGCCTCAAGATTAATATGAGGTGCCTTAACAACATTTTCAGATGGAACGAATTCATTTGCAAGTAGATTTCTTTGAGTTCGTGACTGTCTAGGTGCCATTATAATAAGAGATGAAAATGAAATTGAATGATTTGAAGGTTTTAGATGAAGATTTGATGAAGTAATTGAATGTAAATGGAGTAAATATGAGAGATAAAAATGATTGGAAAATGAATGAAGAAAGGAGTAAATGAAGGAATTTTGAGATTTGGGAGTTATGTTCGAAGTAAATGTAATTGAAAGTGAAAGTGGGATTTTATAGGGGAGTGAATGTGGAACTCAAACGGTTAATTTGAATTTATCAAATAACATTTTTGATCGAGGTTTGAGATCCGCATTTAATTACATCACATCACCCATAAATGCTTGATGGTTTACCGCCCACAAAAACTAAGCAACTTGTACTTTTTGTTTTCCCAAAGTAAAAAGACCATCATTATTTTAAAAAATTTGTATGCCACGTAGGATTCAAGATAAAAATCTTTGAGAAAGGTTTGCTTACGTGGCACAAACAAAGACCAAGTATTTTTGAAAATATCATGACAAATTTCAGTACATCTGGAGGTTGACTAAACGCTCCAGTATCACTGGTGGATTAGTCCAGTGAACATGTACTGATGGTACACTGGAGGGACTCTCCAGTAAAGTACCAGTGAGTACCATTTTTGAAAGACTGGTAACCTCAAACGTGCACGTCAACTAATATAGACAAATGAGAGGGACACATTTACAAGAAGACAAAAGTCAACTCAAACACGCACTTCAACCTATCCATTTATCAGTGAGAGGGACATATTTACAAAGCACCAGTAATATTTTCTGAAGAATTTGTCCAGTGAGAAAATAAATTCCCCCTGAACTTAAAACAAGTTTAATTTAGAAAATATTTTTCAAGTCTTCCCTGGAATGTTCCTCCAGAAATCTAATAATTGTAAAGATAGTACACAATGGCGTTCAATATCTGAACAATCACCAGATCTAAGGATTTAGCATTCCCAACTCACCAACAAGATATTCAAAAGTTTTGACATCCAGTGGTTTGGTAAAAATGTCAGCGAGTTGTTTGTCAGTGGGAATAAAATGGAGTTCAATATTATTTTTCATAATATGATCGCGAATGAAATGATACCTTAGGTCAATGTGCTTCGTTCTGGAGTGCATGACTGGATTGTTTGAGATAGCTATGGCACTGGTATTATCACAAAAGATGGGAGTCTTTGAATATTTAATACCATAATGAAGCAACTGGTTCTTCATCCAGAGTATCTGAGCACAACAACTGGCTGCAGACACGTATTCAGCTTCGGCAGTGGATAATGAAACTGAAGTTTGCTTCTTACTGGTCCAGCTGACCAGTTTGCCACCTAGGAAATGACATCCACCAGTTGTGGATTTCCTATCTATCTTACAACCTGCATGATCTGAATCTGAATAACCCATTAGATCCATTCCAGAGCCTTTGGGGTACCAAAGACCTAGACTGGGAGCACCTTTAAGGTACTTCAGTATGCGCTTTACAGCGAGCATATGAGATTCCTTTGGGTTAGACTGATATCTGGCACATAAACATGTTGAAAACATAATATCTGGTCTACTGGCAGTTAAATACATCAGTGAACCAACCATTCCTCTATATACAGTGGTGTTCACTGGTTTGCCATCTGGATCAGAGTCCAGTGTCAGTGGTGCAGAAATAGGAGTTGGTTTAGATGGTGAAGAATTCATATCGAATTTCTTTAAAAGATCTCTAACATATTTTTCCTGATTAATAAAAATGCCATCTTGATTTTGTTTAATCTGGAGTCCAAGAAAATATGTTAATTCACCCATCAAACTCATTTCGTATTCAGTGGACATGATTTTTGAAAATTTCTTGCACATGTTTTCATCAGTAGACCCAAAAATTATATCATCAACATAAATTTGTACCATTAACAAATTACCTTTCTCATGCAATATGAACAAGGTATTGTCAATTGCACCTCGTTTGAAGCCATTTTTCAATAAATGTTTAGTCAGAGTATCATACCAGGCACGTGGGGCTTGTCTGAGGCCATATAGCGCTTTGTCCAGACGATATACCCAATGTGGATGCTTGTCATCAACGAAACCTGGAGGTTGTCTGACGTAAACTTCTTCTTCAAGCTTTCCATTCAAGAAAGCACTCTTTACGTCCATCTGGTAGACCTTGAAGTCATGACTAGCAGCGAATGCTAAGAAAATTCTGATCGCTTCAAGTCTAGCCACTGGAGCAAAAGATTCATCAAAGTCGACATCTGACTGGCAGTAGCCTTGTGCTACCAGTCTAGCCTTATTTCTTATTATGTGGCCATCTTCATCTACTTTGTTTCTGAAGACCCATCTTGTTCCAATTGGTTCTTTCTTTCCAACTGGGAAAGGAACCATATACCACACCTTGTTCCTTTCAAACTGGTGAAGCTCTTCTTGCATAGCAGTCACCCAGTTTGGATCTTCCAGAGCCTCGTCAATCTTCTTAGGTTCGTTCAGTGATAAGAAACTGACATTTAAGCATTGATCACTGGAGGCTCTTCTGGTCTGTACACCACGACTGGAGTCACCTATGATCTGATCAATAGGGTGAGCTTTTGTCCATCTGGAGTACTGACCAGGATTGTTACTGACAACAATATCAGTGCAAGAATTCAGTTGAGTCTCCTCTGAAGTTGCTTCAGGAGGAGGGTCTTCATAAACTACTTCAACATCTTCATCTGATTCATTCAAATCACGATTTGCATCATGAAATTCTTCAAATAAAGGCATTTCTTGTAGTACTGGTTCAGTTTGGTTACCAGAAAACAATTCTGGTACATTCTCAACTGACACTGATACTGGGGGAGTAGTACGTACATCTGAACCAATATTAATTTCAGTGGGTAGTTTGAAAATAATAGAAGGATAGAATGGAGTACTACTGGCGATCTTCTTTTTCTGAACAGGTTCCAGATCAGGATGACTGGAAACTGTGTCTGGTGAATCATCCATTTTGTCGTTTATTGGATCAGATTCACAAAAGACAATTGGAGTAACTGGGGGAGTATCAAGGATTGGCTTTTTGTTGATTGCAGCATTTGATTCATCGAATGTTACATGAATTGACTCATGGACCTTCTCCAGTCTCTTGTTATAGACTCTGAAGGCCTTGCGAATGGCTGAATAGCCTAAGAAATACCCTTCATCAGCTTTGGCATCAAATTTGCCTAGCTGACTGGAGTCGTTCAGGATGTAAACTGGACATCCAAAAACGTGAAAATAACCAATGTTTGGTTTTCTATTTCTTAAGACTTCATAGGCTGTCTTTTTGTGTCTTTTGATGTACACTGATCGATTCTGGGTATGGCAAGCAGTTGCAATTGCTTCCGCCCAGAAACTGGTAGACAGTCCAGATTCAGCTAACATACTCCTGGCAGCTTCTATCAGCGTTCGATTTTTCCTTTCGACCACTCCATTCTGTTCTGGAGAGCGGGCTGAAGAGAAGTTCTGGGAGATGCCAGTGTCAGTACAGAATGACTCCAGAGTTGCATTATGGAATTCTGTTCCATTGTCACTTCTTAACTGACACACTTTTCGACTGTACTTGAGCTCAACTTGCTTGATAAGACTGATGATTTCAGCAGCAGCTTCACTTTTGGACCTCAGAAAGATCACCCAACAATATCTGGAGAATTCATCCACTATCACCAGGGTGTATCTTTTACCAGCACGCGTCTGAACGTTCACTGGACCAAATAGGTCCATATGAAGCATATGAAGAGGTTCAGAAATGCTGAAATTCTGTCTGGTCTTGAAACTGGTACGCTTTTGCTTACCCATCTCACATCCTGGACATGGCTTTTCCTTTTTGAAGGAAACTGAAGGTATCCCATCTGCAAGTTGTTTTCTGGACAACTTGTTAATGTTTTTGAAGTTTAAATGGGATAACCTTTTATGCCATAACCAGTTTATGTCTTCATCAGCTTGAGTATAGAAACACTGCTCGTCTGGAGAGCTTTCCATATCCATCACGTACACATTTCCTTTTCTGGAAGCAATCAACACTACCTTCCAGTCCTTGTTGAATACAATGCCCTGAGCAACATTGAATAAGACTTGATAGCCATCGTCACACAGTTGACTTACACTGATCAAGTTATATTTCAAACCATTCACAAATGCAACTCGTCTGAACTTGACTTGTCCATTGTTCAGAACACCATATCCCTCAGTCTTTCCACAACCATCATTTCCAAAAGTGATGGAGGGTCCATCAGAAATGGTGAACTCCTCCAGTAGGGTCTTACATCCGGTCATCGTCCTGCCAGCTGCACTGTCAAGATACCAGATATACTTCTTTCGATCGCCCTACACATACACCAGATATTGATCAGTTAGATTTGGGAACCCATCGACTGATGGGTTCACTGGAGCCTCCCTTATAGGTTCCAGGGGCAATCTGGTCTAGTTCACTTACTTCTACAGTGGTCTTAGTTGAGAAGACCACTGGAGTTGATAGTTTTGAAACCTTTTCATTTTTCTCAACTGGAGAAATAAATTTGTCTTTCTTTGAAAAAGGTTTTAAATTTTGTCTAGGGCCAGATGAAGTACCTTCAATCAAGTTTAATCTTGCATTAAAACTTTGTGATTGACGAGTTAGATTTTGAATCTGGCTCTCTATCCTGGACAAAATATTTTCGTCAGATGATACCTTAGCCTTTCCAGTCCAAGGCTTTGGTAAGGGTTTGGTCTGAGGCAAAGGTCTATTCTGCTTCACCTTTTTAACTGGAGCAGTCATCTGGACAGCTCCAGTCTTAACCTCTGGAGATTGAACTGGGTATGAGTTGGTCTTAGGTGTGGCAGGCATATCATAAATAGTTGTTGGCCTTAACACCTCTGGTAATCGATCGATTACTGGTATTAATGATTCTATATGAGTATTTCCATCTAAATATGCACGTTTTTGAGCAGGAAATTGATTTACTCCAGCATCATATGGCTTTCTTGTTTCTAGCCATGATTTAATAACCAGTTTTTCTTTTTCTAAAATGATCTCAAGATCTTGTTTTTCTTGGATCAATTGTTCAGTTACCAGAACCTGGGCTTGAAATGCCAGTTCAATATCTTGAAGTTCCTTTAATTTTGATTTTAAAGCATTTAATTCAGAAGAATCTGTTTCTAGACCATTTACACCATCAGATCTAACAGTTTCTACAAATATTAAATCAGAATTAAGGGCTTCAGCAATGTCCAATTTTAATTCTTGGTCAGTTGCATTATCATAATCACTAACCTTTTTGATAACAATGTCCACCCATCGTCCAGATGTGACATCTTCCTTCACCAGTAGCTCTTCATCTGCCAGAGCCATGTAACAGCAATCTCTTTCTTCTTCTTCATCAACAGATGAGTCATCAGAAGGAACCCACTTCTCTTCAGTCTTTGCAATCATGCACTTATTATTTGTTTCCATTTGTTGTGCCATGAGAGCAATTTGTGCCTTAAGCTTCTTATATTTCAGTTTGTAGCTATCATCAGGCTTATTATTATTTGAAGAGAAAGGACCAGACTTGGATGCAAACTGGTTGGACCTGCACTCTTTCATGAAATGACCCTTTTTGCCACACTTAAAGCATGTCAAATTGGTCTTGTCAGTGGAAGAACTGGATGCAAATTGTTCAGATGGCCTGTTTGCTCTTGCTTTGAAACGGTTGAACGTTTTAGCAATCATTGCAACAAGGTCATCATCTTCAGTTTCATCACAGCAGTCTGGAGAGATTTCACTGGTTTCTCCAGAATCCATAAGTTCAGACACCATCTTCTTCATAGAAAATACATTCTCAGAAGATATAAGTGCTGTACCTTGTGGTTCAGTATGACTGACCACAATAGGAGTACTGGAAGCATGGTTGTAAGCATCTCTTTCTGCAACCACTCTCTGAGCTTGATTTTCTTCAGTGTACCTGAAAGCTCCATAAAGAGTTGAGAGAGTGTGTGTGTGCAGAGTCTTTCCTTGTCTTAAGACTAGGATCATATGCGACCATTTGGTGGGAAGAATGTCACAAAATTTCTCCAGAAGTATATCCTTGTCCTTCTCAACCCCAAGACCTCTCAGTTGGTTTATGATACTCATAAATCTGGTGTAAGTACCAGTGAGAGACTCGTTAGATTGAGCAAAAAATGACTCATACCTCTTGTTTAAGGAGACCTTTCTGGTGACAATGGTGTCATCTCCTCCTTCATGTTGGTTCAAAAGTTCATCCCACATGGTTTTTGCACTAGGAAAAAGAACTAGTGTGGGAATTAGGGTTTCTGGAACAGCCCCGAGGATCATGTTTTTAAGGAGGGTGTCTAAATTCACCAATCTCCTCTCCTCTTCAGACCAGTGTTCCTCCCTCTTTTCCCTTCCCCTTCGAGATCCAGAAGGATCAAGAAGTGGATTGAGAGGTGATGTAGGTACATATGGACCTTCGTTTAAGATCTTTATCATGTTCCTCTCAATACCAGTGACATGCAACACCATCCTAGCCTTCCACGTACCAAAGTCATCACTGTTCCCACTGAATTTAGGAACAGGATTGTTTGAGTAGTGCACATGCACGTATGGAGAAGCAGGAGTAGGAGGAGGAGGTGGTGGATTAGTGTTATTAACATTTTGAGGTTCAGGTTGATCATTAATAATAACATTAGGATCAGGACCAAGACTATAACCTTGTGTATTTTCTTGGTTAGCCATCGAGAAGCAGATCTAGGCAATGATTAGCCTTCCGCTCTGATACCAATTGTGAGTCCCACGTTTTAAGTGCTCAAGATGGTTAACTTAGAAAGTGTAAAATACAACAAGTATAATAAGCACTAGAATTGGACTAGTATTACTTGTAAATAAATATGCAAGATATATAAACAAAGTAATACAAGACTTAAAGCAATAAACAATTAAAGTGGACCATTATGTAGTTTTCTGGGTATTTCATTTATTGATGTTTAAACAAAATACAAGGTTGTTGCGGAATCAAGATAATACAATAAAGTATGTATCCTAACAACCTTTGAATTACAAATGATCTATATTTGTCAAATAGCTCTTCAGGATCGAGATACTTAAAGTTGTGAAGTATCCCTGTTTAAGATCGAGAGTATTTTAGACAAATTCACTTTTATGCAAAGTGTATGCTTAAAAAGTAATATTCTTAAGGAAATGACTTTGTATTTATAGGCAACAAAATTCACCAGTGAATTTTGTGCCGTACAAATATGGTTGGATACATTTAATGATCCGACAAGATCATTAAATGCTTTGGATAAGAATAAGGATAAAGTCACATCAAGTGCAAGTGTATCCTTATATCCAACCACCTTAACACACGTATGCTTTGTTAAGGAACAAGTGGATTGTTCCTTGGAAAATGTGTTAGGCATAAGTCAATCCTTGATATCAGTGTTCAGACTTGTAGGATCTAGAACACTAACAATCCTCCAGTGTACAGATCTGGTAAGACTTTCCAGTGGACTCCGCCATTTGTAAAGTCTTCTTCCTTCAGACTTCAGTCTTTGACTTCAGTCAGAATGTCTTCAGTAGAGTAGATCTGGACTGGGGTGAAGTCTTCAGTGAGCTAATCTGGAGAATGCTCCAGATTACCTATACAAGTATTGCTCACTAGTCTTCAATTATTTCTGAGCAAATCTTCAGAGGAACTCCAGATTCCAAGTCTGGAGAAGGTCCAGTCAAACATGTTTTCTGGTCAGATCTTCAGTGAGGCTCCAGTAGTCGAGTCTGGAGCGAGTCCAGCAAAACAAGTTTTCTTAACAAACCTAAATAAGGTTCCAGTAGTCCAGTCTGGAGCCAGTCCAGTAAGTCTGGACTAAATCTGGACCTAACAGTTAAAATAAATCTTTATACAATATATATATATATATATAGTAGAGATATTATGAGAACTAAATATTTGTCGAGAACTGTGAGAACTATTTATGTCATTTGGATGAAAGTGATCAAAGGTTAAAAATAGATGTGGCATTAATGTAATTATCTTAAATAGAAATTAATTCACAGGGCATAATCGGAATATTAAAAATAAATAACAAACCGAAACACACAAGTGCACACGACAATTATGGATCTTCAATTCCTTCTGTCAACTTTCTATTTTTTTTTACTATTTATTTATAATTGTTAATTTATACAAACTTTTGACAACAAATTTTAACAGATATTTTTGCTTTTTTGTTAATCAAACCAAACACTATAAAAATACCAAAGAAAAAAACACATGTGCACACCTTATTGAAACCATAATGCTTTTGGTCGGTACACACACGTGCACACCTTATTCACAAGTGTATCGACAATTTTTTTATAACAAGTATATAAAAACAATTATGTAAAATGTCATGTTAACTCATATCTGAATAGTTCATTTACAGGTGTCTATATCAATTCACATGTGAAAATATAGAAAAAAGTATTACATTTGTTTTATTTGTGAATGCCTAATCATTTGTTAATATGTGAACACATGAAACATAAAAGCGTAAAAATGAAACAAGTATTAGATTTCATAAGGAAATTTATGTGGGACACATGTGAATAAGTTCATTCACCAGTGTGTATATACACATGCACAAAAAATCCAAACGAAAACCCTGTTGAATACATATCAATTGATTTACTTCACAGGTGATTAATCGAAATTCTAAAGAAATATATAAGATAATATACATTTTTAAAAGGTCTTACGAAAATCATTCTTTAAAATAAAAACGTTATGTATACGATTTCGTTAAAGGTTCTACCGGACCGGAAAATTGATCCGATTTTATATTATTAATAAAATATGAATATTAAAAGTAAATATCTCATATATTATTAAATCTAGTTGCATTTTGAATTTATAAATATATATTTGAAAAAAGGTAAATGCTTAAAATCATACAATAATGTAATTTAACATTATCATCTATGGACTAAGTTTTTACTAACATGTACTGTGTATCTGGCACATACATTGTTAATCAAATATTCAGCAAAGAAAACGTATTCTCAAATATTAAACAAATTGATGATTTGATCAGGAATTTATGTTATTCTCCTTTAAATACAAATCTACATAAGATTCCAGTATTATTTCGATGAGGTTGTCCTTCGCTATTAAGGAGGAATAAAAATTGTAACTGTTAGAGAAATTCATGGGATTTGTTTGTAAATATTTAATTCGTAAGTTATGATTATTAAAAGACAATAATACCCTCGTGATGTATGGTTCTCGACATTTTGATAGTTCTCATTTTAACTTTTGACTATATATATATATATAACAAGTTGTACCGTTTTCGTACGTCCATTTGGCCATGTCTGCAAAATAATTATCTATATATAATATATATATATATATATATAATATATATATATATAATATATATATATAATATATATATATAATATATATATATATATATATATAATATATATATATAATATATATATATAATATATATATATAATATATATATATAATATATATATATATATATATAATATATATATATATATATAATATATATATATATAATATATATATATATATATATATAATATATATATATATATAATATATATATATATAATATATATATATATAATATATATATATAATATATATATATAATATATATATATAATATATATATATAATATATATATATAATATATATATATATAATATATATATATATAATATATATATATATAATATATATATATATAATATATATATATAATATATATATATATAATATATATATATATATATAATATATATATATAATATATATATATAATATATATATATAATATATATATATATATAATATATATATATAATATATATATATATAATATATATATATATATAATATATATATATATAATATATATATATAATATATATATATAATATATATACACATATATACATATTGATTAACAGTTAAAATCGTAGATTGCAGATTTAACATAATTAATCTTCAAAATGTAATTATAAATACTTACACGACGCACGATAACTCTAAAATCGCATACTCACAGTGGAGATATCGTCCTAACCGTATAATATTCGCGACGGTACGATCGTTGCGATTATAATGGTGGTGGTGTTACGATCGAGGTGACAGTTGCGGTGGTGGCAGTACAGTCACGGTGGGAGCGGTGGTGTTGGCGGTGAAGTAGTTTGGTGAAGTGAAGTTATATCGGCATAGAGATTTTGAGTGATTATGTGGTTGTGATGGGTCAGACCCTTTTGATGGCGTGAGTATAACAAAAAGACGTCAAAGTCCTAATTTTAACCTTAAGACATTAGATACTTTTAAATAAATAAAAATTTTATGGAATTAAAAATGTTATGAGTGTTTTTTTTAGAAAATCATCTTGTATTTGTAGTCCAAATGGTTAAAAAATAAGTAAATACATTAAACATAGTAATATATCTTTTAACATAGCAAACCAACTATAATGATACTTCAGAAACAAATAAATGTTAGAAAATACGACTCTATAAGCGACTGGTTTGTAAAAAGATGCAAATTAACGACACCATTAGCGATGTATATTAAAAATTCGCAATATTAGCGATGGTGTTAGCCACATGTTCAAGAATGTCGCAAAATAGCGACTTAATTTGCTACAACACTTGTGACTTTGTAAACTGGAAATATTTTACGACTCGATTTTCGACTCAAGTTGCGACAATGAAAATGAGGATGACGCGAAACAAGTCTCTACTTACATCGCAAAATAACGACTTTCAATTGTGAGTCGGTAAATTTGTCTCTAAACGACAATTTTCTTGTAGTTAAAATACAAAATTTACCCATAACAAATCGTGGGTACATTCGCGGCTAAATTAGACACGAATGATTTTTAATTAGAATAATCGTGTGTAAATCATATACCACCGTATGGGTAAAATCCTGACAAATTTTGTTGTTTCCATATGTCTAAAATTCTATAAATACCAAATCATACACTAAATTTTTATAATAATATATAAATAAGATATTCATTAATACATAGTATTTTGAAATAACATAAAATATCAACAAATGAGGTCTAACACTTGAAATCTAAATTGTATTGCAACAAAACAAATAAGAGTAAAATACTATACTAAACCTTAGTAAACACACACATTACAACTAGAAAATTAATAAAAAAAACACTCAATATCCATGACTTGCACCTGTTTCGAAGTAAATTGTATGTTCTTGATGAGCATCACATGCACTTTCTTCGCCAATATCTTCACTCCAGAATCAAGAGCAAACTCTGGAGTAGGAATATCGGCATGCTAACACACCAAGAGTATGCTTTAGTGAACAAGTTTCCTTTGTTATCTTTTTAAACACTCTCTCCATTGTCAAAGCTTTATTCCCAAAAGTCCCATCTAGCCTAGAAGTAGTTGCATTCAAATTTACCTACAATTATCACATACACAAGATAGCTTTTATTAATTAAACAAATGAACAAGAATAAAAAAGAAACTAAAGCTTACATTGATTTTTCCCGATCTAACGTTAATAAAAGTGAGCATGTCATGATCATTGTTGTGAGTATACAAGAAATTTCAGATTCTGTAGGTGACGACCCAATGTAGCTTCCTATAAAAAAATATACTTTAATAAGAACTTTGAAGGAACATGAAACAAAAATTCATATATTTGCATACTAGGAAAAGAAAAAAGCTATCAAATAGCAGCAAAATAACTACGTTTAGAGCAATATAAAAGCAAGAAAGATAGATAAAAATGACCAAAAAGGCATAATTTCATGATAACCATATCTATATATATATAAAAGTTGGATCAAGGGGTGTGAAATTTTGGCGCTTTTTAGCCTTTCATTTATGGTACTTAATAGGGTTAATTACTAACTAAAAGTAGGATCGAAACTTTTTGGGCTTTTTAGCACTTCACTAATGAGCATACTTAATGAACTTAGTAAATATTGTTCTCATATAATACATATAGATATGTATATGTATATATTTGTGGGTGTTATTAATATCTCTTTTATTTTTGTTATTAATTCGAGTTGTGCATTGTAATTTCTCTTCTATCTCTGTTGATTATTAATTTTCCATTTGCATTCTAACCTTTTCGGTTTCTGATTCTATCAATATCCCTCTCTCTTCTTAATAATTCCATCTTTCATTAAATTTATGAGGAGGTTTTCGAACAGGCTTATTGTAACACCCGTGAATTTGACCGTTTGATTTTATATGTAACGTGACTAACATTTTATTTAAATAATACGATTGGGCTCAAATTTTGACCAAACGACTAGAAAATGTGTTTGACGGGTCGATGGACCAACTTCTGTATATGATTCGGTACTTCGCAAATATTTGATTTAGCTAGTTATTGTGATGGGTTAACCCATGGACCCAACCCTTACCCATTTACCCAACCTAAGACCCAACCCCACCACCCACCTTATCCCTTCCCTCATTCATTCTATCCCCCTTTCTCTCTCAAAATCCTTTGCAAGAAAAACACACAAACACACTTGCAAATCTCCCTCTCATTGAATCGTCATCATCAGTCATTGTTGTTTAAGCTGAAGTAGTGTAAGAAACATCATCATCTCCATCTCATCTCCATCATATCAAAGGATTGAAATCTCTTGTGCAAGAAAACCCCATCTATAGCTCATTTTTGGATTTGAACACTAGGAGGAATTTTTGGTAAGCTAAACTCATCCCATAATCATCATTTTATGTTTATTTACTTGTTTCTAGTTGTAACCAAGTGTTTTCGGGTCCTAAATCGAGCCAAAGATGATTTAGGGTTAATTTAGGGTTTGGTTAGGGTTGGAATGATTTGGGTGTGATTTTGATGTTATAAGTTGGATTTGTGGAATGGGTTAAGTGTGGTTATGTGTTATAATGTTTAATCATGCTTCAAAATAAGTTTCAAACTCTTGGAAATTGATTTAGAGGTCACTTGGGTCGTTTTTGGGGTGTTTGGTTCGTCAATTCTGCTGCTGCTGAACTGAGTCCAGTTGCGGCGCAACCCGTTTCCAGAAAGTTAAGTTGCGGCGCAACTCCTGCAGTTTTAACTTTTGTGTTTTTAGCTCGTCTAAACCTTATCAAATCACTTTCTAACCTTCTTCTAAACACTAATCAATCTAACAGACGTCATTTCGATTCTTATGATCAATCGAGTCCCGAAGTAGGACCGTATGAACGTACTTTGTTATGTCTGTATGTGTAACTATAGGTGGTGATCGTGTGGCGAGCATTGCACGCTTGTAGTCTAATTCAAACTTGTTGTAGCCGCTCAAGGTGAGTTCCGTAGCTCCCTACTCAATTGAGAAACGGGCTGAAAAGTGTACAATTATGTGTTTGATTGTTTGATTGCTTAATTGTTGGATTGTGTTGTTGAATGTTCGATTTGAGTTTGGTTTACGCATATGAATGTGATTGGATGATTATTTAGGATAGTTGTACATACGTAAAGGTCGGTTATGCCTTCAAAGGGTTTGAGATGTGGTGGGAAGGCTGCGGGTGACCCTATATATAAGCATCGAGAACTCGTTGAAAGTAAAATCCTCCTAAGTGTATGTACGTATCGTTTTGGTTGGTTGATTATTGATGGACTTATGGTTGAGACAAACACGCACATATGAAATGATATGGTTATTGTGGAACGGACACGTACATCCGGGTGTATAGATGTATACACTTGAGTTGAATTGATTAGACGTACATGGACATCCGGGTATATAGACATATGAGTTAATTTCATATATACCCCTCCTAAAGCATGAAATATCATATTTACCCAAAACATGCTTTAAGACCATTGTACATCATGTATTGAAAACTTGTAAATTGGGTATATATGATATTTA
>CM067168.1:56663392-56706555 GCA_034093135.1 Erigeron breviscapus | reverse complement strand
CATAGTTGATGCATATCGGACTACCCCACTAACGAATTCATCACTTTATGGATCAGCGTCATTAAGTGAAATTCGTAAATGGTTACTTTATTGATCCTTTGACTTGAGATACAAGCAGGTCAGCATGTATGGATTGCACTTACTTGATATAGTTTAACTCTCCTGAATAAGGGAGTACATAAAGGGCTATTTTCAGAAAGTGTATTGAAGTATGATGACTGACACGTGTAGTCAATACAGGATTTGTTCCTTCAACTTGAAAGTTGAAGTATGATACCATTGGCGCCCTCATTAGGACTGATTAAGATGTTTGCATGGCCGTGCCCAAATAAATCCAGATGGTTCTCGATTATATTTGGTAATCATTAATTAGTTATGGAATGAGAAACAGAATCGTTAAATCATGAAATGACATTGATCCATATTCATGTTTAACACGGTATTTGAACAAAGGGATAATAAATGCCTCAACCATTTAAATATACTTTAAGAAACTATACTTAAATATTTCTGGGAGCATTGGCGTGTTGCTAGACGCTAACCAATGTTATTACCTTCATTTGTTACGAGCTCAAGTGGGAGCTGTTAGTATATGATCACGTAAAAATGAACGTATGTCCAGAAATGATTTAAGCCTACGGGGTCACACGTCTCGACACAAATGTAATTATAATTAATTAATATAATTAATGTAATTAATTAATATGATCACGATTTCAATTAACGAGTGGTCGTTAAAAACTAACGGTTACTAGCTAACGGCGTTAGTTAAGGAAGGCTTAATTTGTAATTAGGAGATTCTAGAAGTTTCCTAATTATAAACTAAAGGGGGCCGGTTTTAACTAATGAGTTTTTAACTCATTGAGTTTGACTTGGTTTCTAATATACTAATCCTAGTTTATATCTAATACGAATCCTAATCTATGTCAAATATAAAAAGGGTTTTGGATATAAATAGGAAAAAGAAAAAGCCCTACTCACTTTCTCTCCTTCCTCCTCTCTTGGCTTCGGCCGATCTCTCCACAAAAGAAAAGGGTTTTCGTTTTTGGTGTTTAACAAATCAAGGAGACAAAGCAAACGTTGCGGTTCGTGATCAAGTACTAGCATACGTGCATTCACGTGTCGTGTGTGCAATCGTAGAGAAGTTTATTTTAAACTTTTATAAAGTTTCTTGACTTATTCTCATCAATTTAAGGTACACGTTTTCTATCTTGGTTGATTAATTAACTACATAGGTTTTATCTTCCGCTGCGTGCTTTGTGATTTGATTTGATAAATTGTTATATAACCCAACAAAAAGAATTAAGAGATGTGCATGATGTTAAACTCTATTAGATTACAAGTAGGAACCTTAGTAAATATCCTTATCATGATACTTGCAACAGAAAAGTAATGCTTGCGATCAAAATGCAGAAAACATATATATGAAATTGGGAATGAACATATGAAAGTGTTGATCAATGATGAGTTGGTGTACTGGTTTGGAATTCCCCTGGTGATTTATAGGTCCCAGGTTCGAATCTCATTTCAGCCAACTTTGAGATATAAGTGTCCCTCTATGAGGGTTTGGTCTGGGTTTACTTAGGTTTAGGTCTGAAGGAGCATAGTTTACTCATTAATGGTCGTGCATTCGGGTGGATTATAGGGGGTTTTCCCATCGGGTATTTGAAATAGGCATTTCTGCTTCGAAGGAGCTCTCTAACGTGGACCCAGTTGAGACAACGTATGCTAGACGTCTCGTTGTCGGATGACAACACGAAGCTTCAAGCGAAATTCACCTTTAAAAAAATATGTATATGAAAGTGCTAAGCAAATACGATTTCATACTCCCATACCTTTCGTATTACCTCACTATATATAGTTAAAATTGCCTTTAATTTAAAACTAAAAAAGAACTTGCTTTGCACGAAGCGGGTAACATGAATTCACTACTTAAGAAAAGCTTATACTCTACAACCAACAATTACTCACATGACACATGGTATATAAGAAACAAATTGATTTTGACCTAAAACATATTCTGAAAATTTTATTAGAGTTTTTTTAGATAATTTTTATATTCTTGAAAAATATAATCACCAAACAATGTTAGAGTTCTAAAAATTTTAAAGACAGAAACTTGGTTATAGTTATTGGTTTACGTTGTTATTTTAACGTGTTGTGTTCTTATTAGTCCGAAAATATAATTTTAACAAAGAGAATGGAAATGAAGCATTACTTGAAAACTCTTCTATGTCGGATGAATCTGAATTTGTATTATTGAGTAATTATAAGAAGACTTAATGAAGGTTTTTGCTAAACTAACAAAAACATATATACCAAATTATAATCATACCCAACTCTTTTACTTGCACAAACACTACATCACAAGCAGTAAATTTGCCCAAACTTTTGACCTCCATATAAAAGGCCACAGCAGTGAAAAAACCAACAGTGCTGGAATACTAAATGGGCATGATTTAGTTCACAAGATTCGAGAATGTACGAACTCGGGTCTTTATAGATATGGACAACAGCTTCATTGCTACGTTTTGAGATCTGGGTTCACTTTGGATATATATGTTTCAGCTGCATTGATCAATTTTTATGTTAAATTGGATCTAGTAGAAAATGCACACCAACTGTTTGATGAAATTCCTGAACCAGGATTGGTAGCTTGGAACTCGTTGATTTCCGGGTATGTTCATTCGGGTATGTTTCGTAAGGCTTTAAGTTTGTTTGTTAAGCTAGAAAGTTCGAGTCTTTGTTCGGATTCGTACACGTTTACTGCGGTTTTAGCTGCTTGTGGGCAGATAAGTTTGATGCATTTAGGGAAGTGTGTTCACTCCAAGATTGTTAAGTTTGGTGTGGAATGTAGTACTTTTGTATCAAATTGTTTGATCGATATGTATGGAAAATGTGAGTGTGGTGAAGATGCAATCAGGGTTTTCGATCAAATGTGGTTCAAAGACACGTTTTCTTGGAATTCAGTTATATCTGCGAGTACTAGGAACCAAAGAATCGAACAAGCATTTGAATTTTTGAATAGAATGCCAAACCCTGATACGATATCATACAATGAGATGATTAGTGGCATTGCACAGTTTGGGAACATAGAACAAGCAATCGAGATTCTATCAACAATACCAAACCCTAATTCATCTTCATGGAACTCAATTCTAACAGGTTATGTGAACCGAAACCGTCCAAGAAATGCCCTTGAATTCTTCTGTAAGATGCACTTGAATGACATACAAATGGACGAGTTCACATTTTCAAGCATTCTAAGTGGTGTGGCACGCCTTGGAGCACTTACATGGGGGACTTTGATCCATTGTTTTGTTGTAAAGCATGGTTTTCATGAATCTGTAGTCATTGGCAGCGCGTTGATCAATATGTACTCTAAATGTGGAAACGTAAAGACCGCGGAATTCTTGTTTGAATCTTTACCCAGTAAAAATTTGGTGACTTGGAATGCTATGATTTCAGGATTCGCTCACAATGAGAATTCGACCAAAGTGATAAAAGTATTTGAGCAATTGAAGGAAATGAAAGATCTACTACCAGATGGGATCACATTTCTTAATGTTCTATCGGCTTGTTGGCATAACAAGACTCCATTAGATGTAGCAAACCGATACTTTGAATCAATGATACAGGATTACAAAATAGATCCAACGGTCGAGCATTGTTCTTGTATGATTCGGCTTATGGGTCACGAAGGGGAAGTTTGGAGAGCTGCAGAGATGATAAACCGCCTAGGGTTTGAGTCGTGTGGAAATGTATGGAGGGCATTGCTTGCAGCTTGTGCAATCTGTGGGGATTTGGAAGTGGCTAAAATTGCAGCTAAGAAAGTGATTGATCTTGAAGGCGATGACGAATATGTTTATGTTATGATGTCGAACATATACGCACTGTTTGGTAAGTGGGAAGATGCGAGAACTATGAGGAAGATGATGAGAGACAACAAGGTGATCAAAGAGGCTGGTTATAGCTGGATTGAGATTGGAGGTGTTGTTTCAACCTCCTCCTCTTTGTAATGATACTATAGTTTTTTAATTATACACGTTAAAATTATATATAAAATCTAAAATTGTTGTTCAGAAAGTTTCCTATTTAGACTTAGACCCAGCATGTCCGACCCACTCATAGTAAAAATTTCATGTGAAAAATTGAAAATGAATGCAATAACATGTTTCCGAGGAATAAACATGTACATTAATATTGACTTTTACATAAAACCTGAAAAAAATTTAAAACATTTACATAAAAAATCCTAAGAAAATTTCTTACTCAGATCACTGTGTTCTTAGTTTCCACTCCATGAGTGCAGAAAAAAGGGTGTAATTTGGCGTTAAGCTCTTGCTTGTCAATGGTAAATTTGTCATTGGGGAACTATCACTCTCCTCGAACCATTTCTCTATTGCCCTACGATCATAAGTGTAGCCATCAGCAGCAAAGCACTTTCATCTATAAACCGGACGCTTCACAAAAAAACAAGTTCCATAGAAATTCCGAGAAATAAGCTTCTTGACAGCTTCCAGGGAGATGAAACAACGGTTTCTTATGGCAGTAATAGTAATGCTGATTATAGATATGCAAATAGTACAGTTTCAAGCGATAGTAGTTTTTTGACTGAAAACCATTCTTGGACATCTGATCAAGATACCATATCCTATGCTCCTTCAGAAATTTCTCCAGAAATCCAAGTATCCTTCTATCCTTTTGTTGCATGTATATGGGTTTTCATGTTCTTGTAACATTTATAATTTGGGAACCTCTCCTCTCAGGATAATGCTATCAATTTTGAGCTAGAAAAGTTGAGAGTTGAGCTTAGGCACATTCGCGGGATGTATGCAATTGCACAAACTGAGACATTTGATGCATCTAGAAGGGTACTTCAATTTTCTTTCTCAAGTCAACCTTTAAATATAGCCACTTTTACTAACAAAAGTCATGTTAAACTAAAACATATTACTTTATGTCAGCTAAATGACCTTCAAAAACAGAAACTAGAGGAATCAATCAGACTCAAGGAGTTAAAAGTTAAAGAGGAGGAATCTAAAGCATTTGCTCAACAAGAGAAGAAGCAGCATCAGGTTGCTAAAAGACAGGCGGAGTGTGTACAAGAATGTCTGCAAAGAGAAACTGCTGTAAGGAAAGATGCAGAAGAGATGGCGTTACAAGAATCTAGAGAGAAGGAAAAGCTTCAGCAGGCCATAACAGGTACATCACTTCCATTCCCACCTGTCCCTATCTTAAGATCTTCAGAAAACGAAGAACAAGCAGCCACGATCTCTTCCCACGTGAACTTCTGGTACTTCAGTGATGTACCTGTTATGGCCTGCTGAAGCTTTTCCTTCTCTCTAGATTCTTGTAACGCCATCTCTTCTGCATCTTTCCTTACAGCAGTTTCTCTTTGCAGACATTCTTGTACACACTCCGCCTGTCTTTTAGCAACCTGATGCTGCTTCTTCTCTTGTTGAGCAAATGCTTTAGATTCCTCCTCTTTAACTTTTAACTCCTTGAGTCTGATTGATTCCTCTAGTTTCTGTTTTTGAAGGTCATTTAGCTGACATAAAGTAATATGTTTTAGTTTAACATGACTTTTGTTAGTAAAAGTGGCTATATTTAAAGGTTGACTTGAGAAAGAAAATTGAAGTACCCTTCTAGATGCATCAAATGTCTCAGTTTGTGCAATTGCATACATCCCGCGAATGTGCCTAAGCTCAACTCTCAACTTTTCTAGCTCAAAATTGATAGCATTATCCTGAGAGGAGAGGTTCCCAAATTATAAATGTTACAAGAACATGAAAACCCATATACATGCAACAAAAGGATAGAAGGATACTTGGATTTCTGGAGAAATTTCTGAAGGAGCATAGGATATGGTATCTTGATCAGATGTCCAAGAATGGTTTTCAGTCAAAAAACTACTATCGCTTGAAACTGTACTATTTGCATATCTATAATCAGCATTACTATTACTGCCATAAGAAACCGTTGTTTCATCTCCCTGGAAGCTGTCAAGAAGCTTATTTCTCGGACTTTCTAAGGAACTAGTTTTTTTGTGAAGCGTCCGGTTTATAGATGAAAGTGCTTCAAAACGTTGCATCGGTAGTGAATTTGAAGAGAACTGGGAGTAGGAGGTAGCCGAACCTTGGTTTGTCCACTCTGTTAACACAGGAAATATGACTATCAAACAGCTAGATTTGACTTTTGAGGTCAACCTGTAACTTCTTGACGTAAAATTCAATATGGATCTTAGTTTATACTCGTATTTAACACTAAAATGATTCTTTGTGTTCTACTCTTCACAATCTCTACCCATGCTTGAACTTTGTCAAAACAATTAAATATTTTAAATGAAAATGAAGGTACAAAATTAGTCACTATGATCTCAAAAGTCAAACATTACCTGTTTGGAAGCTGGGATCAAAACTTGAAGAGTTTGTGATAGAACTTGAATCACTACTGTTGCTGCCATCTTCAGTGGATCCAATAGTTTCAGAATCAGAAGCTCGGAGCGAAGATAGTTTCCCATTTGATAGAGCATAAACTGTACAAAATCTAGGAATACTTTCTGAGATTCTTGATGACAAATTCTGTCCCCTAAACATCAAATAATACCAATAACTTAACAAACGACACCCGATGTAGTGAATACAAAATGTTTAGCACGAATTCTGTACCTAGAGAACAAGCCATTAGATGAAGCTCCAATCACAAGTTTCTTGATATTGTGTTTAACAATTTCCTGTTTTAATGTATCTACTATATCATCCGACTCAATTTGCACAATTTCCACCTCTACCTACACACGAAACGAAAACAAACAGCTTCATCTTAATACCGTTTCAATAAATTCCATCAATATAATCAAGAAATTACATAAAGCTCAAACCTTTCTCGTAGCACACATGTTCTTGAAAGGCATGAACTTTTCATACGTTTGCCATTCGACCTCCTTCTTATACGCAATCACTGCGTCCTCTCTCACTTGTGCAACAGGAACAAATCCCACTACCACATAAACGAACAAAACGCAGAATTTTTTCCTTTTAATCTAGAAATATATATGTTACAAAAATACTTGGAGAAAACGAATCTCGAAATAGAAACTCACTTGGTGTTGGAATTCTGGTAATTTTCGGGCGAATGAAGAACAATTTGAAGAGAAGAATACCTTCAGGGACAAATTTATCCAATGCCCATTTAACAACAAATTTGGTTTTTCTATTTCCAGTAACAGCTAAAGCAACTACCAAATAAGATGGTATTGCTAAGTTATTTACCCCTTTAATCATCCCATCATCTTCCTCCATTTTTTCTGCATAATTACCCAAAAAAATTTTCTTTTTCTGAGTGTAGCGGCTGCTTGACTTTTGGAAAATGATAAAGTGGGATCAGAAAAAAGGGGACCAAGTTTTCATCAATTATTCATCTATGTGAATTAAGGTTGACTTGAAAGAATGTTTTCGGCAGTAAAAGTCTCAACGAGTCAACTCCCACTTTTAGACTTGGACCTTTTCAAAAGTCGTCTTATACTCTTATCTCACAAGTCACCCGCTGTCACTTTCTGGGAGCAATCTGGTTTCGAATTAGGGTTGCCAACGAACCTAGCTTTTTTCGAGCAACTCGACTCGATTGAGTCGAACTATTATCGAGCTCGAGCCCTAAATTCAGGCTCGAAATAATTATCGAGTCGAGCTCGAGCTTTACATAGCTCGGCTCGAATACTTATCGAGCTTTTCGAGCTTTCCATATATTATGTATATATTTATATATATAATTCTTAAATAGTAAATTTCTAATTCTACAAGGGCTATTTGTATAAATTTTGTTATAAGTGATATATATTTTCGAGCTTTTCGAGCCGAGTTTCGAGCCGAGCTCGAGTCATGTTTATAGACACAAGCCAAACTCCGAGCCTTTTTCGAGCTTTTCGAGCTGAGCTTGAGCCATATTGTAGGTATAACGAGTCGAGCTCGAGCCTACACACTGAAAGCTCGTCGAGCTATCGAGCCGAGCGAATATTTTCGAGCTCGAGCTCGACTCGATAACACCCCTAGTTCGAATCTTGCTAGAGGCAGAATTGAATTTAAGTGGTTGACTAACCTTGACACTATCTTTGCTGGGGGTTATGTGGGTACCAATTCGGTACATGGGATCAAGCGGTTCCCATCAATCTACCGTTTTTTTTCTTATCTCACAAGTGGAAATAATATAACATTTTCTTTGGTATTGTATATAGTTATTGTTGCCGGTGCACTAATCCGAAAGAAAAAAAGGACCACTCGATCAATTATTGTTTCAATCATCACCATTGAAATTCAACCTTTTAATTAGCACATTATCTCATTGTTTGTTACACTTAAAAATACATGTGCTTAAAACTCATAAATTATACTAATTGGCTGGAATGACTTTCGATGTTATCTCCTCCTACATCAGTGGACTCTATCACATATATTGTTAGCAAATATATGTCATGTGCTCTAATTCATTTTACCAATTGAAACTTATAGACGTAATTTTGAGTAACAAAGTGAGAAAATTATGATACTTCAAATTTTAAATGTCAAATTCCATACAAATTTCCCTCCAATAAATTACACCAATCTACATGAACCTCACCTATATAAACCCACATCCCTATTTTCTTTTTTACCAATCAACTCGTAAGATTCACCATTTACCAATACTCAAAAATGGCTTCACACAAGCAATCAAATGATACACTCTCAACCAACAACACCATTGAAAACAAAAAAAGAAAGCGAGAAGATAACTTGAGGAATTGGAAGTGGGATGAGGTCATAGTCATAGACGATTCGGAAGATGAACAAATCGATGATCTCAGCTATAATGGTGATAACGACTCGGGCCTTGATGTCGATGACGAATTTCCTATCTTGGATGATTTTGTGGTATTGGATGATATCATCCATCCTGTTGAAGACGATGATAACCAAGTAAGTACTATAAACACAAAATTACTCCACATTTTGATTCAATGTATGTTACAAAATTATTTATACATGCTATATAGGTGAATTTTGAAGCTGACAATGAATTTCCAATCATCGATGATTTCGTTGTATTGGATGAAATTCATCTCAATGAAGATCACCTTGATGATCCTAAGTTGGTAATTCTTTGACTTTAATATTTACTCCTCATTTTGGTCTTACACATTTTAATACCCGTGTTGTATATTCTATGTAGGACGTTTTTGATGTGGATGATGAAATTCCAATGAGGATCAAACGAAGCAAGTTTGATCAAGTGAGAGTCAAAACTAAAAACCGGATGAATCGAGTTTTTGTGGAAGATGATGATGATGAAGATGAAGAATAAATGTTTAGATATCATTTACTTCATTTTTCTTTATTTAGCTTTTGGGTTTAGTTATGCTACTATCTATGTTTTCAGTATTAGTTTTCTATGTAAGTGTTTTTTTGGTTCGAATTCCATGTAAAGGTGACTTCTTGTCATCTTTTTAAGGATTTAATAAACAATTGTCTTCTATTAATGTTATGTTGTGTCATATTTCCATGTTATATATTAACCATGTGCTGTCAAAATAATTGTGAAAGGTGATACCATTAAACCTTCACCTTTATACCAAATTTTTCGATGTACAACTTAATTAGTCTTTGGAAATTATAAGTTAAAATATTTAATAATTTACGTATTAACAAAATAGCCAAGATACTTATTTTATTTTCTTAATCTTGGGTTATTAAAGTAAGTATAAGGCGTTCACTACGTATATATAAAATGAGAATTTATGGTATATACATCACACTGAATCATGATCTTATTTTATGTATCACTTTATATTTTTTCTATCTACATTAATACACTTTATACATCACATGTAACATTACAGTTTCTAAAAAAATCACTTTGAATTTAATTTGTTTGGTCAACGTCATCTTTACTTTATGAGCTTGCTTGTGCATTCTTTACTTTGAATTTAATCGTTTGATCCTCTGTTAACATTACAGTCTATTTGTATAATTTGTTTGGTCAACGTCATCTTTACTTTATGAGTATTGTTATAGAATTAACTATATTAACTAACCAAATCACATTGAATTTAATACTATAAAATAGATAAGTTTGTTAACATATCCTACCATTTTACGGAATAGCTAAAAAACAGATAACAACGAATTTGTGATTTTATTTTGTTAACATATCACCCTATTACTATGGACATTATCTTATAGTTAGTTAGAAGTAAAGATATTTACAAGTCATATACTATATACTAAGCAACTGAAATTGTATTTATTTTATTTAGTGCAACAAACTATTTGAGAAAACTTTGAAATTTTAAATTTAATGTACATTTTGCCTCCATTTTTTAAAATTCAATATCATTATATATATATAAAGACATCTATGTCAATTCCATTTCTTATATCATAATCTTTTCCGTATTCACAAGAACAAGTGTTGCTAAAGAAAAGGTATTTTCTATATTGTGAATTTTCGTAAATTGTTTGAGCTATCTATATCATAATCTAATTCATAATGCTTTCATAATAGGTTATTCCTTATTGTTGAAAAGAGTTGCACAAACCAACCCCCACTTTCATAAACCACACAAGGTTAGTATTCTCTAATCAATTTAGCGATTGAATGCATGATAATTCCAATTTTATTTTTTTGGCATTTTCTCAATTCTGTATCTTTATCCTTATTCAACAATAGGTAACAACTTAATATGAAAGTAAATATATATTACATGTTTGGTTTTTTATTTATTTCTTCGAAAATATTATGAGATTAAGAAAGAAATACAAAACTATTAAAATTTATTTTAAGGAATCCAGTCAAAAAACTTAAAGAGCAACATTACCTTCAAGTATCTGCAAAGATACATAGACACTCATCACAACTGCAACCAACAATAAAATAACTTCTACATTGCTACATGACTGAACCTTTGAAACACAGAGCCCATACTTTGAGACCATCTAGAAACCATGTAGAAATTCCCTATACACAGGTTAACCACATTATATAAGAATTCCATTCATTAAGAGAATTGAGAGTGAAGACATATATTAACTCGCTATCCAACAATTTGATGGCAATGTTCAAAAAAATAATAATTTGATGGTTAATTTAGTTTAACTATTTTTATAAATCATGACACACTTGCAAATATATGACATAGATACGTATTTGTCATCTCCATAGGTACGTTTTTTATTGTTGCCGGTGCATGACATTATCTTTAAATAAGGACCTTCCGATTACAATTTCATTTGATCGGCACCCTTTAAATTCAACTTTTTATCTTTAGGTTTGTTAATACTAAAAGTGCATGTGCTAATAAAAATATGTACTGCCATTTAAATCCGTAAAGTTAAGTCTTATCATATCCACTAATTTCGAAAGTTAGTTAATTACGAAAATATATTGGACGCAAATTTATATGACGCATAAAATCCTATTTGATAACAAATATCTTTGACTTGCTCTCCCTACTTTCACTCCCCTATTCGGTTCCCATATATTTCTCTGTGTTTGTTAAGTAACATATACAGTCTCTATATATTGTATATCTCATATCTCAGATTGTATACATGGACCAAATATTGAATAATAATAATACACTCTTTATCTTCTACGTGAATTTCTTTTTCTCTATCAATGTTATGAATCTCCTTGAACAATAACATCTTAATAAACCCCTATTTTCAGCCTTAATAATCCTTGATATTAATTTGAACTTTGAAGTCAATCTTTATCTCACTAATAAGTTGTTGTTGTAATTACGGTATACGGATCCGAACACATATCCGAATTTCAGATTTTAACACCTAACCTAACCATGGTTATCTCATTTAGTTATATATAGTTCACTACTTCACTTCACTGCTTCACCCACAATCGACCAGTCAAACCACTTCTGAATTAAAAAAAAAACAAAACACAACAAAGTCATGTTTCTGCGAGTTTCACACACTCTTAAAAAACCATTTCTTTTACTATTATTTTTAAAAAAACTTTTGTGTCTCAAAGATTTGAAAACGGTGGCTCAAAGAAATTGGATCGAGGAGTAGAGTTTGTTAGCTTTTATGGAAATATGTTTGTGGGTTTTTGTTATTTGATTATATGGGTGAAAGAGGTGTTAAAATCGGGAAAATTGTGTGGTGAACTGCCAAAAGCTTGCTTTCGTCGGCACCTAAATCCCTAATGGATGGTTCCTGCCATATTTGATTATACGAGTTATATGCCCGCACAATGCGGCGGTGTAATTCTAATTGTTGAATCGTGTATCGTGTGTCGACTCATTTTGTGAATTTTTGAATCGTGTATCGTATCACGAATCGTATCGTAAGAGACAATACAAAAGAATTATAGAGCAAACATATATATGTGTATAAAATCATAACACCTTATATATATATATACATATTCATATATATGTGTATAAAACCATAACACTTGAAATTAATGGGATTTTTTAAGTTGATATAGAATTTATAAAACAACCAGATAGTTAGTGAAATTAATTGGAATAAACAAAACAGATACTAAATTTGTTAGCTAGAAAATAAAAAATAATCACTTTTTATTAAAACAACCAGATAGTGAAATTAATCGGAATGGACCATGTGCCACAAACATTTGCCTTTTTTATTCCATTTTTTATACACAAAAGTAAGTGGAATACTTTTACGGACTCAAAACTTATATTAAATCTAACTTTGTTTCTTCTCTATCCTCTTCTTCTTCACCTATGACCAGTCCCAAAACACCACCATTCTCCCCACCCCAAACAAAAAACCACTCTTTTCCTCACCGGGAAAAATGATTCGCCGAACCAACAGCTAATGAAACGTGATTTGAATCGTTAAACTCACTAAGGGGTTTGGTTTCATCACTCAAGATGACGGCGGTGAAAATCTCTTTGTTCACCGATCGGCCGACCGACGGCTTTCGCAGCTTAGGCTACGGCGAGACGGTCGAGTATGTGGTAGAGACCGGATCTGATGGTGCTAATGTTGTCGGAAGTACCCTTGGCGGCGGTGGCGGGGGAGGAAGAGGATATGGTGTTGGCGGCGGTGGCTATGGTGGTGGTAGTGATCGCTACGGAGGTGGTGGTCGTGGATCACGGGCGGCGGTGATTGGAGGTGATTCTAGACGGCAGCGGGTGGTGGTGGTTGTAGATGGCGGCAGCTGGTGGTGGTTGTAGACGGCGGCGGGTGGTGGTTGTAATCGGCGGCAGCTGGTGGTGGTTGTAGACGGCGGCGGGTAGAGGTTGTAGACGGCGGCAGCTGGTGGTGGTTGTAATCGGCGGCAGCTGGTGGTGGTTGTAATCGGCGGCAGCTGGTGGTGGTGTTTGGAGGTAAAGGGGTAATTATCTATAAAATAGGAAGGGTATTTTGGGTGTTTCAATTCCTTAATTGAAAATTTGAAAAAAAGGCTTCCTCTATTTATATATTTGATTATGATTATATGGGCGATGTTCTTGCCGGGCCCTAAATCCCTAATGGATGCACCCCTCAAACCGCTTCCACTCCGTCCACCCTTAGCTAAGTTCATATTGTGCGTATTCATTTTAACTAGGTGGTTCGATCCGCCCGATGGGCGGCGTCGATTTCTAAAACGTCTGTGTTTGTTGCGGTTATCCATTTTTTCTTTTTAAAGGCAATAGCGCACACCATCATATTTATGTTTACCCCAAAAAATGATGTAGGAAATAAAATTTAACAACATAAATGTTTAAAAAGTTATAAAAACCATAAGTTACATATATAGATCTGAAAAAACAAAAAAGCAAAATACAAAATACAAAAAAAACGATACTACAAAAGTATTCGGATACTTAAAAAAACAAAACAAAACAAAATTGAAATTTTGGACTAAATCAGAAAGAAACATAAGTGGAGGGGGCAAACTGTAAACTTTTGAAATTTTGAAACATGTCCATAAATTTGAAGAATAAAAAACATGGCAAGGAAGGGGTTTCGAACCCATACCTCTAGGATAAAAGGCAGAGCGCAAACCACCCCTTCTACAAGCTACTCTCTTTATATTTTTGTAAACTAAATATATATCTTATCTTTTTCTTTGATACAAAAATACAAAATAATCACTGTTCATATCCTATTGACTTATTAGAGTATGTAATGTAATTTTTCCTTTTTACTTTTAGTACTGGTTAAAAAAAATATAAATAGCGTATGGGGTTAGTGTCCCATTGGTAAGATAATTGACTTTAGCTATTATTCTAATCTTACTTCCAACATTTATATTTGACTTTAGCTATTATTCTAAGGAAAACGATATGTACACTATCAGTTTTTGACGATACACCATTAATGTGCTTTACAGAGTTGTACTATGCAACACAATAAAGCACATTTGATGGTGTATTACCAAAAACTGGTAACATTTATATTTATATACATACATAATATTTGACTTTAGCTAATAATGTTTGAAACAACTAGACTTCTGTATATACGTTTGTAAATCACTAAAAATTCATAAATATACTTTTTTTTTCTCTATATTATCTACTAAGACATGTCTTATGAGTTATGATTCAATGTGATGCGTGGGCCTCCACAAGACCACAACCGTTTTTAATTTTTTAGCCGCATATTACCAAACAGGTTATGTTTTAAGATGTTGTAGTGTAAAATAATGTGAAGTATGTTTAGTGGTGTACTAAATAGCCAAAAAAATGGTATATGGATCATTACCCCATTTTTTAAAAAGGCAATGATACTTGTACCATAATTTTGATATTTTTACCAATATTGTGCATTGAAGAGTTGTCGGTATGCAAAATTATGGTATCTTATGGTAGATTTATCAAAAACCGTGATACGAATAACATTATCTTTTTGAAAGCATATTTTTTGTAGTTTTGGGCTCATACCTAAGTCTCTACGTGGGTTCTTTTATATGAAGTGATTGTTAAAAACAAAAATTTATTTAAATTTATCATATAAAATTATGTATAAGTTTACGAGAGACCAAACTTGTGTCAAAAAGGTTTAAGGCTAGAAATGGGTGAGATAATACATTTGTTTGACGTTATAATTGTTAGTATGTGATCACGTAAAATGAACGTATGTCCGGAAATGATTTGAGCCTACGGGGTCACACGTCTCGATTCAAATATAGTTAATATTAATTGATTTATTAATTAATATGGATCACGAATAAGTTAACGAACGGTCGTTAATATTTAACGGTTACTAGCTAACGGTCGTTAAAGTAAGAGATAATTGTAATTAAAACGATTAGGGAAGGTTCTAGAAAAGCCCATAGGGGGCCGGCCTCCCTACTAGGTTTCCTAGTTAAACCCTAAACTTGATGGCCAAGTTTGATTCTACCTATAAATACTAAAGGTAGTCTAATGGTTTTCTTAAACAACTACAAATTAAAGAGAATTATAACTCCTAAACCTCTCATCTCCTCCTCTCTTCTTTTGGACGGCCAAAACAAGGAAAACCCTTTGGGGTTTTTGGTTTTCGGTTTTGAAGAAGAGATCAAGCCAAAGGTTGCTCAGTTCGTGATCAAGTGCTAGCACACCTATATCTGTCGATCGTGTGTGAAATCGTAGAGGGATTTACTTCAAATCCTTTTAAAGTTTTTACTTTATCATCTACATTAAGAGGTATTCCTTAATCCTATTTCAAGGTTAATTATTTGATTACATGGTTTGATTTGCTTTCCGTTGCGTACTCGTGAATAATGATATTTAGTTATATATTCCAACAGTGGTATCACGAGCCACCCATGTGATTTTTAATTACCTAAAAATCAAAACTTGAAGGGGGGTTAAGGTTTCATAGTTTTCGAATTTTTTATGAAATTATTTTGATTATTTTATTAATTAATTGGTTTAATTGTAATAAAATAATGAGAAACTCCATGACATGAAACTTGAATCTGGAAAATCGGTTAGCAGTCATGTGCTCAAGATGAAGAGCATTTGACAAATTGGATTCGATGGAGTACGCTTATCATAAAGAGGTAAAAGTTGGCATGATTCTCAAATCCCTTACTAAGGAATTTGAGGGCTTTAAGCAAAACTATACCATGCACTCTATGAAAAAGAGCGTCATTGAACTTCATGCTATGCTCATTGAATCAGAGAAGACGATTCCAAAGAAGGCCAATGACCCAAATGTTCTTATGATAAAGGGGGGTCGGATCCAGAAAGCTAAGAAATCGCACCAAGCTAAAGGCAAGTTTGATGGTAAGGGCAAGGGTAAGCAAGCTGCTAATTCCCCTAAACCAAAGAAAGCCCCTCCGGCTAAGAAAGAGCATCCGGCAAAAGACCAGACCTGTCATCATTGTAATGAAGTCGGGCACTGGAAGAGGAACTGTCCCAAGTATCTTGCCGAGTTGAATGTGAAGAAGAAGCAAGCTAGCAGTGCTAGTGCTTCAGGTATCTTCACTATTGAATTATTTTCCTTTACTAAGCGTAAATCATGGGTTTATGACACTGGCTGTGGAACTCATATCTGTAATGAATTACAGGCACTTAGGAAAAGGAGGAAGCTGAAGCCCGGAGCTTTGCAGCTGTTTGTGGGCAATGGTCTACCAGCACCTGTTGAAGCTATTGGAGAATATCATTTAGTTCTTCCTTCCGGTTTAATTATTGTTTTGGACAATTGTCATTATGCGCCATCTATTACTAGAGGTGTAGTTTCAGTTTCAGTGTTAAAACACAACGGATTCATTAATGTTTTTAATGATAATGGTATTTAAGTTTCTAAAAATAATGTTCATTATTTTGATGCTATTGATAATAATGGTATTTATGAAATTGATATGCGTGGTTGTGATTCACTAAATGATATTTCAATGTATAATGTTAGCAAAAGAGCCAAGACTAACTTGGACTCTACCTATCTTTGGCACTGTCGTCTTGCACACATTGGCAAAAATCGCATTGAAAGACTCCAACGTGAGGGGATCTTACAATTAAATGATGAATCGTTTGATAAATGCGAGTCATGTGTTTCCGGCAAAATGACTAGAAAACCTTTTCTGCATAAACCGGAGAGGGCTAAAGATCTTCTTGGACTCATTCATACCGATGTTTGCGGCCCATTTAGACATGTGTCAAGAAAAGGAGCTAGCTACTTCATAACTTTTACGGATGATTTCAGTCGTTATGGTTATGTTTACTTGCTTAAACATAAACATGAAGTGTTTGAAACATTCAAAGAGTTTAAAAATGAAGTAGAAAATCAACTCGGCAAAACCATCAAGATTCTTCGTTCAGATCGAGGTGGTGAATACTTAAGCCAAGAGTTTAAGGATTATCTGAAAGCGTGTGGAATTGTCCAACAACTTACTCCTCCATACACTCCTCAACATAATGGAGTGTCTGAAAGGAGAAATCGAACCTTGCTAGACATGGTGAGATCTATGATGAACCTTACGACTCTCCCAATTTCGTTTTGGGATTATGCTCTAGAGACTGCTGTACGCATTCTCAATATGGTTCCAACCAAGAAGGTTGACAAGACACCATATGAATTATGGCATGGAGATATCCTTAATCTGTCTTACTTAAGAGTCTGGGGATGTGAGGCACTTGTGAAGCGCGATACGCCTGACAAACTTGGACCAAGAACTACTAAGTGCATCTTTGTCGGATACCCTAAGGAAACGATGGGTTACGACTTCTATGATCCTGTCAAAAACACTGTTTGCGTTGCTCGATATGCTGAATTCTTTGAAAAGAAATTAGCTCAAGAGAACAGTGGGAGGGTTGTAGAACTTGATGAGACTCAAGAAGAAGATGTGTCACCTTCTGAAGCTCCCAGCAATCATCAACTTGGGGGGGGGGAATGTTCAAAGTGATGAACCTCAAGTCGATGATGATGAGATTCCACCAGTAGGTCCATAAGGACAAGACGTCCTACTGACAGATTATGTCTGATGGTAGAAGAAAACGTTTTAGGAGATCTCGATGAGCCTCCGAATTTCAAAGCTGCATTATCAGATCCGGAATCTGACAAATGGCTTGAAGCTACGAAGGTGGAAATGAAATCCATGAAAGACAATCAAGTCTGGAGCTTGGTTGATCTTCCACAAAATGCTCAAACTGTTGGGTGTAAGTGGATCTTCAAGAAGAAGACGGACATGGATGGAAATGTACACACCTATAAAGCTCGTCTTGTGGCGAAAGGTTATACTCAACTCTTTGGAGTTGATTATGAGGAAACCTTTTCTCCAGTTGCGGACATTAGAGCTATTAGGATTCTCTTAGCCATAGCTGCGTACTATGACTTTGAGATATGGCAAATGGATGTTAAGACTGCCTTCTTAAATGGTTACTTGGATGAAGAAGTCTATATGGATCAACCTGAAGGTTTTATTGATCCAAAACATCCCAACAAAGTATGCAAGCTTCAAAGGTCTATTTATGGACTAAAGCAAGCATCAAGAAGGTTGGAATAAGCGGTTTGATGAAGAAATCAAAAAGTTTGGTTTCGTTCAAAATCCCGATGAGCCATGTGTATATCGCAAAGCTAGTGGGAGTAATGTTACTTTCCTTGTCTTGTATGTTGATGACATATTGATCATAGGAAAACACATTCCAATGTTGCAAGATGTTAAATCCCATCTTGGAAAGTGTTTTGCCATGAAAGATTTAGGAGAAGCGGCATTTATTCTTGGAATCAAGATCTACCGAGATAGATCAAAGCGGTTAATTGGACTAAGTCAAAGTGCTTATATTGATAAGGTCTTGAAGCGATTCAAGATGGAGAATTCTATGCGTGGGTGGGTTTACACCTATGCAAGAAGGACTTAGTTTATATCAAACAGGGTGCTACTACACCTAATGAGGTGGAGCGTATGCGAAGAATCCCTTATGCTTCGGCTGTGGGATCTATTATGTATGCGGTTAGATGCACTAGACCCGATGTGGCGTTCGCGCAAAACATCGTAGCCGATATCAACAGAATCCAGGTGAAAGTCACTGGACTGCTGTTAAGAACATTCTGAAGTACCTACGGGCTACTAAAGATATGTTTTTGGTGTATGGAGGAAATCCAGACTTAGAGCTCAAAGTGACCGGATACTGTGATGCTGGATTTCAAACTGAGAGAGATGACACGAAGTCTCAGTCAGGATTCGTCTTCGTTCTTAACGGAGGTGCTGTGGATTGGAAAAGCAAGAAGCAAACACAGTTGCCATGTCTGCAACAGAGTCTGAGTACATTGCCGCCTCAGAAGCCGCAATGGAAGCAGTCTGGATAAGGAAGTTCATTAGCGGGCTTGACGTGATTCCCTCGAGTGACTTACCCACTGATATGTACTGTGATAACACTGGTGCATTAATCATTACCAACGAGCCCGGAGCTCAGAAAGGTGCCAGACATTATGCTAGAAGATATCACTATGTTCGTGAGCAGATCGAACTAGGAGAGATAAATTACTCAAAGTTCACACAGATTTTAACTTAGCCGATCCTTTCACAAAAGCTTTGGCTAGGCCCAAGCTTGAAAGGCATGCCGAGGGCATAGGACTTAAATTAGCTAGTTATTTCATGTAAATCTGTTGTTTCGGTATTTGGATAAGGGATGTTAACAATTTATATTTTCATAATGAAATAAAGTACTTGATATGTTTGATTTCATTTAATATTAATTGTATCCTATATTTGCATGTTTAATCCTTGAATATTTTAATAAATATTCTAAATTGTCCATTGTGATTAATTATATGGGAATATAATTAAACTAAGACAAATCTGAGCGATTGGTTATATTCTTGGAATATATAATTGGTCCCACCAAACTCACATGGTATCCATATGATGCATATCGGACTACCCCACTAAACGAATTTATCACTTTATGGATCGGCGTCATTAAGTGAAATTCGTAAATGGTTACTTTATTGATCCTTTGACTTGAGATACAAGCAGGTCAGCATGTATGGATTGCATTTACTTGATATAGTTCTAACTCTCCTGAATAAGGGAGTACATAAAGGGCTATTTTCAGAAAGTGTAGTGAAGTATGATGACTGACACGTGTAGTCAATACAGGATTTGTTCCTACAACTAATAGTTGCAGAATGATACCATTGGGCCCCTCATTGGGACTATTTAAGATGTTTACATGGCCATGTCCAAATGAATCCAGATGTGTCTGGATTATGTTTGGTAATCTTAAGTAGTGATGAAATGAGAAACAGAATCGTTAAATCATGAAATGACATTGATCCATATTCATGTTTAACACGGTATCTGAACAAAGGGATAATAAATGCCTCAACCATTTAAATATACTTTAAGAAACTATACTTAAATATTTCTGGGAGCATTGGCGTGTTGCTAGACGCTAACCAATGTTATTACCTTCAATTGTTACGAGCTCAAGTGGGAGATGTTAGTATGTGATCACGTAAAATGAACGTATGTCCGGAAATGATTTGAGCCTACGGGGTCACACGTCTCGATTCAAATATAGTTAATATTAATTGATTTATTGATTAATATGGATCACGAATAAGTTAACGAACGGTCGTTAATATTTAACGGTTACTAGCTAACGGTCGTTAAAGTAAGGAGATAAAACGATTAGGGAAGGTTCTAGAAAAGCCATAGGGGGCCGGCCTCCCTACTAGGTTTCCTAGTGAAACCCTAAACATGATGACCAAGTTTAATCCTACCTATAAATACTAAAAGTAGCCTTATGGTTTTCTATACAACTAAAAAAAGAGAATTGTAACTCCTAAACCTCTCATCTCCTCCTCTCTTCTCTTCTTTTGGACGGCCAAACCAAGGGAAAACCCTTTGGGGTTTTTGGTTTTCGGTTTTGAAGAAGAGATCAAGCCAAAGGTTGCTCGGTTCGTGATCAAGTGCTAGCACACCTATATCTGTGGATCGTGTGTGAAATCGTAGAGGGATTTACTTCAAATCCTTTTAAAGTTTCTTTACTTTATCATCTACATTAAGAGGTATTCCTTAATCCTATTTCAAGGTTAATTATTTGATTACATGGTTTGATTTGCTTCCGTTGCGTACTCGTGAATAATGATATTTAGTTCTATATTCCAAATTGCCAGTATATATGCAAAAACCCTAGGCTCTGATACCAAGTAAAACAGAGTATAGAATATGTAATAAGATTGTATATTGATTGTTGTGTGTAAGAGAATACAGCAGATCCTATATATATAGATCTATACAAGAGCATATCAAAGGATGACAGTTATTAATCAGGGAATATCAAGAATGCCAGGGCCTTAAATGTACACTTTAATGTACTTTATTATACTGAATAATACGACAGGACGACAATGGCGGCAGCCGTATTGTAGGTATTTTACGGGGTGTAATTGAAAAACGTATTTTAAGTGATCGAACAAGAATAGATAGAAGGGGTAAAATAGGTATATAAGAGGAAACCAGGGGGGGGATGGGAGGGGTAAATGTTTTATAATGTATTATAGATACAATCTTTCTTTATACAACATTTTTTTAACCTAAGTTTCTAGCTTACTTTGCGAGACGGCATGTGCTATCTGACTTACAATACTATTTAGTGAATGAGTGTTAATGTAGATGTACACATATAATTAAGCCTTCAACTTTTTTGTTGATGTATATACATGTCTAAAGATTTAATGAGTGTTAATGTATGATTTTGATCTAAGTTTAAACCAACGCACTTTATTTTCGTTTAAACCTAAACGAATTGTACTGTTTGAAACCCCAAAATCTCAACAAGTTGCTCATCGCCAGTCTATTTCCAGTGAGCCATTAAGTCATTTTTCAGTTTTGACTTTTTTTTTTCTCTCAATCAATAATTGATTAGTTTGTGTGCACTACCCACAAGCACCTTCATCTCACCTCGTCAAAAAATGACGAGGTGGAAGGATAAACCAATCTTGATAACCATTTAAGCATCACCCTCCAATTTATTGGAAGTTTGTCGATGTGAGACCCCAAGCTAGAATTAAAACCTCGAAAGCTTGAGCTTGCAGGAGTTGTAGCAACTCCAACCCGTGGGTCGTGGCCATCTTGAAAGCCAAATTTATTGTTTGTCATTCTGACTTAAATTACAGTAATCACATTGTTAGTTAGATGATATTAATTACTTTATTTCTTTTACACCACACACACACACACATAACCACACACACACACACACACACACACATATATATATATATATATATATCACATATTGAGAGTGAGATTTACCTTCCAAATGTTGAGATTCATAATTCATCGAGTCTATAGACACCCCTAGAGTGTTCAACTGCTTGATTGCTTGATGTCGCATTTTGGTTATTAAGTCCAAGCACAACACTTGACTTAGATCATTCACAACAACAACATTGTTGTTCACCATATTCTCAACTCAAGCGGCGACATTGGGTGGTAATGTTGGTGCTGGTGATGAGAATATGGGTGGTAATGTTGTTGATGAAGATGAGAATATGGGTGGTAATGCTGATGGTGGTGATGAGAATATGAGTGGTGATGAGAATATTGTGATCACGATGCTATTGGTGGTGATGAGAATATGGTGAACAACAATGTTGCTCCTGTTGTGGATGATGTGCCACTAGGTCAAGTGCTTGTGCTTGGACTTCATAACCAAAATGTGTCATTAACCAAACAAGCAGTTCAAACTACATGGGTGTTTATACTTTCTCCAATGAATCTCAACATTTAGGAGGTAAATCTCATTATCAATATGTGTGTATATATATGTGTGTGTGTGCGTGTGTGTGTTTGATATTGTGTAAAAGAAATAAAGTAATTAATATCAAGTACCCAATTCTTAATGTAGTTATTGTTAATTCAGTCAGGAAGACAAATAAGGTATTTAGCTTTCAAGATTGCCATGTGTTGGAGCTTATAATACTACAACTCTTGCAAGCTCAAGGTTTGGAGGTTCTACTTCTAGCTCAGGGTGAGGCTTCAATGGTTATAAAGTTTGTTTATCCTTCCACTTCATCATCTTTTGATGAGGTGAAGGTGCTTGTGGCTAAATTGAAGTGGGTTAGTATCTGAGGAAGTAGATATTTAGGCTTTATTAACATGTTGGGTTTTATATATATATTGTTACCGGTGCTTTTGTTTTAAATAATTTATGACCTTTAGATTAAAGTAGATAGTCAATCTCAGCCGTGTTAATTAATCTTTAAAATCGAAAAGTTTGTTGGACTGAGTTTTGACATGTGGGAAATACTATTTGATCATATTATCCATTAAAATGTGAAAGTTTGTTAAGCCAAAATTAAATTTTAAAAGTAAATTAGATGCTGAAAACTAAATATATTATATGTTGAAAAAGTCAACGTTGATCATTAGATTGTGGAAGTTTGTTAAGCGAATTCAAATTAATTGAATTACACATACATTCACATGTAGTCAATTCAAATTCAAATTCAAATAAATAAATTACACCAAGATAGATACAAATAGAATTATACAAACATTTTGATGGATAATGTGATGAAACTTTCAAACTTTATGAAATTATACGGAGGTTTAATAACTAAATATATAAATGAAGTATTCAATCATATTAGTTTTCATCATATATTTTAAACTTTGAATGAAGATCATGAGTGTGTACAAGTTAGTTGAATAACAAAAGTTAATTCACTAACTAAATACTTTAAACTCTTCCTTTAAGTAAACTTTAACCAAATTTATTTGTACATTATACATTTATACCGTGAGTTAAAGTTTTGGTCCATTTGATAATAAGATTTTTTTTATCACAACTCTAAAATCATCCATTTAAAACGGATGAGTAGTTACGCTTAATATGAACATGGTTAAAGTAAAAGGATAAACAACAACTACAACCAAGGATAAACAACAACTAAAACCCTCTTATATGGATAACAGATGAGTATATCTTTAAATTGCTCGATCTTTTCCCACTTACACTCTCTCCTTGACTACTTCCCGCATCTCTTACGGATATTTCTCTAAGTTAGTTACGTAGCATACTCTATATATTGTATTATCTATCTCATCGGATTGTTTACATGGATTGAATATTTAATAATAATACACACTGTATCTTCTACGTGCATGGTTTTCTTCTTCTCTCTATCAATATTGTGAATACACTTGAGAAATTTGAGTCTATCATAGAAGATTTTCATCTCTCTGATATGATTAGTTATCTAATACATTATGAGTTATTTACGACTATCCATTTTACTAATACAGCTATTAGGGGTTGAGGGTGGAAGCATGAACCCTAGCTCGCTTAAAAACAGTGACATGTTGCTAGCGTCTATCAACTTTTTCTTCCTTTGCGCTGCATGTACGTCTATCATGTATCAACTTCAATGGGAGAATTATCTGCACCAAAGCTCGACTTTCCCACCTTTTATCATATTTGAATCCAAATGATTTTTATCTCTTCAAAAAACTTAGTCTTTTTGTGATCATTTTGTTCATGTTTTTGTGATCGAATTTGTTCGTGTAATATTTGTGTTTGGTGAGTTTCTTTGGATAGTACAAACACAAATAGAAAGAGTATTACATATATACACATGCGATTAGAGCCGATCTCCAAGCATGTATCTTAATCTTTATAGGCACTACGATTCCATCAATTGCAAGAACGACATGCATTTACAAACTACTGATCAAGGACATCATGTTATGTTTACAAAATTGATTTTTCTTTGCGTCTGCATGCTATACACATATGCATTTGATATTAATTGCATGTTTGGAATTAATTACATGCTTTTACATGCATGTTACATGTATTATTTATATTCCCTCCGTCCCATTTTAATTATCCTATTTTGACTGGTAAAGTCTTTTTCTTTCGACTTTGACCGTAAATATCTTTGTTTGTGTTATATATTAGTTAATGAAAGTTATATCAATGAAAACTACATTTAAAACTCAATCAATTCATATATGTTATATCAACTTATCAAGTGTTATATAACACAAACAAAAATATTTACGGTCAAATTTGGAAGAAAAAGACTCAAAAAGTCAAAATAGGACAATTAATATGGGACGGAGGAAGTATTACACATATTGCTTTGTGTCATTCTTTTCCTACGTGCAAATAAACTTACAACCTTGTATAAAGGTACTTCAGCTATATATGTTTTAAGTAGTTTACATTCTTAACTGTAAAAAAAGTAACTCCCAATGTCGTCTTCCACGGGTTTTGAGTCCCAATACCGTCTTTGACGGCGTATGGGGGAGGTGGAAATATAGACAGCCTTACCCCTACCAAAGGTAGAGAGACTACTTCCATATGTTATACCAAAGGTAGAAAAGGACCTCCAGCCTTGATGGTCATGAGGATCGAACTCATAACCTCTGTCTCCAGAGGCGAGGGCTCCAACCACTGAGCCAACCCAGTTGATTTTTTTTACAAGCTTACAAGCTTAGATAAAACAATAATTGTACCTTAGATAAAACAATAATTGTACCTTTCAATAATAATTTAATAAAATGTTTAGGGTTACAAAAATGATGTTTTTTATTAATTAATAATTTTTATTGAAAAAGAAAAGTACTCGTAGTAATAATAAGAGGGTTCCAGCCAAATTAAATTAATGATAAATACGGGAAAAAATTAACCAAAAATTCATTAAAAAACCTTAAATCTAAATTAAATTTAAATGAATTTAAGTATATATAGAGTCGTGTAAGGAATAAAAGTAGTTTAATAATTATAACCCGGACAACGTACGGGTAGTAAAGATTACCAATCGTTGGCACCATTGTTTGGCCTACATTTGCGGTCACACCATTGTAGTTCTTTAGGGAATCGGGATGATCACCATAGTATTTAGTGACTGTATATCTACGCGAAAAATTAGGTGCCAAATTATAACCATCAACTTTGATCCCTAAGACGACTGTTACTCCGACCAATTTACCAATGAAGAATTCCTCTATCCATTGGGGATCACCAGCACCCTGTAAGTTAGAAAATGATATATTTACAACAATTTATATCATATATAGTGAATACTCTCATTAACGGTTGTTGGACTTGTAAATCTCAACTCAATAGATGGTACTACTGAAGACACATCTATGTCGATGGTGGAGTTACTTTGCAATATATGCACTGAATTGGAGACGACCAGTTGCAGTGTGTATATACCAAGTTCTAGATAGATTACTTATTTAAAAGACAATAAGTAAAGAACAATGCAATAATACAAATACTTGTAAAATAAATTGATGAGACAATATGTAATTTTCAAGTGTAATTTATTTATTGATGTTAAATAAATTACAAGGTTGTCAGTTAACGTTTGTGTATATTACATGTTGTAAATATAAAGTAAAAGACCACGATAAACTAACCTCTTCCTTAGTCATGATAAGCAACTCTTCCACGGTGCATCCTAAAAGATTTGCAGCAGCGGTGTTAAAAAGAACACAATCCATTCGCTCCGTCTTGTCCATTACTTCTATCACCAACTTGTATCTAAATTGAAATGACATCACTAATACGAAGTAGACTAAAGAAAAAATCATTATAGTATTTGCAACTTACGTTTGACGCGGGTTCATAACATTCTGTTGACATTTTTCGCAGTAATAATGTACTCCTTTGAATTCTACTTTCTTATAACATACAGTGCATTGTATGAATTTCCAGTCGTTATATAAGTCAAATCCAATGACCAATGCATGAATAATAAAGTTTGTTTGCTGGTAAGAAAAGGTCAAAATAAATAACATAAGTGTGTGCATGATATGTTGTAACAATCAATACTTTATATATGTTTTTGCAGAACACCAATTACCTCAGTCTTCCCAGCAGCTAAACGGTTGTAAATATCGGGAATACTTGTCACCATTAAGTCATCTTTTTCAGTTTCGAGAGATGTAAAGATAACCTGTTGAATTGGTCTATAAAAACAGAATTTTATGAATATGAGTGCGAGTAACAATGGTTAGAATTTAATTTTGCTTATATAATAAAGAATTGACGTCGCTTATAACCTGTCCCTATATTTGGTGGCCTGCATAATTGGAGGATTCAAATAAAGTTTTGTTGATACTGTGGTCCTCAATTGCAGTGCACCTGAGTAGTTAAAAATAATGTCTTGTTAAAGGGTCAGTTTGAATTCAAATGATTAAAACGATTCATTTATATATAAAAACTAACCATCAAATTCTCGAACTCTGCAGCTAGACAATACAACCACGATATTTGTATCCATTTTTGAACGGATTACATCATCTTCATAACTCAAAGCCACTTTTCCCAGCAACGAAATATTAAGCGTCGTATCACTGTGGGAGTTTAGTTTTTTTATATGACCTTTGTATTTGAAACAACATGTAGAGATAAATTAAGTTTTTAGCAACGATAACATACCTCATATCGGAGATAACAATTTTACGAAGTTGAGAATCTGGTCCTTCATTGCCTCCAACACCATTTTGGATAGGGCCCCACTCTAAAAGGACTCCTATGATATCTGCAATAGATATGTCAACATACGTGTCTAAAAGTTATAGAAGTTCTATATAAATTTTAAACATAAAAATGTTCACCTGTGAGATACGTATCATTCTTAAGACGAGTACGGATTTTGTCGAATGGCATGAATTCAAAGACATAATGACAAAACAGATGTGGACGTATGGGGGAGACTTGTATACGGGTTGCAAATAAGAACTCAACAAATATCTCACGATATAGAGGCCTATACTTCAAGTCATACTTAGCAACTTTCAGCTTATGTATTTTGTATACTGAACCTCCTTGATAACATTCTTGAACTTGTGCATAAGATTCAGAGGGACTTTTGCATGAATTGAAGATCGCTATGATGAGAAAAAATTATATTATTCAGCCATATGTGTTAGATATTAATCGTAAATAAATAAAGTTTTGTTGATACCGCGGTCCTTAATGAGGGAACTTACAACCACTACACAATACATAAATCATATATATGAATTACTTACACGCTCGTCGACTAATATCATGTCAAGAGAAAGATTGCGGCCGGTGATGGGATTGTATGTAGTCCATAATCGTGATACACGAACATTGATTGTCCACTTATCAGACAAAGTAGGACGCAAATCACTAATGTATTGATAAGGGGAGCTCATTGTTGTTCAACCTGGGCTGCAAGAAGAGAATGAAGAGTTTAGATAAACATTATATTTTATAGATATTGAATCAAAACTACCTTTGGTGAGACAGCATTTATAAGCTTATTATAATGACATTTAATAAGCTAACAAATAGACAGTTAAATAACAAAAAATGGCATGACGCTTCTAAATACACAATATGTCATGCATCAGGAACACTAAACCATACCTATAGGCAAATTATAGTACACCTCTTTATATACAACATTTTTGGTCAGATTATTAGCACACTTTCCTCCGTTATCAATATAGAAGCGAAGGCCATTCTGAGAAGTCACACGAGATGCGACGACGTAAAGTTGACCATGTGTAAAAACTGGTTTTTCAAGGTAAGCACAAACGTGATTGAACGTTTGACCCTGACTTTTGTTTATTGTCATGGCAAAACATACTTTAACAGGAAATTGACGCCGCTTAAATCGGAAGGGCCATGATGTTGTATCTGTTGGAGTCATATCAATCCGCCCGATAAAAGCTTTTTCACCAACATGACTTCCTGTGATTATCGTTCCCTCAATAACCAAACGGGTAATCTGGGTTATGATCAAACGTGTCCCGTTACACAGACCGCGTTGCAAATTAAGATTACGCAACAATATTATCGGCGCGCCAACCTTTAATTCGAGTTTATGATTTGGTATCCCAGAAAAACGCAAGGTGTTGAGAAACTCAGGGGGATACGCGATTTGCATATCTTCCAAGTTATCTGTGGTTGGACAAATCTGATCGGCACTAAGCAATTCATGCATATCACCTGTCATGCTATCGAGAACACGTAAGTTGATCTTATCAACGATATCATTTGTTGGACATAAAATGCATCTCTCTTTTAAGTAATCAATATCGTTGATTCTATCTTTCAAATCAGGGAATGTACTTTGTACAATAGCATCGATGGGATCATTCTGTATGGGAATCAAAAGGTCATCTGGAACAGTTATCCATGTAGCTTCGTCTTCGTTACTAAGTGCAGTTGCAGGAAGTCTACCATCCCCCATGTCCAGAATCCATTTATTAAATTGCATCGTGTGTTCAACTGCTACCTCATCCATTGATGGGTCTCGTAGTCGCATGTTAATAGATAAAACAAAAATGCATGACGCTTCTAAATACACAATATGTCATGCATCAGGAACACTAAACCATACCTATAGGCAAATTATAGTACACCTCTTTATATACAACATTTTTGGTCAGATTATTAGCACACTTTCCTCCGTTATCAATATAGAAGCGAAGGCCATTCTGAGAAGTCACACGAGATGCGACGACGTAAAGTTGACCATGTGTAAAAACTGGTTTTTCAAGGTAAGCACAAACGTGATTGAACGTTTGACCCTGACTTTTGTTTATTGTCATGGCAAAACATACTTTAACAGGAAATTGACGCCGCTTAAATCGGAAGGGCCATGATGTTGTATCTGTTGGAGTCATATCAATCCGCCCGATAAAAGCTTTTTCACCAACATGACTTCCTGTGATTATCGTTCCCTCAATAACCAAACGGGTAATCTGGGTTATGATCAAACGTGTCCCGTTACACAGACCGCGTTGCAAATTAAGATTACGCAACAATATTATCGGCGCGCCAACCTTTAATTCGAGTTTATGATTTGGTATCCCAGAAAAACGCAAGGTGTTGAGAAACTCAGGGGGATACGCGATTTGCATATCTTCCAAGTTATCTGTGGTTGGACAAATCTGATCGGCACTAAGCAATTCATGCATATCACCTGTCATGCTATCGAGAACACGTAAGTTGATCTTATCAACGATATCATTTGTTGGACATAAAATGCATCTCTCTTTTAAGTAATCAATATCGTTGATTCTATCTTTCAAATCAGGGAATGTACTTTGTACAATAGCATCGATGGGATCATTCTGTATGGGAATCAAAAGGTCATCTGGAACAGTTATCCATGTAGCTTCGTCTTCGTTACTAAGTGCAGTTGCAGGAAGTCTACCATCCCCCATGTCCAGAATCCATTTATTAAATTGCATCGTGTGTTCAACTGCTACCTCATCCATTGATGGGTCTCGTAGTCGCATGTTAATAGATAAAACAAAAATCCTGCAGTTATCCCATATAATTGACTTGTTTATTGAAGATGAAACAATTTCACTCCTACGTGCATTGGGAATAACTGGCAAAAATTGTCTAAAGTCACCACCGAGAACTACAACCTTTCCACCAAAAACTTGGTTTAAGGCATCAGGATTATCTTGCTTACAAATATCACGGAATGTTCGATCAACGGCTTCATAAGCATGTCGATGTTGCAAAGGTGCCTCATCCCAAATTATTAGCTCAGTAACGCGGATCAAGTTTTCAAGATCTGAGGTGACATCTATCCCACAACATGACTGCTCGTCTATTTCAATAGGGATGCGAAACCTAGAATGTGCAGTTCGACCACCCGGCAATAGAAGTGATGCAATACCGGATGAGGCAACAGATAGAACAATTTTACCAAGAGACCTTATCCATGCTATAATCGTTCTCCACAAGTATGTTTTCCCGGTACCTCCGCAACCATAAACAAAAAAAAGACCTCCATTTTTTGCATTTACTGCTTGCATGATGTTGTCGTATACTTCTCTTTGCTGGTGGTTTAAACCAGCATATAAATTAGTGAACTGATCCCATTCTTCGGCCACATTGAATGTTCTTTCACCAGCAATTAACCGATTCCTGCCAATATCCATCAATCTATGATCAATCTGAGGGAGGGATGGAAAATCAGACAACGATTTGTTGTTACCATTCAAGATCGTCTCTATCCTCTTCAAAGTGTAATTTTGTACTTCCTGTTCTGTAAACATCACATTTTGGTTATATCCAAATGCCTACGCTCATCGTAAACAACATCTTCTGAAAGATAAGGTAGGGTTTCTCTAAAGAAGTGTGCATGATCAGAAACTTCACAAAATAGCAGTATTGTTACAAAAAGCTCACGAAGTTGATTGCCCAACTTCCATTCTGATGCGTCTTTAATTGACTGTATCCACTCAACGTCATCCCCTAGCAGATTCCATGCCTTACATGCAGCCATATATGTTGGATACTGGATACCATCTACAATTTTAAGTTGTGATGCTCTTAAAATTTATTTTAAGGAATCCAGTCAAAAAACTTAAAGAGCAACATTACCTTCAAGTATCTGCAAAGATACATAGACACTCATCACAACTGCAACCAACAATAAAATAACTTCTACATTGCTACATGACTGAACCTTTGAAACACAGAGCCCATACTTTGAGACCATCTAGAAACCATGTAGAAATTCCCTATACACAGGTTAACCACATTATATAAGAATTCCATTCATTAAGAGAATTGAGAGTGAAGACATATATTAACTCGCTATCCAACAATTTGATGGCAATGTTCAAAAAAATAATAATTTGATGGTTAATTTAGTTTAACTATTTTTATAAATCATGACACACTTGCAAATATATGACATAGGTACGTATTTGTCATCTCCATTTAATTGATGTTGTAAGTAACTAAAGAGCTCAAACTAAGTAACTGAAAATCAAGTTGTTTTCATATGCGATCAACAACATCTCCAAATAGATAGAACTTTGTTACTACATACTACAATTGAAAGTCAGACATTTTCACAAACACTTAGTGTACATGATTTTATACATACACAAAAATCTTTCTTTTTCATATAAAAACCAGCCATTTTTTTCACAAATAAATTATATGATTTAACAATTAGTCACCTACACTCAAAAGTATATAAATTACAAATAAAATCATAAAACCCATCAAACCAAAATTTGAGTTTTAATCGATACAACAGATACAATTAAAATATGTACCTGAATTGTAATTGTATATCTGAGATTACAATGATGAGTTGATTTGAATTTGAAGGAATATTGGACTTCTTGGAAGATATGGAACTTACATAGAGCATATCGAACCCATTACTCTATTTTCATAACCATTAATACCTATTATATCTCTTTTATATTATACTCATTCTTTTTATTTTATGCCAAATAAGACCCCGTGAATAAATATTAATGAACTTATATACCACATAAAATAAAATAATATCCCAGACCCAATCTAACTCCATCTTTAACTCTCCATCACATACAAAAAGTCAAAAACCAAAATCTTAAACCAATAAAACTAAAAGTGAAACAAAAGACAAATACCTATAGTTGACTGACTTTTATCATCCACCTAGTTATTTAACACAAGTTTCTACATTGGTTATAAATCTCTCAAAAAACAATCACTCAAATATATCCTAAACGACTAAACTCTGTACGTTGTTCAATCTTGTAAAAATATGGATTTTAGAAGTTATACGATAACCAAAAACCTTCATCCTTTGCCTCCCTTACCTATACTCCATTGCTGCACCGACATACCTAAACTGGACTCCCCTTCTCCTCATAATCGGATCTCACTTGGCTACATACACCCTCTTGGATAATGGATACTCATGTGTAGCTGAAACCGAAGTATTCGGGTAATATATTTTAAACATGTGTGTTATGTTTAGTTTGTTACACTTCTTGTGATTGTATGATCTTGTGTTTTTGTAGTTATTTTTTTGCCTTTCATTTAAACCTTTAAAGTTATACCAACTTTATAGGTAAAGTCGAAAGAATCTCAACCTTTGGATTAAAATCAAAGGTCAAGATTTGAACTTGATCTTTGAATCTTAACCTTTGATTTCAATCAAAAGGTTAAGGATTGTCCAACTTTACCTCTAAAGTTGATACCAACTTTAGAGAATCTCTATCCTTGATTTAAACCTTTAAACTAATGTAGTTGAGAAGATATGACCCGACCCTCAAATAATAACTGTGGTTCCAACAATACAACAAATGGGCTACCGTTGAGTGACATTACAAACACTGTACAACCCCTGAATCAACCAACACAAGTCAGGAGGGGTCGCGGCCGTCCACGGTTAAGTGAACGTCCTGTTACCATAACCAGCCCTACTACAAACACAACTCCACGTCGTCGCGGCAGACCTCCTAATCCTGTGATTGATCCCCTTCCTACATATCAACCCACTCCTGAAAACAATGTTTCTTCAAGAACTAATATTTAAACAAATGTCAACCCAACCCATTTGACCGGAATAAATACAACTCAACGATGTCGTGGCAGACCTCCTACTCGTGTGATTAACCCCCTTCTTACACATAACCTGACCCAGCCCACTCCTCATAACATTGTGTTTTCAAGAACCATTGTTGACACAAATGGCAACCCAGTCCATTTTACCGGAATAAACAATCAACTCTCATACTTGCCAACTTCAAATGAGGGACCTGTAGAAATTGTTACTACACCCCAACGCCGTCGAGGCAGACCTTCGGCTTCTGCCAATTCCCCCTCTGTTCGACGCAATGTTCGGCAAGCCGTACATAATCCTGGTTCGTCAAGTAATGATCCTGGCAACATCACACCAAATACCAGAATAAACAATCAACTCCCATACTTGCCAACATCAAATGAGGGACCTTTAAACGTTGTGACTACACCCCAACGCCGTCGAGGCAGACCTCCAGCTTCCCCTAGTTCCCCGTCTGTTCGACGCAATGTTCGTCAAGCTGTACATAATCCTGGTTCGCCAAGTAATGATCCTGTCAACATCACACAAAATACTGATGTCTATCGAAACGCACGTAAACATCGTAAGTAACAACACTTTATTACTGTCTTTTATCGTTACTACATTGCAAGATTTCTTTATTAACATGCTATGTTTATAATTTATGACATCTCAGGTAGGATGTTCGCGACCTGGGACTGTGGTGAAACGGTATGTCAGTGTACACATTGTGGAGCATTATTGTGGTATGCAGAACGTACACTTAAAAGCCGTCAACCCATAAATCCAAAATTCTCACTATGTTTTGGTGACGGAAAGGTGCAGTTGCCTTTTCTCCAACCTGCTCCAGGGTTATTAACAACATTGATGGATTATAATGGCGGGGATCGTTCACAAGTTTTTAGAAAACATATGAAGCTTTTATGTTCTATGTTTTCTTTCACTTCCACCGGGGGGAAAGTATGCACGGATATAAATGATGGTGGAGGTCCTTACACGTTTCGTCTTAACGGGCATAACCACCACAGAATGGGAACCTTACATGAGGATGGTCGTCCTAGATTTGCACAACTTTACATATATGACACAAAAAATGAAGCAGAAAACAGGTTTTATGCATTAAACAGAAGGCTGACTTCGAGTCATGAAGACATCATTCTTCGATCATTGGTTCAAGATTTGATATCTATGCTAGACGAGCATAACTGGCTAGGCTATTCCCTTGAGTCTCAGAAGCTAAGGTTTTAGGTTTCACCGATCAGCCAAAAGAAATTGAAAACCACATATAAGAAACAAAATCAACGCAAGTAACATATCTGGAAGTTGGATGTAAACACCAAAAATGCATAGCAAAATACTTATGCATGCAATCTCAAACTAATAACTCATAATGTGCTCTGAAGACCAATTTCTGCTGAAATGTATTGTGGATATTCAAGCATCTTTTATGAATTACAAACAATTAAAATGAATTACAAACTCTGCCTCCTTGTTCAATGAGGTAATGTTTCTCAGTCCAGATGTCTGCAAACAGGTCACCTTGGTACCGATAAACCCAGCTCTAATTCAAACAAAAAAGAACCCAAATCAGATACGGATACCACCTTCTATGAAGTTATGTTCAACTAAATTACTCGCAATGTGCTCACAATTAGTCAACGTCATGCAAAAACTAGTATTCTAAATGGTTTAACGTCCTACTACTTAAAATTGGGGGTGAAAGCAAGCATATATGATCCAAGTAGAGTTCCTTCTTAATAGCATGATGAAGAAATCCCACCTCTAGAAACATCACGTCCCATCATATTCATCTGGGAAAAATGAGAATCTCATGTTACTATAATACTCTAGTATGAGCTATATGCAAAGAAGTCAAATTCAAAATCTTCACACCAATACACCATTAACAAATAATGCTTGTAAATTTAAATTAGTTCCACAATTATATTCCTACAAGTTCTAACACTGAAGATCCTACTTTCAAACGATTCATAGGATTCAACAAACAAACAAAAAGCAATAGTTTATGAATCATTAAATGCATCATGTATTGTCCGAGTAAAATTCCTTGATATAATCATGATGACGCGAGCCCACCTCTACAAACAGCAAAATGTATCACGATCCATCAAATGCATCTGGGAAAAGGAGAATTCTTGTTACTAAATACTCTAAATTTCAGCTACACACAGGAAGTTTATACATAACTCTTATTCAGCATAATTCATGGTAGGAAATGCAGACTTTCTCAGATTTGTAGATTGTTTGGAATTCTCAATATTCTGCTAACATTAGCTATAAGCATGACGACTTGCACACATATAATATGTCGTTTGATCCTATAACTATGAGAAGCCCGTGTGAGTTGTGACCTCATATTCTGTATCCATAAGTTTAGACATGTATCCAGTAGGTAAACAATTATAAAAACTACTATGAAATTGCTTAGTAAAGATGTAAGGGATATCAAATATTTGTCTGTTAGCAAAGAAGATCAAAGCAATCATGCACCAAACACTTAAAAAAATCCTCATTGACTTATAGGTAGAAGTTCTCACTAATACAATGGTGATTGTAATTCGGTCTACTTATAACCCTATAACTTTTATGAAGGTAGACAAAGCACTCATGCTTGACATGAAGACGGGTCTCGTAAATCTCAGTTCATTTCTTTCATGCATTAGGAAAATCATGTGCCTGCAGGAACCAAACTCCAGTCAGATACCTAATCAATGCATCCTCTCAAATTCTAGATGCTAAATCAGCTAAGAAATGTGCTTTCCAATTCTCTGACGTCCAAAGGATAATAATTACACTCATTGGTATATGATATATACATATTTATGTGCTCACATTTTTATGTGTTTAGATGTCACATCAGCAACAACAAAAAAAGATATGGGTTGTGCCTATTGATACAACAGTAGAACATCTACCTTAATATTGTACTTAATTCTATAACATATGATGACTATTATATAACCACATGTAGTCTCGTTAGCTTATCTTGGCTAAAACTCAAACTCACATTTTCTATATATTGAGTAGCTACATGTACATGCTAGTTGAAAAACATTACTAAAGCATTAAGCTTTGCACACAAGAAACGGAAACAAAAATGCCAGTCTCGTACGGGATCTATGTCGTTTAGTTAACGCCAGGCAGTACTCTCAGTTTTATCTAAGATGCACAAAGAAAAAGTACCAACAAAGTTAAAATGGAACACGCAAACATTTTCATAAATGCGTAAAAATGATCATACATAACTGCTCACAGCAATGCAATATTGTAGTAGTTAAAGTCTGACAAATCAATTTATTAAAAAAAATGTATTCAATAAAGCCTTATTACACCAGAGCAATCAAACAGAACACACAAAGCCTGTACATCTCATGATAATAAGAGAAGCTGTGACTCACAATTAAATAACAAAAATAAATATTAGAGGCTGGGAGAGGTACAGCAGAGTATACCCTGCGAAAGAGATCTGCAACTCCTTGAAGTTGTGCTCAGGCAGGATGTCAACCTTGCTGCAGAAACCGCATTATGTAGCGGTAACAGTGATTGCACCCCTCCAAGTTCAGATGGACACCTATCAAATCACATACATTATCAAAAACTACGCCTATTCAATAAACTATACATCATATTTAACTAAAAACTTGCAACATGCTACAAATTACATCGACACTAACATGACCATACCAACCAAACTGATTCAGAACATACAATATCGATGATCAACCTTAAAGCTCACGAAAAACCTAGAACCAAACATATGAATGTGAAAATCCAAGAGACTAAAACCCAGACACCTGAACGCAATATCACCAAGTGCAATCACCCGATGGAAAGAACGAAACACATTGATAGCCTACCACGAGCCTAATAACCCATGACAACGTCAAACCCAACAAGTTTCTAATACAAATACAAAGTACATAATAAACATATAACAAGGGGTGTTAAATTTTTTTGCATAATAACCAACAATGTATTTATTCGTCCAGTCTTCATCATTGTAATTTTCTTTCATAACTTTCGGCATTTTATCAAAAAATGCTTTTGCGCCACATCCAATTCATCAAATCCAACTTTTTTCATACATAAATTTAACATTTTTTTTACACTAAACTCTATGACATCCATTATTTTACCTACAAAATAACCCATACAAACTCAAATCTTTCGGATTTTGCTAACCATATCCTAAATAGTAAAATATTATTACATAAAAACAACCGTCATGTACAACATCATGTTAACCAAACAAAACCCACAATTAATTGGACTATACTTACAACAATTATATACAAATAAAAAAATCTTGAAAGAAAAAAGAAAAAAAAAAGCAAGAACCTTGAAAAAGAGAATCTGGGAACAGGGGAGGATGTTGAAAAGGGGGATTTTGGGATATTAGTACGGGGGGTTGATTTAAAAGCGGATTTCAGATTTGAAAATGATGATTTGTTTATGAATCTGCTGCATCTTGAAGCCATTTTTAAGATCTAGTTTTTTTATTATTATTATTTGTTTAGAAATTTTGATCCAAAAATGATACTAATTAGTTTGTGTTTTGTAGGGTTCAGGGTTTTAGGGTAAAGTTATTACTCCGTATTATAAAGATATCGGGTTACCCGGATATAAAATCTGGGTGGAGTGATTGAGCAAGCGAATCATATATGTTTTGGGCTCGCCATCAAAACAAAATTTCTACCAAGGCCCGTGGACTAGTTTCTAAATCTATTGATTTTTCGAGGTTAAATTTGGACCTGTAAATTCGATCTTTAGTGATACTTTTCGTAAGTGTAGTGTTTTACTTTTACTTACGAAAATGCAGGTAAAAATAATGCATGTAAAAACCTTTTATCTAGTTAAAATTAAACAACTGTAAATGTAAAACAAATAAAACGATATGTTTCCCTTCATTGAAAATCACCGTGCATCAATATATATATTTGTGTTTCGTGAATCTTCGTGTGTCAATTTTATCATGAGTTAAAAGTCAAGATCTTGTCTTATTTGTTTTACTTTAATACTTGTTTTACAATAACCAACATCTTTATCTTTATAACGGCTTCGAATATTAGTGACACATTTTCAATGACACATATCTTGTTTTCGTTGTTCTGATATGTTATGTTGCTTTTTATCGTAATAAAGAAGGTGCAGTACGTTTGGTAAGAGATAAAAGACTCCCAAACCTTAATTTTCTAAGGATAGTGATTCTTCTTTCATAACTCTTATAATTAAGAAAATGACTCAAATACTCCCAAGTCTTTATGATTTTTTACCCAGGTGTTACTACAAAATGCTGTAGTCTCTAAAATTCTTGGAAAAGGAATCAAAAAGGTCATTTGAAAGGTGATTGGGAAAATAAGAAATTGCTATAGAAAGTATTTTCTTGTTAATGTGAGTTTCTTACGAATGAGGTAGCCGGAGACACCAATAAACAATAAACATAACGTGTACTTTGAAAAAATATTTTTTCAATGTCGTGGTGAAATTATATTATGGTATAAAATCTAGATCTAGATGTTACATGTTTGGTACCGAAACATCAACACAAATTTTCTATAATAAATACAGTTCACAGATTGAATTAACTCGGGCTACCTCACCTTTCATATAATTAATCTTTGTATTTTTAGCTATTTAGATCGAGTTATTGTACACTTTCACTATTTTGAAACAAAACTAATTACCTTGTATTATTTTTCCAAAGTGATGGAAAAAAAAAAAAGAATAAATTAAATTTGTCATCAAACTAAGAAACCAACAATAACTAATAACAAAATACTAACCCACTTAACCCATCTACCTCCGGGTCGATAACCCGAAGATATATCCGACTCCATAGATGGAGTGTACTTAAAATTCGGGTTTGAGCCATATAACATTTGGATCCCCTTTACATCATCAATTTTAAGATCCACTTTTCTAGTTCTCGGACCCAAACTTGGGTACATAACCGCTTCGTTAACAGAAGAATGGGCCAGCCCAAGTATATGTCCAATTTCATGGGTTGCAACTGACTCCAAATCAATAGCCACATTTGACCCACTAGTTTTAAAATCAATGGCCCATGTTTCAGCCTTGTCTAAATGAAGTCTACCATTTTCTGGTGAAAATGCATGAGCCAAAACCCCTAAAACCCCATCAAATGCTTCACCATCACCATGATCACCTTGATAAAAAGCTATCTTTATATCCGCCTTGCGATAATCATCTACTTCTGTAAAGTTTACTGGAATAGTAGATGCCCACCTCGCGAAAGAGCGTTGAAAAACACCTTGTATTTGTGAATAACTAATGTAATCAATCATATGACTTGTTGAAAAGGCATATGTTAATGTCTTTTGATGCCACCTTGGCTCACCGTTAAAAAATGCATAATGTTTATGCATATGAATTTTATGATCATTATATGTTTTGTGATCAGGGTCGTCTTTGAGGGTGTGTGAGAACCGTGTCTCCATAGGGCCTCCAAAATTTTGTCCTATGGTGATAAAGTCAGAGACACCACACCTTGGTAACATTATTTGATCAATGGTATTGGAGTCGAGTTTTCCACTAACAGGTAACCCGAGTTTTTGTTGATAGTTCAAGACGGCGGTTTCTAGTGTCTCATCAAATTCGTCGGTGAAGTTGTCAAATGACTCCATGTAACCAAATCTATGGAAGTATTTCTTGAGCTCAGACATGCCAGGAAATTTAGCTCCCTTGCCGGTGTCTATGAACTTTGAGAAGTCGTGCCACGTGTTGTTTTCTAAGAGGTTTGTGACGTTTATTTCCGGTGGTGATATTGGAGGAAGAATTCTGGCGGGGAATACATGTTGGATGAGAAAAAGAAAGAAAAAGATGTTGTAACATAAACCCTTATACATGGTTTGTTGGATTAACTTTGTGCTAGGATTTTGAGTATTTTATACAAGGCATTTAGAGTAGATACAAAGTAACATACAATGCTGCTTGTTATTTACATAAAATACACTACAAGATTACAAGTTTTTTTTTTTTTTTTTGAGATAGTTTTATGGTTTAAAGTTGTTATTAGGGATAACCTGAATTAATTAGTTACATACACATTACTGTATGAACTATTTTTGTTAGTAGCACGTCCGAGTAATTTAGTCCTAATTACTCTATATGTTAAAATATGCTTCATACAGTTGTTATTATGACCCTTGATTTATTCATAACTTTTGGGTGTGTTATTGTTTAATTTGGTTAGTTTGGCAAACTTAATAAATCTTCATTTCTTTTTAATTACTTTTGAAGGACTTAATCATATTTTATATTATGATATGATATGATATAATATGGGTGTATGTGTAATATATTATATTAAAAACACTCTCTCTCTTCTCTCTCTCTACTCTCTTTCTCTCAATTCTAACGGCTTTTTTTCTCCGATCTAAGATCTGAGATTGAAAATCTTTTATTCTTGAGATCGAGATGAGAACGTGAGATCGAGAGTTGAGATTGAGAACTGGTTTAGACCTCCAATCCGGTGGATCTAACCCTATTTTTTACTTTCGGGCCGGAGGTCCCTTCCACTTCGGTGGATCTGGAAGCAGCCTCCCTACCTTTGAGTAGGGGTAAGGTTTGTCTACATCATACCTCCCCCATAGCCCGGCTTATGCTGGGATTGGGTACCCTTGTTGTTGTTGTTGTTGTATATGTAGGAAAGCATATATAAGAAACAAGATAAAATATAAAGTTGTGGGTAATTTCTATGTTGGGATGTGACCCATGGGTGATGACAAACTCTAATTGCAAAAACACATTGTGAGGTTTGTATATGCAACAAGAAATGGGTGGAGAAAGTTAGGTAGATATTCTTTGGTTCAAACCATGCGATTTTCAAGATTCTAAGCTTAGCTTTCATGAGGGCAAAGTTGGGTCAACCCACTTGGATAGAATTCTATTTGAGTTTGTTGGGTATAACGATCTTTGAACTTTTCAAGCTTCTTTGATTTAAGTTGGATTAAAAAAAACATTATCCACATTAGATTAAAGCATGCCTGATGACAGTTTATCACGACTAAGTTGACAAGGGTTTAATTAAGTCAACTTATCCAGCTTCCCAAGGCGACCACCCACTTTAGAGGTTGTCAAGATAGTCATCGCTGGTGAACCTCCATAGTTACAAAGGGTATTTTCTTTTAGTCTTGAATTCTAACTTGGAACCTTTATGTATATTCATATATTCCTAGAAACCAAACTTTTACCACTAGACTACTGCCCTTGAAGTTTAATAATAAACTTCTTTTGATAAGCTATTCAAAACACCTCGCAATGTTTGATGCATTTTTTAAAGATGATTATAATGAAATGGTGAAGATTTTAGAAACAAAGATAAAGAGATAAGAACAGGTGTTATATGTTTATGTTTTGGTATGGTATATAGTTAAAGAAAAATGAGATGCATTACTTTTGATATATATATCACACTTATGCATAACTGACTTGTATAAAAAACGATACGACTGAAAGTTAATCAAACTTAGCTACTTGCGAGTGACTTTATATCTTGACTACATAAAATAAAATCATCTATATTGTCATATATAAGTATTTTAATGAGTATAACTTAACTAGATTTTTCGAAATAGTATAATATAATTACTCTTGAATTTATTAAATAATCTCATCTAATGAGAAAAGTTTTTCCAGACTAGATTGTACAACAATCAAATAGTCCATTGGGCTTAGTTGGGCTGATATGTTCCCTAATCATTCTTCTTTCCTTTCCAAGAAAATGAGGAATCAATGGGTTTGGTACTTTTGAGTTTTTTTAAGATAAGAAAGTAAAAGAATTATATCTTTGAGGATGAAAAAGGAAATGAAATGATTATCTAGTTGTTTTTGTTAAATAAATTTTTTTCCCATATTTGGATAATTTGAAAGGAACATATCTTTTTTATTCTAATCTAATCCAATTTTTTCTTTTATAATCAAATTCAAGAATATAGCATTAAAGTTACGATACAACTAGCTTTGAAGTTAAACGATACAATTAAGGCATAGGACTAGAATAGTATGCTGTTTTAACAAACAATAATGTAAAAGTAAGGGTAATATAAAAAGAGTTTAAGGGCATAAAGACAGTTTAGACATTTTCATGTTTTAATTATATTATATAATAGTATAGATAGAAGGTGAGTATCGAAGGATCTTAACAGGAAAATGTATCCTAATAAGGTCGGTGGATACAGAAGTCACAAACAAACAATCAATGATTATGTATCTATTTTTTTTTTTTTAACATCAGTTCTACCAATTAAGTCCCAAAAATTTCAGCGATGCGTCTTTGTATTACCAAGTTTATCCTAGGCTTATACACTTATAATTAATACTGTATTATTAGTAAGTCTTAAAAGGTTTTTTTTCCTTTCCTAATTTAAGAATGAATTTTATCAATTAACACAAGTTGAGAAGAACTAAGAATAATTGATTTTATTAAATGAAGCCCTGAGGACCTTCGTTAAGCTACATTAAATATTTGTACATTTAACATAAAATTCAAAGAGTAGACTTTTGATATGAAAATGTACAATTATTTCATGTACGTTAAGTGAAACCTAAGAACTTCATTTAACATTTTTTTATTAAATTAGAGGTTTTGAAATCCATCCTAATTTGGCTTTCTTATTCATATACTATTATACCACAAGAAATAAAAGATGACTATCAGATTAAATATGTTGAGTCCCAATGTTCATTGATAAAGGTCTGTAAATTTGGTGATGACAAATCTGACTTATAAACACTTAGAAATCTTTTGGTTCTTGTAATATGATATGGGTCAGACTAAGCTGACACAGCTTACGTTCTGTCTCTGACCCAGATACAATGAGATGTGTTAGGTTAGTTGGTTGTCACAGAGATACAGAGATTTTGGAGTTTAAAGAT
>CM067168.1:56644811-56662392 GCA_034093135.1 Erigeron breviscapus | reverse complement strand
ACGTGTTGGCTTGCTGGTGTTTGCACCTCAGAACCTGTTTCTCCTGCTTCTGCAAGCAGTAGTTCCTTAGCTAACTTCAGAGAAGCCTCTTCCTCTATCGCTTGTATTTTCTGACGTTCTATAATCTCTTTGAGGATCACGTCTTGAGAACTACTTCGGAGTGTTTCAAAATTTTCATGAAATATAATAGGAAAAGGTGATGACATAGTTGGGTCAACTGTTGCTTCAACTTTTTCAGATTGTGAGAAATCAGCAAGTTGATACAACAACCCTTTAATTTCTCTAATTTCTGCTTCAAGTTTTGTTTGTTTATCGATAGATTTTCTCAATAGTGCTCTATCAGCTGCTAGGAGAAAAGGAGTGCTATAGTGTATTTGGTCGATTTGGGAAGTAAGAGACTTAAACGAGGTGGTTTGTTCAGTAGCAAGTGATACTATAGTATTGTTAAGTTGTTCAATTTGCGTTGACAAAAGCTCGATTGAATGTTCAAGTGCAATAAATGTGTGAGTGGCCATGGCTTAGTTGAGAAAGAACGATGGTGATTTGGATGTGTGGAAATATAGTTTCACACAAAGGAAAATGTAAAGAGAGAAGGAAATTTCAGAATGCCTATTATCTTTAAAAGTGCCTTTCTTATATAGAGAATGAAAGACGAAGTGTGACCTTGGAAAACGGACAGGTGTCCATAAACTACAGAAATTTTAATCATTGCTACTGTAATTAGTAACTACCGAATTATATATTTTTTTTAAGATAAAATTTCTAAACTTTATCATCCCTTTAACCAAGGTTGAAAAGAGCTGAACAGTTTACTCAAAAGCGTATACTATGTCGAGAAAATCCTCAACTAAATTAATAGCTTAATGAATAGACCGTCTTCCACACATCACTATTTTTCTTCACTGCTTCTTTTTTCAAGAACCATATCAATTGCTAATTCATCTTTTTGAACCCTAGATGAATTTTTGATCCAAACTATTGTTTCAGGAGTGATCTAGGTAATATTTGTTTCTTTGACCCATGGATCGCCTTTAATGATTGAATTTAAGAAAATGAGACAAATGTTATCAACAAAAATATGTCGACTTTTCCTACTGGATAACAGTAGTGTCTTGGTAAAAGAACTTCAAATTTGAAAATAAGAATTATTTGAAAGGCTAAAATTATGATGGGTGATCAACGATTAAAATACACAAATGAACTTGGTATAAAAATCTATCAAGACAAATATGGGAAATTCTTTTAACTGGGGAATTTCCCTAATCGACAACAATCCCAAAAGAGATCGAAGAAAGTTGTATTTCATTATTCGTACAATACAAGTGAAACTTGTTACATTATTTAAGCGGAAATACAACAATTAGGGATACAACATATTTAAAAACCATACAAAGAAACCCAGTGGTGACAAACAGTAAGGGAACCACGCCAAGAACGAACGCGACTAACCACTGAATAGCCTCATCCAATGGAAGATGAGCCACAGTAATTAACCACACTATGATAATAATGTAAATCATGATTAGAAAAGGATTCAACATTTTTTTTGATACAAGGTTTCGGGTTTTGGTTAGATTCTGAAGAAAGGAAAATGTTAAGTTGATATGGCATGGAGAAAAGTATGCTAAGGTATTATTATATAGTCTAAAAAGGAGCCGTTTCTAACGGTCAAATATGGAAGATAAAGTGAATTTGAATCCTGTATAGTGCCTTAGTCAGACTTACCTGTGTCTAGACAAATCATTTATGCTATACTATAGGAATACAAGTTGTTGGTTATTAAGTATGTACAAATTATAGAATGTTTATATATGCTATCTCTAAATGTTAATCCAGTGGAGGATTGTGTGTAAGTTCATCTACTCTGTTGAGAGTAGAAGGATTCTGTTTAGAATCATATGAGTTCATCCTACTCTGTTGAGAGTAGAAGGCATCAATTAGGGATGCGCCTTGTATCTTTCTGTTAATTATGTGTGATTGTCTAATGTAGAATAGATACTTAGATGCCATGTCCTCTAATATCGATTTATTGTCATTGAGATAAAACGTAAATCAAGTTAAGTATATTTTTACTCGATACGATCTAGATTTCGAGGGCGAAATCCTTTTAACTGGGGAATAATGTAACATCCGCAAAATTTCAGGTTAATTAAAATATAAAAGTTAAATATTTAATATGCTATTTTAGAAAATTCGAGTAAAATAGGTGGTTTACTCAAACCCTCGTATGAATGAAATGTAATATTTAGACAACCCCGTCAATAAGATTTTGTACATTTATATAATATACCGGTATCCATATTACTAATATGATAATAATAAAAATATATAATAATAATAACAGTAATAGTACTAATAATTATAAAGAAACAAAACATCCGTGAATATCAATTGTCGTTGAAATCCAAAAACAAAACAAAAATAAAATAAAATGACAAGCCTGAGTTAACAACTCTTTCCCTCGTGAGTCAGCAGTAAACCCAAATCAATCATGCACATAAATATATATAAATATTGTACGTGTGGTCACCCTCCTCGTTGCTGCTGTAGCTCAACACCACCTGCTAACATGACCAGCCACCACCTGTAATCATCTTCACCATGACCACCATAAGCCGCTGCTGCTGTTATTGTTATACTACAACCACTGCTGCTGTCCGGTTATGGTTACACCAAGAAACCACCACCTCGGCTCAACCATCACAAGACCACCACCTTACAAATACATATATATATATATATATATAGGGTAGGGTTAACGTGAGAACACAAATATGGAGAGAACCGAGAGAACCACTAGTTTTCCTCCCTTTTTTTTCTTTTTTGTGTGGTTTTTTTATTTTTATTTTAATTTTTCATTTTTTGAAACTTTTTTTTGTTTTTTATTTTCTTTTAACAAAAACCCATTCCAAAAAAAAAAAAATTTTTTTTTTTTTTGTAAAAAATCATATGGGTTACGCGTTAAGAAAACGTATGAATACGGTACGGGCGTTGCCCTCATCCGTTCTAAACTGACTGTCACCGGACGCATATGAGAATATATGGATTTGATGGGCGGCGATCTAAGAGATGATGGCGGTTGGATACGGTACGGGCGTAGCCCTTAACTCTATAAGCCCTTAGAGATGGTTTTTTAGTGGTTCTCACGGTTCTCACCATATATGTTGGTTCTCACTTGATCCCTTCACTATATATATAATATATTTGAAATAATAATATATAAGTCCAATATATACCGGCATATATATATAGATACATACAAACCGAACCATTGCTGCTACTGTCATTCGAAACAACCACCATAAAATGCAACAACTACTGCTGCTCGATTATTGGAGTTGTTGCCTTGATTTGTTTGTCGTCTTCATCACCAAACCAGACCACCCTGCTGCCAACTGATTGTTGCTGCAGCTTGTTACCTCACGGCCAACACCAATTAGAAGCTGTTGCTGTCGGTTATGTTGCCAAGAACTCATCACCGAGGAAACCACCATTGCCACTATTCATTGTCATCTTCGACATGATATTTCGATACAAGACCACTGTTAGGTCGAGAATCGACCATGTATAATTTGTTCAGAAATAGCTTGAAGTTTAGTGAAGACGTTTTATCAGAATTCTGAGATGCCTCAGAATTCCTTCACTGAAGCTTCACTTCAGTTCAGATCGAAGACAAATCTGAAGCATTCATTCTGAAGTCAAAGACTGAAGGATGAAGAAGAAAATCATCTCAGAAGCGAGCAAAGAGTGATTCTACCAGATCGAAGACTGAAGCATCTCAGTGTAAAGTATTTACAACACTTTACACTGATTACGAAGAAGACTTTACTTTACATACCTTTACCCAGTTAATAGATTTATCTATTAATAAAAGGTACAAAGTATAGGTTTGGAACCTAGTACTATAAGTCACATCAACTGACTTATATACTCTTCCAAATGCAAGCATGTAAGGAATTATGGTTTAATTCCTTAAATGCTTACAACCACTTTGTACGATCTTGTCCATGTCATCATGGACTTGGTCTATAAATACAAAGTCTTCTCACAACTTGCAAAACGGCTTGAAACTTTAGCATTGCAACTTGTGAGATATACTCTAAGTAAACTTACGAGTATTTCCAAGTTAATTAGATCACTTGTATTTCAGGATTGTTTAGATACTTACACTTGGGTGTTTATCTTTGTTCCGCAACAATCCTTGTATTTGTTTATATATCAATAAATCAAATACATTAGAAAACAACGTGTCTCAATGCTACATACTTGATTATATTTATATATATCTTTATATAGTTTCTGCCATTTGTTCTTGCATTTATTTATCTAGTCAATTGTTTCTTGTTATCCATATCTGGATCATAAACTGAACTTGTCCATCAAGATCAGTTGTACTTGCCAGTCGGGTTTGTTATTCATCTATATTTGGGACTCACAATTGGTATCAGAGCAAGGTTGAATTTTATCAATTCATTAACCTTTGATCTGCATAGATGGCTGACTTTGAACAAGAACGACCTGACCCTAATAATGCTACCCCACCCCCTATCATCAACAACAATATACCCTCACACAATGTACACGTACACTTTCCAAATAATCCTGTTCCCAAGTTTGATGGGAACAGTGAAAACTTTCAAACTTGGAAAGCGTGCATGCTTAAGTATATTGCTGGTGTTGAGAGACATTTACCAGATATTTTAAAAGAAGGACCATTTGTCCCTATGAATGCTTCTACTGTTGTCAGAAATGCCGATGGGACTCCTAGGCAGTCACCTAAGGAGAAGGATCATTGGTCTGAGGAAGATCATAGACTTGTAGACCTAGACACTAAGCTACAAAATATGATTTTATACGCAGTTCCAGAAACCCTAATGCCCACTCTTGTTTTACTTGATAATTCCAAATTAATGTGGGAGGAACTAATGACACAGTTTGAAGGCACTAATGAGACAATTGTCATAAGAAAAGTTGCTTTAAACAAAAGATATGAGTCTTTCTTTGCTATCCCTGGGGAGTCTTTAACTCAAACTTACATCAGATTTACAAATCTGGTAAACCAACTGAAAGCCCTGGGTGTAACCAAAGACAAAGAAATTTTGTTGGAAAAATTTTGTGACATTTTACCTTCCAAATGGGAAAACTTAATCTTGGTCTTGAGACAAGGCAAAACCTTGCATAGTCATACTCTTGCTTCCCTTTATGGAGCCTTCAGATATACTGAAGAGAACAAAGCTGAGAGAGCTTTGGCTGAGCAGGATGCCAAGAACCATGTTTCTACCAGTTCTGGTACGGTTCAGTATTCTGAACCACATAGTACTGCTCTACTATCTTCTGAGAGTGATGTTTTTGACTCGATGAAGAAGATGGTTTCTGAAATGTTAAAAACTGGTGTCTCTGCTAATGTCACTCATGATTGTGATGAGAATGACAATGATGATCTGGTTGCCATGCTGGCTAAAAACGTTCAATCGTTTTAAGGCCAAATCAAATCGATCTGGCAAACCTTTTGCTTCCAGTGCTTCTATTGACAAGTCCAATCTTGAATGCTTTAAATGCGGAAAGAAAGGACATTTCATGAAGGAATGCAGATCTAGTCAACCATCATCATCACAATCTGCTCCTAACCATTCTATTTTTCAGAAGTCTGATGACAGCTATAAGGCCAAATACAAGAAGTTGAAGGCACATATGGCTCTTTTGGCACAAGACAACTCAAGCAACAGTTGTATGATTGCCAAAACTGAAAAGTGGGAAGACTCTGATGAATCATCTGATGATGAGGAGGAAGTTAGGGACATGTGTTTCATGGCACAAGAAGATCAAGGTCATTTGGTCAAAACCGATGTTGAATCTGGTCGCTGGGTGGATATAGTGATGAAAAAGGTCAGTAATTTTGGCTTTGAAGAAAATGAGGAACATAAACTGGACCTTTTGGTTCTGTTAGAGGCTGACATCTCATTTATTGAGACAGTGCGTTCAGAAAGCTTAAAAATGTTTGAAAACAATACTTCTGAACTGAACGCCAGTCAGGCCAGACTAAAAGAACTAAAAGATGTTCATCTGGCCCTAAAAAGTTATCAATCTATGGTTGCCACTTTAGAGTTGGAAAAAGAAGAGTTAAAAACCATCCTTGAAAAAGAACAGAAAATAATTAAATCATGGATGAGTGCACCAAAACCAGATGCTGCAATTAAAAATACTTTTGCAAATCAAAAAACAGCATATGAATCTGGTGATCTTCACATGGCATCTATAATCACTGATTTAGATGCACTTCCAAAAGGAAATGAAACCTGAAATTATTTTTCCTAAAGTTGGCAAACAGAAAACTGTGACTGATAAGGTCAAGGAACAATCTGAGGGTAAATCTGAAACAGCTCAGACAACTGGTTCAGAAAAGAAGGCTAAAACCAAAAAGCCATCCCCTCAGACTTCATCTAAGGTTCCAAAAGGCCAAAAGAAGAAGAAAAGTATCTCCCCCACTGAGCCTTCTACCTCAGATTCTGGTAAGGCTCAGGTGTCTAATGAAGAATCTATTTTGTTAAGGTTAGAAAGTCAATTTCAACTATTGGCTAGACAAGTGCAGAGTTGTAATGCACGTTTAAAAAATGTTGAAACCACCCCTCTTCAACCTAAACAAAATGCAAAACCTTTTTCTAAGCAAACCAAGCAGAAATCTGAGCAGAAAAAGGTTGAAAACCCCATCAAACCAACTACTTTTGTGTCATCTGAGATAATGACTGAAATCCCATTTGACCCTTCTGTTCCTCATAAACCAAAGAAATCTGAGACTGCTAAGGGAGAGTCTAGTGAACCCATCCACAGATGGGTTCCCAAAAAGAACTAATCTTTGTTTGTGTGCAGGGAGACCGAAAGAAGAACATATGGTTTCTGGACAGTGCTGCTGGCCGAACCATGACTGGTTATCAGACCCTGCTAGAGAAATATAGGGTGCAAGAGGGGCCCTCAATAGTTTTTGGAAATGATGGTAATGGAAAAACTGAGGGATATGGTGTGTTGAATAATGGTCAAGTCAAATTCACACGAGTTGCATATGTGAACGGTTTGAAATATAACCTGATCAGTGTCAGTCAACTATGTGATGATGGCTTCAAGGTTTTATTTGATATTTCACAAGGCACCATATTCAACAGAAATGGAAAGGTGGTACTGATTGCACCAAGGAAGGGAAACATTTATGTCATTGATATGAATCCATCTATCTCTGAACAATGTTTCTACACAAAGGCTGATGAAGACACAAATTGGTTGTGGCACAAGAGATTATCCCATCTGAACTTCAAGAAACATTAATAAGTTGTCAAGAAAACAACTTGTTGATGGGATACCCTCTATGTCTTTCAACAAAGACAAGCCATGTCCAGGTTGTGAAATGGGTAAGCAGGAAAGAGCTTCATTCAAGACAAAGCAAAGCTTTAGTATAACTGAACCTCTTCACTTGCTTCACATGGACCTTTTTGGACCAGTGAATGTTCAGACCAGAGCAGGAAAGAAGTACACCCTTGTCGTTGTAGATGAATATTCAAGATATTGCTGGGTGATTTTCCTCAAGTCTAAGAGTGAAGCTGCTGCTGAAATCATTGCTCTCATTATCTAATACAATGAACTCTTATAATGTACTATTTATGTCGATAATATGTTTTGTCTAGTCTCTTAATGATTCTAATTTTTTTTTGGTCTATTTTCTTTTGTATATCTTAGAATTATTATTCTCTTCTGGGATGTTCATTTCTTTGTGCTACTGAAATCTTTTGGCTATATCTCATACTTCTTTCTTCTCTTTTATTCTCCTCTATTCTATTCATTTCCTAGAGTCTAGATTATTGTTGTTGTTCTGGAAAGTAAAGAATCTGTATCTGTGTGATTTTGGATATGGCTTCTAGTATTTAGTTATGTTGAATGAATCTGGTCTTCCCAAGAATTTCTGGGCTGAAGCTGTTGCAACTGCTTGCTACACTCAGAACAGATCTATCTATGTCAAAAGACACAAGAAGACCTCCTATGAAGTACTTCAGAAATAGAAAGCCTAATATTGGATACTTCCATGTATTTGGGTGTCCAGTATACATTCTGAATAACTCTAATCAGCTTGGAAAATTCGATGCAAAAGCTGATGAAGGGTACTTCCTAGGATATTCATCAAATCGCAAGGCCTTTAGAGTCTTTAACAAGAGACTTGAAAAGGTTGGTGAGTCAATTCATGTTACCTTTGATGAATCCAATTCTGCAATCTTTAAAAATTCCATTCCTGTACCACCCTCAGAAAGTCCAATAAGTTTTGGTGATTCTGATCCTATTGCTGAAACTGATCAGTCACCTGAACATGCTTCTGAACATCTCCGTTCAGAACCAGAAATAAACAAGCCAAGCAACATTCCATTCTATCCTCCAGTTAGTTTCAAACTACCTTCTGAACTAACTATTGGATCAGATGTATATGCTGCTTCTCCTATGATATCAGGTTCCACTGAGCAACCTCAATCTGAAGAATTTCATGATGCAAGTCATGATCTGCAGGAAGAAGAAGAAGCTGAAAATGTATTTTCTGAAGCTCCTCCTGAAGTTACTCAAAGAAGTTCTTGCACTGATATCATTTCTCATCCTGGTCAATACTCTAAATGACAAAAGCACATCCAATCGAGCAAATTATTGGAGAGTCCAGTAGAGGGGTTCAGACCAGAAGAGCCACAAGCGATCAATGCTTAAATACTTCTTATCTCTAATTGAACCCAAGAAGATTGACGAGGCAATGCAAGACCCAAGCTGGGTTGAAGCCATGCAAGATGAGCTCAACCAGTTTAAAAGAAACGATGTATGGGAATTCGTTCCTTGTCCCAGTAACCTGAAGAAGGAACCAATTGGGACAAGATGGGTCTCCAGAAACAAGATGGATGAAGATGGTCACATCATAAGAAACAAAGCAAGACTTGTTGCAAAAAGATATGCACAAGAAGAGGGAATAGATTTTGATGAAACTTTTGCACCAGTTGCTAGACTTGAAGCTATCAGAATTTTCTTAGCCTTTGCAGCTCATCATCAATTCAAAGTCTATCAAATGGATGTCAAAAGTGCATTCTGAATGGAGAACTAGAAGAAGTCGTTTATGTGTATCAACCACCAGGGTTCATCAATGAAGAAAAACCCCATTGGGTGTACAGACTGAACAAAGCCTTATATGGTCTGAGACAAGCACCCAGAGCCTGGTATGATACTCTTACTAAACATCTTCTTAAAAATGGTTTTAAACGAGGTGCAATTGATAAAACTTTATTCATATTGCATGATAAAAGTGATATCCTTTTAGTACAAATTTATGTTGATGATATTGTGTTTGGTTCTACTAATGAGAAGATGTGTGAAAAATTTTCAAAAATCATGTCTTCTGAGTATGAAATGAGTATGATGGGAGAACTGACATATTTTCTGGGACTTCAAGTAAAACAAACTGAAGATGGTATTTTTATAAACCAGGAAAAATATGTCAGAGATTTATTAAAGAAATATCAATTTGATTCAGTCTCATCAAAAGACACTCCTATTTCTGCTCCATTAACTTTGGATTCTGATCCACATGGAAAACCAGTGGACCATACAAAATATCGTGGTATGGTTGGTTCACTGATGTATTTAACTGCAAGTAAACCAGACATAATGTTTGCAACATGCCTTTGTGCTAGATTTCAGTCTGATCCCAGAGAAGCACATGCAAATGCTGTTAAAAGGATCTTCAGATACCTTAAGGGTGTTCCCAGATTGGGTCTTTGGTATCCCAAAGGCTCCAGTTTAGATCTAATGGGTTATTCAGATTCTGATCATGCAGGTTGCAAGATAGACAGGAAAAGTACCACTGGTGGTGTCATTTCCTTGGTGGCAAATTAGTAAGCTGGACTAGTAAGAAGCAGACTGCAGTATCACTATCCACTGCAGAAGCTGAGTACATTTCTGCAGCAAGTTGTTGTGCTCAGATTCTATGGATGAAAATCCAGCTGACTGATTATGGTGTTACTTACACAAAGACTCCAATCTTTTGTGATAACACTAGTGCCATTGCCATATCTCACAATCCTGTGATGCACTCGAAAACCAAGCACATCGACCTCAGGTATCATTTCATTCGTGATCATATTCTGAAAAGAGATATTGAATTGCACTTTATTCCCACTGATAAGCAACTCGCTGACGTTTTTACAAAACCTTTAGATGTCAAAACCTTTAAACATCTAGTCAGTGAGTTGGGTATGTTAAATCCTTAGACTGGTAATCTGTTATGAACGCCTCAGTGACACTGATCTGGTCACCAGTCTGAGCGATCCATGTAATTTTTGCTCGCCTAGCTATCGAACGCCTTTGTGATACTATCTTGGCACTTATTAATTCATGGAACATCACTTCAGGGGGAATGTTAAATATTTTTCAAATTAAAATAAACCTTCATTTTGAGGGGGAACCTTTTGCTCAGAAAAACATATTTAACTGAAGCACTTCAGAAAATCAAAAATATTTCAGTTGAATTTTATTGACTGAGATGGTTCAGATCTCTTTGGAACTGACCATGCTCAGAACTTGTTTGTCATCACTGAAATACAAAAATCTTTTCAAGATATTTTTGATACTTGGTCAATTGTGTGTACACGTGGCCTACTGCATACTATGTTTTAACTTACGTTGGTCATGCTTATGTGTCACACAAGTTGCGCCGTAAAAGAGAAAGAAATGAGTACTTTTTCTGAAAAAGTGTGCAGGGTGGGGTCACTCAAACGTCTCTGCATTAAATGCGGACTTGACCCCAGAAATTGTTTTTAATTGGAAAAATCCTTTTTGTTCCATCTTAAATACAAATTCCTTATTCATTCTTTCATTTATTTCGTTTTTCATTTACTCTCTAATCATCAATCTCTCTCATCTTTACTTTCAAATTCATTAACTCCTCATATTCCTTTTCATTTTCACTCTCAATTCAAAATCTAAAATGTCTCATAAGTCGCTTATAAACTTTAAATACACTCCTTCTAATGATGTGAAAACATCTGCTCAATGGCCAAAGAACTTCACTCCATCACAAATCCGATTCAATATGAGCAACTTTTTGGCTCAATTGAATGTAAAATCTGAAACCTTAATGGGAAGAATCAACAATTTTTGGGAGCAATCCCCCTTCCATTATGCGTTGACCGCTAATCCTCAAGCAATGTATCATCGATACTTGCTTGAATTCTGGTACACAGCAGTGGTGAATAAGGATGAACAATCCATCTCCTTCACTCTCAATGAGGGCACCAAGAAGTGTGTCATCACTCTTGAGGGGTTCAGAAATTCCCTTCATCTGAACTACCTCGAACCTCCCCAGGTGTTGCTAAAAGACTCAAAGGAGTCAATTTCAGGGAGGTTCTAGTCGCCACTGGTCATGGTGATATGGAGGATGCTGATGGTAATTTGAAGACCTCTGGACACATTTTCATGTCTGGTTTTGGCAATTGCTGGAGGTTCTTCTGGACTCAAATCGTGGAAAGTCTTGGTGGCAACCATGGAGGGTTGGACCAACTTTCACTACCCCAAGTTGAGATGGGGTATTACATTTGGAATGGGATACAAGCAGATTTTGCTGAGATTCTCTTTGCTCAGTTGATTACAAAGTTAAAGGGAAAGAGAAGTCTGCATGTTGCCTTCCCAAGATTTCTGAGCTTGTGTTTTAAGGATATACTTGGAGAAGCTTATGATCAAGCTGGACCTGAAGCTTCGGTACCAGAATATAGTAGAGATTTCTCAAAGGCAACAATTACTGAAAATGAGCCTGAACTCTCCTCTGCTATGATTCAGGTATTTACTAAAACTGTTTCAGCCACACTAGCTGGTTCAGAAAGGTCACTAAGTGGGCCACAAAAGAATGTGGGACCCGTTAGTGTACCTACGGTTGAAATCGTTGAATCTGGTGACGATGCACCTGCTTCTGCAGATGTTGAACCAGAAACTGGTGAGGGTACTAGTGACCCAAACCAGGGCATATCTGACCAGATTGCAAAAGTGAATGCTTTCTGGGATGACGATGAGCTACCTCAGGAGAATCTTGATTCTCTTGCTGACTTTGAGTTTGACGAGGGATTATTGGAGGCGAATCAATCTGATTCTGAGCCAGCCCATCCTCGCAAACACCCCTCCTCCTCCCCCAGAAATCCAACCAGAACAAGAAAATGAGCCTTATGTTCCACCACCACCATCTCACCAAAATCCAATCTTTCCACCAGGTACCACTCCCGCATATGTAACCGATCCATCTTTCACTCCATCACTTCAATTTCTACACCCACAAATTCACAACATACCACCACCGATTAACTATGATGCCCCATCAGAAAAAGACTTGGATTCTGAGACAGAATCTGAGAGTCCAATAGATGTTCAAATGAACAAAGTATTAAAAGGGCTTGGTAGTTTACCTTTTGTGGCTCCTGCTTCTGCACAACCCCCACCTCCTTTCAATGTAGAAGCACAGTTAGAGAGAACACAAACCGAAGTCCAAGGCCTTATTCTTAGGGTGGAGGACTTAACCAAATCTCTAACTGCCAACACTAGTTCCTTGGCTGATATGAAAGGTGCTCAGATGTTCTTTGGAACCGAGTTGACCAAGGTGCTGGAATGAAGGACTAGTGTTGGGAAGCTGAATGAGCCTGTGATGACTTGCAACAAGGTGAGCTCTGCAATCAGAGAAGCCTTCAGGTTGACAAAGAGAGATGTGCAAGCTTCGGTGGTTGCGAACTTGACATCTAGTGTTGAGCTGTTGAAGCAAGAGATTATGGCAGTTGGAAGTGAAGTTCATGAGCTGGTTCAGAAGCCAAGTGTCAATGAAAAAGAACTTGGGACTTCTATTAGTGCTGGTATTGTGAAAGATCTGAAGTCTGAGCTATCTCAGAATCTAGCTGCTCAGATTTCAGATTCTGTCTCTCAGAAAGTTGGTGAAGAGGTTAGAAAGATGATTGCTGAACTGACCAAAGATACAAATGACAAGGTGGAAAAGGCTGTACATGAAGTTAAAAATTCAGTTTCCAAGCTTGAAGGTTCAGTTCAGAATCAGTCAAAGCAATTAGATGAAATCTTAACACTTCTGAAGAAAGAAAATGTTGTTGCTCCTCCTCCCCCTGCTTCTTTCACTGAAGAAGACAGAAAGATGTTGAAAGACTTAAAGATCAAGAAGCACTGAACCTTAGTTCTTCATTCAGACTAAAGGCTCAGTTTGCTACAATGGCAAAAGGTATTTGTGAGTGCCTAGAACAACAAAGTTGGGAACCACTGAAGGCACTTAAATCTACGATTGATCTCTATGCTAAAATGCCTTCAGAGATTCCCAAAGGGGGAAGTGGTGTGCCTATTGGTTTGCTGGCTAGTACTCAAGAGATGATTGAAGCAACCAAGAAGCAAACTGAGGTACCTTCTGGTAGTGCCTCAGTTCAGGGGGAACAACTTCAGAAAAAGGACAAGGGAAAAGGCAAGGCCAAAGAAGGAGAAGAACCAAAGAAAAGTACTAAGGGTTCTGGAATAGTTGTTGGTGAGAATGTGGACGAGCAGGGTTATCCCTTGCACAATCTTGAAGCTGATAGTAAGAAGTTGGAAACATTGCAAAAGCAGGTTTCTAACCAATTCATTATGTGGAGGGAGAACAAAGAAAGAGAAAGGGAACAACATCTGAAGATGGGGACCCTTGATCACATAGATGCTGCAGCTCTTGGGTTATCATTGGAAAGGTACTTAAAAATTAAAAATGATCCAAGAGTGCAAAAGGCTTTGGTGGATATGCTGGAATATGAGTGTGGGATGAACTACTCTCCTCTGGAACAAAAGTTGGAAAGTCTGACCTTTAAGTTGTCCATTGAAGACTTAAAGAAAAATAGAGATAAAGAAATGGCAATAAAAAGGAAGGAAATTCTGAACGAAGTTCAGAAAGTAGAAAAAGAGTTGTTCAGACCACCCACAAAGCCTAGAACTGGAACAAGGACTGCAAAGAAAGATTCTCGTGATGTTGTCCTTACTTCATCAAACCAATATCTGATGATGCTGCTGAGCTCCAAAGGAAACATGAAAAGGATCAGTATGATCGTTATATGAACCATCGATCGCATCCAGCCAAAATCACTGATATGGAAATTACAAAGGCTGATGGATTGAAGTTATTTAACTTGGTTGTGAAAAGAGAAGGTAGGGCAGCTGAAGAATACAATCAAGTTTCAGTTCACGAATTTGGGATTTCAGAGCATAGGGAGATGATCCAGATTCTGAGGGGGAAACCAAAATCTGCCTTGACTGGTGCATGGTTAGCAAGAATACAACAAAAGATGCAAGCCAAGGTAGAAATTGAAAGCAGGCTGTTTGGCAAAAAGGATCATTCTCCACTGAAGAGAAAACCTACTGAGGCACCTTCTGGTTCAAGGCCTGCCAAGAAGTAGTTTTCTATTCAAAATTATCATGTACTTGTAAATATTTACATTTGTAACTTTCATTTCAGTGTGTAATATATAAGTTGCAAATTGTGACAAATAAGTAGATGATAAGTTTAAGTTAGAAAACCACAAGTAAAATTCTGAGACATCAATGATCTATAAGATGTACTTAGAAAATTTTTACAACTTAAACAAAAACTTGCATTTTCAGACTTACAAACATGTATAGATAGAAGTCTGAGATGCATGCACTATTTCAGAACAAATAGGGGGAATTTGTTAGGTCGAAAATCGACCATGTATAATTTGTTCAGAAATAGCTTGAAGTTTAGTGAAGACGTTTTTGCAGAATTCTGAGATGCCTCAGAATTCCTTCACTGAAGCTTCACTTCAGTTCAGATCAAGACAAATCTGAAGCATTCATTCTGAAGTCAAAGACTGAAGTATGAAGAAGAGAATCACCTCAGAAGCGAGCTAAGAGTGATTCTACCAGATCGAAGACTGAAGCATCTCAGTGTAAAGTATTTACAACACTTTACACTGATTACGAGGACGACTTTTTACTTTACACCTTTACCCAGTTAATAGATTTATCTATTAATAAAAGGTACAAAGTATAGGTTTGGAACCTAGTACTATAAGTCACATCAACTGACTTATATACTCTTCCAAATGCAAGCATGTAAGGAATTATGGTTTAATTCCTTAAATGCTCACAACCACTTTGTACGATCTTGTCCATGTCATCATGGACTTGGTCTATAAATACAAAGTCTTCTCATAACTTGCAAAACGCTTGAAACTTTGCATTGCAACTTGTGAGATATACTCTAAGTAAACTTACGAGTATTTCCAAGTTAATTAGATCACTTGTATTTCAGGATTGTTTAGATACTTACACTTGGGTGTTTATCTTTGTTCCGCAACAATCCTTGTATTTGTTTATACATCAATAAATCAAATACATTAGGAAACAACGTGTCTCAATGCTACATACTTGATTATATTTATATATATCTTTATATAGTTTCTGCCATTTGTTCTTGCATTATATATATTGTCAATTGTTTCTTGTTATCCATATCTGGATCGTAAACTGAACTTGTCCATCAAGATCAGTTGTACTTGCCAGTCGGGTTTGTTATTCATCTATATTTGGGACTCACAAACCATCACCATGGCCACTTCACCATCACCTCCAAACTACCGAAAGCTACTCTACAACTCGTTACTGTTCGTCCACCACTGCCACCATTCTGTTAGTGTTGTTCGGAAACAAGCACCATCACCTTAAATCGTCTACATACAGACATCGCATATATAGAATTGCTGCTCGTGTACTACTGCTGCCTTTTTACTGCAACAGCTACTTGCTGCTACTCGGTTTTAATTGCTAACACCACCTCACGAACCTCCTGCTGCTGCTGCTATTATACTACTGTTCATCATCTTCACCACCGAACCATCACCTTTAAACACCACCATGATATATCTTTATATATCACACACATAATATATATATATATATATATATAAACGTATATGTATACATATATATACATACACGTAAGGATATATTTCTCGCATATCACCACCGAACCTTCACTACTACTGCTGCTAACTATTGCTCGATACATCCGTCTGCTGCTGCTGCTGGTTGTACTACGGTTGCCACTCTCGTACTAACATCACCATCATCGAGCACCACCATTACCAACCTTGCTGTTGCTGCTGCTGTATGTATTTTCTTCAAAAGTGTGCGCAGGTGTGTGTCGTGATTTTTAATATATGACCGTATATATCATATATACGTACATAAAATATAATGATATAATGTGTGTGTAGTGTGTGTGATATATATATATGCGTGTGTACATATATATAAGTATGTATATGTATAAAAGATTTATATAAATTGAGTATATATATAAGTATATATTTAACCGCCATTAACGACCGTTGTAAAATCTATTACAAAACAAGTCCAATTTCTGACGAGCGTTAAATCTATCACAAAACAGGTCCATTTTCTGACGACCGTTAATACCATTAGATTTTCTGACAGTTTCAGTCCTAAACCGTTAGATTTTCTGACAGTTTCAGTCCTATCGTCAGTTTCTTACTAAACTGATAATTCTATTAAAATGGGTTATTCTATACAGTTTCATTTACCGAAGGCTAATACGTTTGGGATATTCGAGTACATTTCAGACTGTTACCTACCTCGCACTGTTTGACAGGCGTTTTAGGTGAGTTTCGTAAACCCTCCCTACTCAATTGAGATTCGGGCTGAAAAGTGTACATGCTTGTTTAATTGTTGATTGTTGATTTGATTTGAGTGATTGTATGATTGAATTGTTTATGTGGACATGTTAGCGCATTGGTTACTATGTAAGTCGCACCGTTAGCGCATTATTTATTATATAAGTCGCATCGTTAGCGCGTTAATTATATAAGTCGCACCGTTAGCGCATTGTTAATTATTAACTATGTAAGCGCAGATGCTCCGTGGAAGCATTTTACATAGTTTTATTAACATAAAACGTCAACTGGGTCTTGATACGAAGCAGACAGAATCATCATTTAAACAGGTTATTTATCACTTATAAGTTTCCTATGTTGAATTAGAAACAAGAAATACAAAGTTGTAATCTGACTGTTAAGACCGTTAGATTTTCTGACAGTTTCAGTCCTAAACCGTTAGATTTTCTGACAGTTTCAGTCCTGAGCCGTTAAACTGTTTACAGTTTTAGTCCTTCGCCCATCAGTTGCTTACTAAACTGATAATTCTATAAAAATGGATTATTCTATACAGTTTCCTTTACCGAAGGCTAAAACGTTTGGGATATTCGGATACATTTCAAACTGTTACATACCACCTACTGTTTGACAGGCGTTTCAGGTAAGTTTCGTAAACCCTCCCTACTCAATTGAGATTCGGGCTGAAAAGTGTACATGTTTGTTTAATTGTTGATTGTTGATTTGATTTGATTGATTGTATGATTGAATTATTTATGTGGACATGTTAGCGCATTGGTTACTATGTAAGTCGCACCGTTAGCGCATTATTTATTATATAAGTCGCATCGTTAGCGCGTTACTCGTTATGTAAGTCGCACCGTTAGCGC
>CM067168.1:56571945-56643811 GCA_034093135.1 Erigeron breviscapus | reverse complement strand
CTCTCATAGCAAGCTTTAAATGAGATTCAAGTGGATCATGCATGAATTGACTGAGAATATGAACAGCATAAGCTATATCAGGTCTAGTGAGGGTGAGATAAATTAGTTTTCCCACAAGTTTCTGATATCCACACACATTTGACAGTGGCTTATCACTGTCAATATCATCAGATGGTTTAGGATTGGGTTCAATAGGAGTTTGGGCTGGTTTGCAACCAAGAAGCCCAAACTCAGAAATAAGGTCAAGAGCATACTTCCTTTGAGATAGACATAGACCATTGCCAATGTCAACAACTTCTATACCTAAAAAATACCTTAACTTTCCAAGGTCTTTGATAGAAAACTTAGAGTTCAAAAATGTTTTACATTTATCAATTTCTTCCTGATTGTTACCAGTTATAATGATATCATCAACATACACAAGCAATATAATAAGCACACTGTCAAGATTTTTGATATACAAAGAGTAATCACTCTTACTCTGTGTTCAACCAGAGTAGAGTTAAGTTTCTTATTCCACTTTCTTGGAGCTTGTTTAAGCCCATAAAGTGATTTGATCAACTTACAAACCTTAGGATCAGAAACAGAGTGATAACCAGGGGGAGGTGTCATATAGACAAAAAAGCATTATTGATATCAAGTTGGTAAATAGGCCAAGCATGGTTAACAACCATGGTAATTAAGCATCTTATAGTAACCATCTTGACAACTGGGGAGAAGGTCTCATTAAAATCAATCCCCACTCTCTGACTATACCCTTTAGCCACTAGTCTGGCCTTGTACCTATCTATGTCCCCATTGTACTTATACTTAATCTTGTAAACCCATTTGAAGCCAATGGGCTCTCTGTTAGGTGGCAGATCAGTAAGAACCCAAGTTTTATTTTTATATAATGCTTCTATCTCATTGTTCATAGCATCAACCCAAAGTGGGTCTTTAGATGCCTCTTCATAAGAATTGGGTTCACAGTGTTTATTAAGATTAGCAACAAAGCAAGCAGTTTCAGCATTCAATTTGGAATAACACACAAAGTTGGAGATAGAGTGTTTAGTTTTGGTGTTCAGAACATAGTCTTTAAGGTTTTTCGGAGTTCTAGTGATCCTGTTAGACCTTCTAAGCACAACTGGACTGTCAACCCTTTGAGTTACAATGGAAGGTTCACCTTCAGGATTACCCTCAGAATTAGTGTAATCATCCCAGGATGTTGCAGTGGGCTCAAAGGGATGTGAATCCCTGGCAGATTCAGATGTACTGCCTTGGTGGTCCATGGCAGATCCAGGTGCACTACCAAATGGACCACTGCCCCTACCCTCATCCTTAAATGTATCTTTTCTCCCTTCATCATTGGGTATTTGAGCATTAGAAATAGTCTCATTATTATCAAGAGTAAAATCAAAAAAAGGTGGAGAAGTTTTATTTTGATCAAAGTTCATATTTTTGCAAGAATCACTTGCCATTTTCAAAGGAAATATATTCTCATAGAACTTGACATCTCTTGAAAACAGAACACTTTTATTATCCAAACTAAAGAGTTTATAACCTTTCTTCTCATTGGAATAACCAATGAGAACACACTTTTCAGATCTACTAGAGAACTTATCATGATTATTTAAAATGGTTGAAAAACAGAGACATCCAAATGCTCTTAAATGGGAGAAGCTAGGTTTAATTTTATAAATTAACTCATAAGGTGACTTTCCAGAAAGCACAAAAGAAGGTAACCTGTTGATCAAGTAAGTTGCAGTCAGAATACAGTCAGACCAGAGATACAAGGGTAACCCCCCTTGAAACATGAGAGCCCTTGCTACATTTAGCAAGTGTCTATGCTTCCTTTCAACAATACCATTTTGTTGGGGAGTGTAAACACATGAGGTTTGATGCACAATACCATTTTGGTTCAGAAAGCTGTTCATTCTTTGGTTGATAAATTCACTCCCATTGTCACTTCTAATCATTTTGATATTCCTTTTAAACTGATTTTTAAATAAATTATGAAAAGACCCAAATAGATCTGGTATAGTCATCAACAATGGTAAGAAAGTACTTAAAGCCCTCTCTACTCTGGACCTTGTAGGGCCCCCAAAGGTCAAGATGCACAAGCTCACCAAGAGTATGAGACTTGTGCATGCTCAAGGGAAAGGGTCTCTGGTTTGCTTAGCTTTGTGGCAAACCTCACAGGGAGAAATATGAACAGTGTCCAAGTTAAGTTTGGTTTTAAGAACATGAAGAACAGGGTCAGCAGGGTGGCCCAATCGGTTATGCCAAATTTGAGCAGATAAGTGACATTGAAAGTTAACATGATTACTAACAATTTCTTTACCTCTAAAAGACTGATTGAAAATGTAAAGACCATCAACTTGACTACCATTCCCAATCACTTTCTTTGTTTGTAAATCCTGTATGACACAACTATCTTGATCAAAACCTATAAAAGCCTTGCTATCCCTAGCTAAGCTATGAACAGACAACAAATTCACACAGTACTCTGGAACATATAATACACCAAATAGCACAACATTTTCATCAAGTCTCAAATCACCAATTTTAAGTATTCTGGCTTGAGTCCTATTAGGGTGACCCACAGTCAGACCAAGACCAGAAATATCAAACACATTGAACAAGCAAGAGTCATCACAAGTCATGTGCTTATTAGCACCAGAATCACATATCCATCTTTTAATATATTTTATGCATTTCATAGCAACATTTGAGCAAAAAAATTTAGCAAAGTTTGAATTAAAGAAGTGATTTGAATTGAAAAATATACCTGCCATATTGGCCTGCACACCCTTACTGGAGGGCTTGTCACTCAATAGGTTCATCAGTTTAGCATACTGATCAGGAGTGAGATTCATTCCAGAAGTAGAATCATTGCCAAAAGTAGAACTAGAGGGAGAATTAGGACTGGAAGTAGTGGCATTGTTGGTTAAAGCATTGTTTGAAGTAGGTTTAAAAAATGGTTGAGAAAAAGTTTTCCTGTTAGGTGTGTCCCTCCCATAACCAGGAGGGTACCCAACAATTTCAAAGCACCTTTCAATGGTATGTCCAGGTTTATGACACTTTTGACATTCAACAGTGGTATTAGGGTTCCTTTTGAATTCAGTGTTTCTATTCCCTTCAAAACTCCTGTTAGTTCCAAAACTCTTTTCATTAAACTTGCTAAAAACTCTGTTGCCAACCCCCCTTCCCTTGTTATCAAAAGTTCTTGCCACAAAGGCACTGTGTTGAGGTTTAGAAGAACCATCAGCAGAGGCAACACCCCTGTGTGATTCCTCTCTAGAAATAATAGCAAAAGCAGCCTTAACACTTGGTAAGGGGTCCCTGGTAAGAATATTACTTCTTGTGGTAGTGTAAACATCATCAAATCCCATTAGAAATTGCATAAGTTTCAAAAGATTTTGATGTTCTTGACTTTCTCTTGCAGCATTACAAGTACAGGTTGGTAATTTAGTGAGAGCATCAAATTGTTTCCACAGAGAGTTAAGCTTATGATAATATTCAGAAAGAGAGGTCCCATTTTGAGTTAATGAGTTAATTTTGTGATGCAGGTTAAAAGTAATTGATCCATCAACTTTATCATAGGTTTCTTTTAGTTCATCCCAGACAGTTTGAGCATTTTTTGAGAAAATTTGACCTAAATATAATTCTTCAGTAACAGAACCAAGAATCCAAGAAAGAACAACAGAGTTACACCTATCCCATTGTCTAGCAAGAACATCATTATCATCAGATTTTACACAAGTACCATTAATAAAACCCATTTTGTTTTTAGTTTCAAGAGCTAATTCCATTGCACAAGCCCACACTTTATAATTTTCAGTGCCTTTTAGTTTGAAGTTAATTAGAGGTACACCTGAAGTGTCACTAGCATGCAAATAGAGTTCATCACCAAAATCCAGTTTACTTATTTGAGTACCCAACAAATCCATTACATCAAAGGGATTAAGATCAGCCATATACCACAGAAAATAAGTAAAAGACAAGAACACAAATAAGAACCAGAGAGATACCCTAAATAGGAAAACTCAGGTGAGGAACCAGATTCCAGGTCACTCAAGTGCCTGGACAAGTATCACAAGAGATCCTCTCTTCTACCAAAAAGAGGTTAGAATATCAAGCAGATAAAAAAGAAACTTCAACAGACAAATAGAACAATATTGATCACATAAACATTTTTAAAAAGGCAAGAAACACACATAAAGATATAATTAAGCATATAACCACATAAAGAACATAAAATGCAAGGGATCCAAACCTATAGGCCAAACTCTCTGCACTTGAAGCCCTCCAAGCACAAAGCAATTTGCTACAGATAAGGTAGGAGAAACAACTTACAGTGGGGTCGCCAACAGTAATTCCAATATTATACCAGAAAGGGACAGGCAACAGGGAGATATTGTGACAAAAGATTCACAAGGAATCAATCACAAGAATAATAAATCCACTACCAGAGGCAAGTCTACAAACCTTTAAAGAAAGGTGAGACCTACACACGAGCAGAAAAGGTGTAATCAAAAGCAAACACTCACGACCTATGAAGGAAGGAGTGATAAGCAGAATGATAAAATAAGAATCAATTGTGAAAACCCTAAAAAAGGAGAATCCCCAAATCAAGATAAACCCTAAAATAAATGTATATATATTGATGTGTGAAATCTAGTTTTAAAATTTATAAACAAGAAATACCGATTAACTGATTACTACACACTCTCGGGCAGTGTACCCGTTCGTTTGCAATATAGTTCAAAGGTAAGTCCAGGTCGAATCCACAGGGAATGTATAAGAAATAAGCGAGTTTTAAGTAGTTCAAAATGCTTTTAGGTTTTATGACCCCCGTCAGTTGATTTGAAAATTAAATTGAAACTAAAATGAAAACTAAACAAACTTGAAAAGATTTATCGAGAACAATAATATTAAAAGGTCATCTACTTCGACTCCATGATACATCAAATTCAGGTTGCATTTTAATTGAAAGACCAATTCAAATATGACGACTTATAATCGAGAACCAAACAAAGACTCACTCCGTACCCGTCAAGTTCGTTACTTTATCTAATTCCCTTAATCAACTAGTTCCATTACTCAAGACCGGTACCCCGAGACACCTCTTATAACTTCGCTACTTAACTAATTGTTTTGATTATTAAGATAACAATTATGCCTATTGATTGTACCCAACCATTAACCCGTTAATTCTTATTACCGATTGATTCCCTTCTACCGTACCCGTCATAGAAGCAATTACTTATACCTAAGCAATCAAAATATCTCTTACCCAACCCTAGTTACCACTGAGATTAAGCAAGATCTATCCGAAATCAGAAGATAAATGATAAAGAATTAATAAGCTAAGATCACGACATAACGTTAAATCAAATCGTCTTGAATAATATAAATCATGCAACCATCATTCAATAATATCACTTCATCTCAGTAGATGATGAAGTATTTAGCTACTCATAGTCAAAAACAGAACACAAAGAGTAATTGAAAAGAGAAACATAGTGTACCAATGTGTTTGATCTAACTAGAAAGCAAAGAAAACGTAATCGAAAGTCTTGGATCTCACGAACAACTCCTTAGCCTTTGAGGACGTAAAAGCTGCTGCAAAACCCTAGAAAATAAACCTAATTTCGTAAACAAGTGATAAGATCTCCAATGGTAGGGTTTTGGTCTTCTATTTATAGGGTTTAGGAAAGTTCCAAATCTGCCGACCTAATCTGTGCGCCGCATGGCAATTCCATGCGCCGCATGGATTGAGTTTTCTGAATTTTGAGTGCCCGATATGCGCCGCATGAAATGATGTCCAGAGCTACTGCCTCAATTTCACACTATTTGTGCGCCGCATACATAATCCATGCGCCGCATAAACCTCCAGAAATCATCAAACTTGTATTTTCCACTCGGTCTTCACACGAACTCGTCCTCGAACCTTCTTTATGTATCCAAAAGTCGTCTAAAAGCCATTTCTAACCATTTTGCACTCCTTAAACCTGAAATCACACAAACACTATGAAAGTATCGAATATTCATGCATTTAACTCATAATTAACTCTAAAAACGGCTTATTAACGATGTGGAAATATGTATAATTATGAACACATCAAATTCCCCCACACTTGAGCTTTGCTTGTCCTCAAGCAAATTCAAGACAAATCATTAAAAATCTGGACACTGAAACAGTTTTTTTCTACTTTTCAAACCATTTAAAGCATAGTCATGCAAAACGTTTAAGAGAAATGCTTTAAACAAAATCAGAAAGCTATAACTTACGCGGTAAAGATACTTAGTCAATCAGATCTAAAAGCCAACCTTATACTCGTGTTAATACCTCTAAAACCGTTCTATAATCCCAAGTGTCTTACAGCTCAGTCTTACTCTTTTATGCAATAAGTTAAGCACTTAATAAAGGTTTGTATAGCAATTAGTTCCACTAGCTACTAGCAAGGCACGTTATCTTATTATTGGTTGTACTTGTGAATCACTACATAGACATACTCTTACACTACGGACATGCTTCCTAACTAGACACCAAAGCAGTTATACGATATTATCATCTTTAATAGTTGAGACAGCGGTGACAGGTCGGTGGTTCCCCACTCACAGAGCGACATAACTCAACTAATGGTTAGAGTTTATACCTTACATCAAGACAGCGGTGACAGGTCGGTGGTTCCCCACGCGCAAAGCGACATAACTTGATGTGTATAATTTTACTCGTTTAATAGCTCATAGAACTCATTTATTAATCTACTGATCATCTTTCTTTAAGATTTTTACATTATTTCATGCATTGACTTAATCAGAGATCCCAGACGACTCATACACTTACCTAGCATACTAGCTAATCAACAATCAATAGAGCAAGATTTAAGGATAAACCATACGTCTAATATAGATCTTACACAAGCACTTAAAGCATTAAGGTTCAATTATATACCATTACCAACAGACTAGATAGTTCTAATTGCTAAGTATATATTTAAGTCCGGTTAAAATGTGCTATAAGAAACTATATTACATGCCATTTCAGCTTAAACTATAATCCACTTGGTCAAATGAACAGCCACAATCTATGGTTAAACTCAAAGCTCTAACTAACAATTCATCTTACCGAAGTTAATGTTGCTTAATTATCCTCATCTTTTGTCTATAACAAAGCTTATTTCTCAAAAATGAAAATTGCGTGAGTAAATTAGTAGAAAAACTTTCATTTTTGGTTTTACCTAATCCACCCCCCCACACTTGAATTGTGGAACATCCTTGTTGTACATGAAATCGATCAAAATAATGGAAAATGGGGAAAACAAAAATGAAAGTAAAGAAAAGAACATGAAACTTGCCGGGTGCATGTGTATGTTCTTATACTTGGTAGAATCGCCTAAATGAATGGTCGCTGAACTTACTGCCAGCATATGCACGTGGATTGCTACCTCTCAAAAACTCATCAATTAAACAAACACTCATTCCAACAATCAAACATTAGTCACAAGTAGCAATGCTTGCTACTTAATTATTAATCCAAACAAACAGTAAGATGAAACGAAATTGTTCAAACGCCAACAGAGGCGCATAACAAACCAAATTAAAATGAAACATAAAATAATAAAGTTCAACATATGAAATCACTCTACCACACTTGATGACTCTATGCCCACGGTGCCGGCATCGCCATCACTAGCCAATCAAACAAGCTCTAAAAAGGCTACTCATCCAACGGAAAGATCGAAGGGCTACCACCGCCTTCATGAGTATCATGAGCTTCAGAAAAAGCATCACCACCAGGAATAATATTAGGCGTACCCGTGGTCGCCCTACCTCCAGCCTCATCACCCTGTGGCGTGTAGTAACTAAAATAGTTACCACTATACCTATCTCCACCTGAATACATACCATAACCTGTAGGCTGAGTAGTAGGGTCATATGCTGCTGGCTGGTATCGATACTGCTCCTGCTGAAAGTCCTGCTGAGGAAAGAAGAAATTAAAAGAGGCTGCGCTAGGAGGTATCACCGGTGGTGGATCATATGCGGGAATCTCCGGACGGTCTCTCTGGGGCATGTGGTCAAACTCACGCTCCATCTGTCTCTGCCACATTGGAGCAAAGTGCTCCTGTGTCTCCAAGGTCCTGTGAACTACACTAGTCATAAATCTCTGCTGGTCCAAGATCATGTCAGTGGTCCCTTGCAAACCAAATATGGCCTGCTGCATAGAAGAAAGATCAAGGGGATCAGAAGAAGAAGAAGCTCCACCGGTATACCTAGCCTCACTAGTACCATCATCTCTCTGCCGCCTCCTATTAGGTCTCTGCCCCTCAGCCAATGTACCAACAAACACATCCCTATTATCAACAACTACCACTAGTCCTGAGCATCTCAAATCATCCAACCCAAAAGGGATAGTCGGGACTCTATTAATTCCTCTGTTGCACCTAGCATTCTGCAACTCTAACCTCAAGTAAATCTGGGAGATGTACTGCCCGCAGAAGACACTCTTATCCCTGTGTGTCGCCATGTACTTAGCCAAAACAAATGGAGCGCAGGCATATCTATAAGGTACTCCCTCATGAAACAATCTAATGAGCCAAACATCTAATGGCGAAACCTTATCCGTGTGATCACCTCGAACCAAGAAACAATGGGTGATCATCTTATGCAATACCCGAAGCAACGGATCAGCAATCTCCACATGCTTACTACTCGACATCTGCAGAACTCCACTGCCTCCAATCTCATGCCAGAATTCATCCAAACTCTTGTCATCATCAAAACCAGAACGCTTCTTATCCAACACTCCATTACATAAAAAGTCATAAGTATCAATATCCTCCAACTCCTCTCTACTAACCATCCCTGTCAAATAAGCGAACTCTGGCACAGAACAGTGCCTCTGAACACCTCCAGCTCTAAAATGAATCAATTTCTTTTCGTTGAACTCACTTGCCCGTAAACTAGTGTCAACCCTTAAAGTACTTAAAAATTCAAGACACCATTCTCTAACCGGTAATTGCGAACAACCAAAGATATTTTCCCACATTCTAAAAGTCTTAACTTGCCCATTTTCATTCTTAAATTTGCATATCAACATCCTTTGAATATCCTCAGCAATGCTTATACTAGCAAAATCTCGCCAACTTACAATTTTAGGTTGCATCACATTATCATATCTCATTTCTTGCAACTTGTTCAAATACGTCGTTGTGAGTCCCAAATATAGATGAATAACTAAACCCGACTGGCAAGTACAACTGATCTTGATGGACAAGTTCAGTTTACGATCCAGATATGGATAACAAGAAACAATTGACTAAATATAAAATGTAAGAACAAGTTGGCAGAAACTATATAAAGATATATATAAATATAATCAAGTATGTAGCATTGAGACACGTTGTTTTCTAATGTATTTGATTAATTGATATATAAACAAATACAAGGATTGTTGCGGAACAAAGATAAACACCCAAGTGTAAGTATCTAAACAATCCCGAAATACAAGTGATCTAATTAACTTGGAAATACTCGTAAGTTTACTTAGAGTATATCTCACAAGTTGCAATGCTAAAGTTTCAAGCACTTTGCAAGTTGTGAGAAGACTTTGTATTTATAGACCAAGTCCATGATGACATGGACAAGATCGTACAAAGTGGTTGTGAGCATTTAAGGAATTAAACCATAATTCCTTACATGCTTGTACTTGGAAGAGTATATAAGTCAGTTGATGTGACTTATAGTACTATGTTCCAAACCTTTACTTTTACCTTGTACCTTTTATTAATAGATAAATCTATTAACTGGGTAAAGGTGTGTAAAGTAAAAAGTCTTCCTCGTAATCAGTGTAAAGTGTTGTAAATACTTTACACTGAGATGCTTCAGTCTTCGATCTGGTAGAATCACTCTTTGCTCGCTTCTGAGATGATTCTCTTCTTCATACTTCAGTCTTTGACTTCAGAATGAATGCTTCAGATTTGTCTTGATCTGAACTGAAGTGAAGCTTCAGTGAAGGAATTCTGAGACATCTCAGAATTCTGTAAAGACGTCTTCACTAAACTTCAAGCTATTTCTGAACAAATTATACTTGGTCGATTTCCGACCTAACAAATTCCCCCTATTTGTTCTGAAATAGTGCATGCATCTCAGACTTCTATCTATACATGTTTGTAAGTCTGAAATGCAAGTTTTTGTTTAAGTTGTAAAAATTTTCTAAGTACATCTTATAGATCATTGATGTCTCAGAATTTTACTTGTGGTTTTCTAACTTAAACTTACCATCTACTTATTGGTTACAATTTGCAACATATATATACAAACTGAAATGAATGTTACAAATGTAAATATATTACAAGTACATGATAAACTGAAAAGAAACTACTTCTTGGCAGGCCTTGAACCAGAAGGTGCCTCAGTAGGTTTTCTCTTCAGTGGAGAATGATCCTTCTTTCCAAACAATCTGCCTTCAATCTCTACCTTGGCCTGCATCTTTTGTTGTATTCTGGCTGACCATGCACCAATCAAGGTAGATTTAGGCTTCCCCTTCAGAATCTGGATCATCTCCCTATGCTCAGAAATCCCAAACTCGTGCACTGAAACCTGATGGTATTCTTCAGCTGCCCTTTCTTCTCTTTTAACAACCAAGTCAAAAAGCTTCAATCCATCAGCTTTTGTTACTTCCATATCAACTATCTTGGCTGGATGAGATCGATGCTTCATATAATGCTCATATTGATCCCTTTCATGTTTTCTTTGAATTTCAACAGCATCATCAGACATTGGTTTGAAGGTAGAAAGATCAGCATCACGAACATTCTTTCTTGATGATCTAGGTCCAGTCACTTTGGGCTTAATCGTTGGTCTGAGCAACTCTTTCTCAACTTTCTGAACTTCGGCCAGAATTTCCTTCCTTTTTATCACCATTTCTTTTTCTCTATTTTTCTTTAAGTCTTCAATGGACAACTTAAAGGTCAGACTTTCCAACTTTTGTTCCAGAGGAGAGTAGTTCATTCCACACTCATATTCCAGCATATCAACCATAGCCTTTTGCACTCTTGGATCATTCTTGATTTTCTGGTATCTTTCCAATGATAACCCAAGAGCTGCAGCATCTATATGATCAAGGGTCCCCATCTTTAGATGTTGTTCCCTTTCTCTTTCTTTGTTCTCCCTCCACATAATGAATTGGTTAGAAACCTGCTTTTGCAATGTTTCCAACTTCTTACTATCAGCTTCAAGATTGTGCAAGGGATAACCATGCTCGTCCACATTTTCACCAACAATGATTCCAGAACCCTTAGAACTTTTCTTTGGTTCTTCTACTTGAGCCTTGCCCTTGCCCTTGTCTTTCTTCTGAACTTGTTCCCCCTGAACTGAGGCACTACCAGAAGGTACCTCAGTTTGCTTCTTGGTTGCTTCAATCATCTCTTGAGTACTGGCCAGCAAACCAATAGGCACACCACTTCCCCCTTTGGGAATCTCTGAAGGCATTTTAGCATAAAGATCAATTGTAGTTTTAATTGCCTTCAGTGGTTCCCAACTTTGTTGTTCTAGGCAATCACACATACCCTTTGCCATTGTAGCAAACTGAGCCTTTAATCTGAATGAAGAATTAAGGTTCAGTGCTTCTTGATCTTTTATATCCTTCAACATCTTTCTATCTTCTTCAGTGAAAGAAGCAGGGGGAGGAGGAGCAGTAACAGTTTCTTTCTTCAGAAGAGTTAGAATTTCATCTAACTGTTTGGACTGATTCTGAACTGAACCTTCAAGCTTGGAAACTGAATCTTTTACTTCATTTACAGCCTTTTCCACTTTGTCATTTGTGTCTTTGGTCAGTTCAGCAATCATCATTCTAACCTCTTCACCAACCTTCTGAGAGACAGATTCTGAAATCTGAGCAGCTAGATTCTGAGATAGCTCAGACTTCAGATTATCTAAAACACCAACACTTATAGAAGCCCCAAGTTCTTTCTCATTAATACTGGGCTTCTGAACCAACTCATTCACTTCTCTTCCAACAGCCATAAAGTCTTGTTTCAACAACTGAACACAAGATGTCAAGTTCGCAACCACCGAAGCTTGCACATCTCTCTTTGTCAACCTGAAGGCTTCTCTGATTGCAGAGCTCACCTTGTTGCAAGTCATCACCAGCTCATTCAGCTTCCCAACTACTAGTCCTTCATTTCCAGCAACTTTGGTTAGCTCAGTTCCAAGGAACATCTGAGCACCTTTCATATCAGCCAAGGAACTAGTATTGGCAGTTAGAGATTTTGCTAAGTCCTCCACCCTAAGAATAAGGCTTTGGACTTCGGTTTGTGTTTTCTCTAACTGTGCTTCTATATTTAAAGGAGGTGGGGGTTGTGCAGAAGCAGGAGCCACAAATGGTAGATTACCAAGCCCTTTCAGTACATTATTCATTTGTATGTCAGTTGGACTCTCAGATTCTGTCTCAGAATCCAAGTCCTTCTCTATTGGGGCATCATAATTGATCGGTGGTGGGATGTTGTGAATTTGGGGGTGAAGAAATTGAAGTGATGGAGTGAAAGATGGATCGGTGACATAGGCAGGAGTAGAGCCTGGTGGAAAAATTGGATGTTGATGAGATGGAGGTGGTGGAACATAAGGATCATTTTCTGGAATTTGGATTTCTGGGGGAGGAGGAGGGGCGTTTGCGAGGATGGGGGCTGGCTCAGAATCGGATTGATTCGCCTCCAATAGTTCCTCGTCAAACTCAAAATCAGCAAGAGAATCAAGATTCTCCTGAGGTAGCTCATCGTCATCCCAGAAAGCATTCACTTTTACAATCTGGTCAGATATGCCCTGGTTTGGGTCACTAGTACCCTCACCAGATTCTGGTTCAACATCTGCAGAAGCAGGTGCATCATCACCAGATTCAATGATTTCAACCGTAGGTACACTAACGGGTCCCACATTCTTTTGTGGCCCACTTAGTGACCTTTCTGGACCAGCTAGTGTGGCTGAAACAATTTTAGTAAATACCTGAAGCATAGCAGAGGAGAGTTCAGGCTCATCTTCAGTAATGGTTGCCTTTGAGAAATCTCTGCTATATTCTGGTACTGAAGCTTCAGGTCCAGCTTGATTATAAGCTTCTCCAAGAATATCCATAAAACACAAGCTTAAAAATCTTGGAAAGCAATATGCAGACTTCTCTTTCCTTTTAACTTTGTAATCAACTGAGCAAAGAGAATCTCAGCAAAATCTGCTTGTATTCCATTCCAAATATAATACCCCATCTCAACTTGGGGTAAAGAAAGTTGGTCCAACCCTCCATGGTTGCCACCAAGACTTTCCACAATCTGGGTCCAGAAGAACCTCCAGCAATTGCCAAATCCAGACATAAAAATGTGTCCAGAGGTCTTCAAATTACCATCAGCATCCTCCATATCACCATGACCAGTGGCGACTAGAACCTCCCTGAAATTGACTCCTTTGAGTCTTTTAGCAAACACTTGGGGAGGTTCGAGGTAGTTCAGATGAAGGGAATTTCTGAACCCCTCAAGAGTGATGACACACTTCTTGGTGCCTTCATTGAGAGTGAAGGAGATGGATTGTTCATCTTTATTCACCACAGCTGTGTACCAGAATTCAAGCAAGTATCGATGATACAATGCTTGAGGATTAGCGGTCAGAGCATAATGGAAAGGGGATTGCTCCCAAAAATTGTTAATTCTTCCCATTAGCGTTTTGGATTTCACATTTAATTGAGCCAAGAAGTTGCTCATATTAAATCGGATTTGAGACGGAGTGAAATTCTTTGGCCATTGGGCAGATGTTTTCACATCATTTGATGGAGTATATTCAAAGTTTATGAGCGATTTGTGTTGCGAAGAAGATGATGATTTAGACATTTTACGAATTGAAAGATGAAAGTGAAAGGAATATGAAGAGTTAAGGAATTTGAGAGTAAAGATGAGAGAGATTGATGATTGGAAAGTAAATGAAAAATGAAGTAAATGAAAGAATGAATAAGGAATTTGTATTTAAGATGGAACACAAAGTGATTTTCCAATTAAAAACAATTTCTGGGGTCAAGTCCGCATTTAATGCAGAGACGTTTGAGTGACCCCACCCTGCACACTTTTTCAGAAAAAGTACTCATTTCTTTCTCTTTTACGGCGCAACTTGTGTGACACATAAGCATGACCAACGTAAGTTAAAAACATAGTATGCAATAGGCCACGTGTACACACAATTGACCAAGTATCAAAAAAATATCTTGAAAAGATTTTTGTATTTCAGTGATGACAAAACAAATTCTGAGCATGGTCAGTTCCAAAGAGATCTGAGCCATCTCAGTCAATAAAATTCAACTGAAATATTTTGATTTTCTGAAGTGCTTCAGTTAAATACGTTTTTCTGAGCAAAAGGTTCCCCCTCAAAAATGAAGGTTTATTTTACAATTTGAAAAATATTTAACATTCCCCCTGAAGTGATGATCCATGAATTAATAAGTGCCAAGATAGTATCACAAAGGCGTTCGATAGCTAGGCGAGCAAAAATTACATGGATCGCTCAGACTGGTGAACCAGATCAGTGTCACTGAGGCGTTCATAACAAGATTACCAGTCTAAGGATTTAACATTCCCAACTCACTGACTAGATGTTTAAAGGTTTTGACATCTAAAGGTTTTGTGAAAACGTCAGCGAGTTGCTTATCAGTGGGAATAAAGTGCAATTCAATATCTCCTTTCAGAATATGATCACGAATGAAATGATACCTGAGGTCGATGTGCTTGGTTTTCGAGTGCATCACAGGATTGTGAGATATGGCAATGGCACTAGTGTTATCACAAAAGATTGGAGTCTTTGTGTAAGTAACACCATAATCAGTCAGCTGGTTTTTCATCCATAGAATCTGAGCACAACAACTTGCTGCAGAAATATACTCAGCTTCTGCAGCGGATAGTGATACTGCAGTCTGCTTCTTACTGGTCCAGCTTACTAATTTGCCACCAAGGAAATGACACCCACCAGTGGTACTTTTCCTGTCTATTTTGCAACCTGCATGATCAGAATCTGAATAACCCATTAGATCTAGACTGGAGCCTTTGGGATACCAAAGACCCAATCTGGGGACACCTTTAAGGTATCTGAAGATCCTTTTAATAGCATTTGCATGTGCTTCTCTGGGATCAGACTGAAATCTAGCACAAAGGCATGTTGCAAACATTATGTCTGGTCTACTTGCAGTTAAATACATCAGTGAACCAACCATACCACGATATTTTGTATGGTCCACTGGTTTTCCATGTGGATCAGAATCCAAAGTTAATGGAGCAGAAATAGAAGTATCTTTTGATGAGACTGAATCAAATTGATATTTCTTTAATAAATCTCTGACATATTTTTCTTGGTTTATGAAAATACCATCTTCAGTTTGTTTTACTTGAAGTCCCAGAAAATATGTCAGTTCTCCCATCATACTCATTTCATACTCAGAAGACATGATTTTTGAAAAATTTTCACACATCTTCTCATTTGTAGAACCAAACACAATATCATCAACATAAATTTGTACTAAAAGGATATCACTTTTATCATGCAATATGAACAAAGTTTTATCTATTGCACCATGTTTAAAACCATTTTTAAGAAGATGTTTAGTAAGAGTATCATACCAGGCTCTGGGTGCTTGTCTCAGACCATATAAGGCTTTGTTCAGTCTGTACACCCAATGTGGTTTTTCTTCATTGATGAATCCTGGTGGTTGATACACATAAACGACTTCTTCTAGTTCGCCATTCAGAAATGCACTTTTGACATCCATTTGATAGACTTTAAACTGATGATGAGCTGCAAAAGCTAAGAATATTCTGATAGCTTCAAGTCTAGCAACTGGTGCAAAAGCTTCATCAAAATCTATTCCCTCTTCTTGTGCATATCCCTTTGCAACAAGTCTTGCTTTGTTTCTTATGATGTGACCATCTTCATCCATCTTATTTCTGAAGACCCATCTTGTCCCAATTGGTTCCTTCTTCAGGTTACTGGGACAAGGAACGAGTTCCCATACATCGTTTCTTTTAAACTGGTTGAGCTCATTTTGCATGGCTTCAACCCAGCTTGGGTCTTGCATAGCCTCGTCAATCTTCTTGGGTTCAATTAGAGATAAGAAGCTGACGTTTAAGCATTGATCGCTTGTGGCTCTTTTGGTCTGAACCCCTCTACTAGACTCTCCAATAATTTGCTCGATTGGATGTGCTTTTGTCCATTTAGAGTATTGACCAGGATGAATAATGATATCAGTGCAAGAACTTCTCTGAGTAACTTCAGGAGGAGCTTCAGAAAATACATCTTCAGCTTCTTCTTCTTCCTGCATATCATGACTTGCATCATGAAATTCTTCAGATTGAGGTTGCTCAGTGGAGCCTGATATCATAGGAGAAGCAGCATGTACATCTGATCCAATAGTCAGTTCAGAAGGTAGTTTGAAACTGACTGGAGGATAAAATGGAATGTTGCTAGGCTTGTTTATTACTGGTTCTGAACGGAGATGTTCAGAAGCAGGTTCAGGTGACTGATCAGTTTCAGCAATAGGATCAGAATCACCAAAACTAATTGGACTTTCTGAGGGTGGTACAGGAATGGAATTTTTAAAGATTGCAGAATTGGATTCATCAAAGGTAACATGAATTGACTCATCAACCTTTTCAAGTCTCTTGTTAAAGACTCTAAAGGCTTTGCGATTTGATGAATATCCTAGGAAGTACCCTTCATCAGCTTTTGCATCGAATTTTCCAAGCTGATTAGAGTTATTCAGAATGTATACTGGACACCCAAATACATGGAAGTATCCAATATTAGGCTTTGTATTTCTGAGTACTTCATAGGAGGTCTTCTTATGTCTTTTGACATAAATAGATCTGTTCTGAGTGTAGCAGGCAGTTGCAACAGCTTCAGCCCAGAAATTCTTGGGAAGACCAGATTCATTCAACATACTTCTAGCAGCTTCAATCAGCGTACGATTCTGAGATATGCCAGTTTCAGTGCAGAAGGACTCCAGAGTGGCATTTCTGAATTCAGTGCCATTGTCACTTCTGAGCTGACAAACTTTTTGCTTGTGCTTGAGCTCAATTTGTTTGATGAGAGCAATGATTTCAGCAGCAGCTTCACTTTTGGACCTGAGGAAAATCACCCAACAGTATCTTGAATATTCATCAATGATAACAAGGGTGTACTTCTTTCCTGCTCTGGTCTGAACATTCACTGGTCCAAAAAGGTCCATGTGAAGCATGTGAAGAGGTTCAGTTATACTAAAGCTTTGCTTTGTCTTAAATGAAGCTCTTTTCTGCTTACCCATTTCACAACCTGGACATGGCTTGTCTTTGTTGAAAGACATAGAGGGTATCCCATCAACAAGTTGTTTTCTTGACAACTTATTAATGTTCTTGAAGTTCAGATGGGATAATCTCTTGTGCCACAACCAATTTGTGTCTTCATCTGCCTTTGAGTAGAAACATTGTTCAGTGGTAGAAGGATTCATATCAATGACATAAATGTTTCCCTTCCTTGGTGCAATCAGTACCACCTTCCATCTCTGTTGAATATGGTGCCTTGTGAAATATCAAATAAAACCTTGAAGCCATCATCACACAGTTGACTGACACTGATTAGGTTATATTTCAAACCGTTCACATATGCAACACGTGTGAATTTGACTTGACCATTATTCACCACACCATATCCCTCAGTTTTTCCATTACCATCATTTCCAAAAACTATTGAGGGCCCCTCTTGCACCCTATATTCCTCTAGCAGGGTCTGATAACCAGTCATGGTTCGGCCAGCAGCACTGTCCAGAAAACCATATGTTCTTCTTTCGGTCTCCCTGCACACAAACAAAGATTAGTTCTTTTTGGGAACCCATCTATGGATGGGTTCACTAGACTCTCCCTTAGCAGTCTCAGATTTCTTTGGTTTATGAGGAACAGAAGGGTCAAATGGGATTTCAGTCATCATTCCAGATGACACAAAAGTAGTTGGTTTGATGGGGTTTTCAACCCTTTTCTTTTCAGATTTCTGCTTGGTTTGCTTAGAAAAAGGTTTTTCATTTTGTTTAGGTTTAAGAGGAGTGGTTTCAACATTTTTTAAACGTGCATTACAACTCTGCACTTGTCTAGCCAATAGTTGAAATTGACTTTCTAACCTTAACAAAATTGATTCTTCATTTGACACCTGAGCCTTACCTGAATCTGAGGTAGATGGCTCAGTGGGGGAGAAATTTTTCTTCTTCTTTAGGTCTTTAGGAACCTTAGATGAAGTCTGAGGGGATGGCTTTTTGGATTTAGCCTTCCTTTCTGAAACAGTTGTCTGGGCTGTTTCAGATTTACCCTCAGATTGTTCCTGGGCCCTATCAGTCTCAGTTTTCTGTTTGCCAACTTTAGGAAAAATAATTTCAGGTTTCATTTCCTTTGGAAGTGCATCTAAATCAGTGATTATAGATGCCATGTGAAAGATCACCAATTCATATGCTGTTTTTTGATTTGCAAAAGTATTTTTAATTGCAGCATCTGGTTTTGGTGCACTCATCCAAGACTTAATTATTTTCTGTTCTTTTTCAAGGATGGTTTTTAATTCTTCTTTTTCCAACTCTAAAGTGGCAACCATAGACTGATAACTTTTAGAGCCAAATGAACATCTTTCAGTTCTTTCAATCTGGCATGACTGGCGTTCAGTTCAGAAGCATTATTTTCAAACATTTTTAGGCTTTCTGAACGCACTGTCTCAACAAATGAGATGTCAGCCTCTAAAAGAACCAAAAGGTCCAGTTTGTGTTCCTCATTTTCTTCAAAGCCAAAATTACTGACCTTTTTCATCACAATATCCACCCAGCGACCAGATTCAACATCGGTTTTGACCAAATGACCTTGATCTTCTTGTGCCATGAAACACATGTCCCTAACTTCCTCCTCATCATCAGATGATTCATCAGAGTCTTCCCATTTTTCAGTTTTGGCAATCATACAACTGTTGCTTGAGTTGTCTTGTGCCATAAGAGCCATATGTGCCTTCAACTTCTTGTATTTGGCCTTATAGCTGTCATCAGATTTCTGAAAAATAGAATGGTTAGGAGCAGATTGTGATGATGATGGTTGACTAGATCTGCATTCCTTCATGAAATGTCCTTTCTTGCCACATTTAAAGCATTCAAGATTAGACTTGTCAATAGAAGCGCTGGAAGCAAAAGATTTGCCAGATCGATTTGATTTGGCCTTAAAATGATTGAACGTTTTAGCCAGCATGGCAACCAGATCATCATTGTCATTCTCATCATAATCATGAGTGACATTAGCAGAGACACCAGTTTTTAACATTTCAGAAACCATCTTCTTCATTGAGTCAAAAATATCACTCTCAGAAGATAGTAGAGCAGTACTATGTGGTTCAGAATACTGAACCGTACTAGAACTGGTAGAAACATGATTCTTGGCATCCTGCTCAGCCAAAGCTCTCTCAGCTTTGTTCTCTTCAGTATATCTGAAGGCTCCATAAAGGGAAGCAAGAGTATGGCTGTGCAAAGTTTTGCCTTGTCTCAAGACCAAGATTAAATTTTCCCATTTAGAAGGTAAAATGTCACAAAATTTTTCCAACAAAATTTCTTTATCTTTGGTTACACCCAGGGCTTTCAGTTGGTTTACCAGATTTGTAAATCTGATGTAAGTTTGAGTTAAAGACTCCCCAGGGACAGCAAAGAAAGACTCATATCTTTTGTTTAAAGCAACTTTTCTTGTGACAATTGTCTCATTTGTGCCTTCAAACTGTGTCATTATCAAGTAAAACAAGAGTGGGCATTAGGGTTTCAGGAACTGCATATAAAATCATATTTTGTAACTTAGTGTCAAGGTCTACAAGTCTATGATCTTCCTCAGACCAATGATCCTTCTCCTTAGGTGACTACCTAGGAGTCCCATCGGTATTTCTGACAACAGTAGAAGCATTCATGGGGACAAAGGGTCCTTCTTTTAAGATATTGGGCAAATGTCTCTCAACACCAGCAATATACTTTAACATGCATGCTTTCCATGTTTGAAAGTTTTCACTGTTCCCATCAAACTTGGGAACAGGATTATTTGGAAAGTGTACGTGTACATTATGTGATGGTATATTGTTGTTGATGATAGGGGGTGGAGTAGTGTTATTAGGGTCAGGTCGTTCTTGTTCAAAGTCAGCCATCTATGCAGATCAAAGGTTAAAGAATTGATATAATTCAACCTTGCTGCTCTGATACCAATTGTGAGTCCCAAATATAGATGAATAACTAAACCCGACTGGCAAGTACAACTGATCTTGATGGACAAGTTCAGTTTACGATCCAGATATGGATAACAAGAAACAATTGACTAAATATAAAATGTAAGAACAAGTTGGCAGAAACTATATAAAGATATATATATAAATATAATCAAGTATGTAGCATTGAGACACGTTGTTTTCTAATGTATTTGATTATTGATATATAAACAAATACAAGGATTGTTGCGGAACAAAGATAAACACCCAAGTGTAAGTATCTAAACAATCCCGAAATACAAGTGATCTAATTAACTTGGAAATACTCGTAAGTTTACTTAGAGTATATCTCACAAGTTGCAATGCTAAAGTTTCAAGCACTTTGCAAGTTGTGAGAAGACTTTGTATTTATAGACCAAGTCCATGATGACATGGACAAGATCGTACAAAGTGGTTGTGAGCATTTAAGGAATTAAACCATAATTCCTTACATGCTTGTACTTGGAAGAGTATATAAGTCAGTTGATGTGACTTATAGTACTATGTTCCAAACCTTTACTTTTACCTTGTACCTTTTATTAATAGATAAATCTATTAACTAGGTAAAGGTGTGTAAAGTAAAAAGTCTTCCTCGTAATCAGTGTAAAGTGTTGTAAATACTTTACACTGAGATGCTTCAGTCTTTGATCTGGTAGAATCACTCTTTGCTCGCTTCTGAGATGATTCTCTTCTTCATACTTCAGTCTTTGACTTCAGAATGAATGCTTCAGATTTGTCTTGATCTGAACTGAAGTGAAGCTTCAGTGAAGGAATTCTGAGACATCTCAGAATTCTGTAAAAACGTCTTCACTAAACTTCAAGCTATTTCTGAACAAATTATACTTGGTCGATTTCCGACCTAACGTCGTCCTTTCACGACCTGTAACACCTGGAAACTTAAGCCAATCATGGGCTTCAACCGGCATATTCTGTGCACCAGCATCTAACGGCAAATCCTTATACCTAAAGGTGTCACTTGGTTCAGGGTCCATGAAATCATACCCTTGAGGAATGCCCGGTACAAACTCGTTATCACTTGAGCTTGCTACTGCCGTTCCTTTCTGCAAAAACACATTAAACATTCATTATAACCTACTGAAACATCAATCATACCTCAAACAAACTTGAATCGAGCTAAAAATAAAAAATGTTTCAAACAGAACAGTCTATGCGGCGCATGGAATCCCCATGCGGCGCATAGATTCATTTTTCAGAAATTTCAAAATCTGCATCAACCCGATATGCGGCGCATGGCACATTCATGCGGAAACAATCTCCAGACCACGATATGCGGCGCATGAAGCATCCATGCGGCGCATATTTCACTTCCCCCACATTTAAAACTTACCTTGGCTCGTTTTGACTTACCGTAACGCGTGTGGGTGCCTCCAGACCTGCATTACTTAACAAAAAGCTATAAAAACAAAAAATTACAGTAACAAAACAAAGAAAAACAGAAATGACACACGGGTTGCCTCCCGAGAAGCGCTTAATTTATTAACGAGTCGTTAGCTAGACTCGATCCTAAATCATTGATTGAACTCAAAGAACGGGAGCTCCTCTACGACAGCTCCCTCGGCTCTCTTCCTCATTGAACAATTTCAATCTATGGCCATTCACTATGAACGAATCTCCATCATTCTTAAACAATTCGACATAACCCGATGGATAAACATGCTTAATGACATATGGTCCGGTCCACCTAGAGGTCAACTTAGGTTGTTTCAACTTAAATCTAGAAAGGAACAGAAGCACTTTATCACCTACCTTAAATTCTTTCTTACGAAGTCTACGGTCATGCCAAACCTTAGTGCGTTCCTTATAGAGTCTTGAACTATCATATGCTTGCAACCTAAGTTCATCTAGTTCATGCAATTGCAAAAATCTCAATTCACCACTTTCAATCAAATCCATATTGCAATTCTTAAGTGCCCAATAAGCCTTATGCTCTATCTCTAACGGCAAATGACAAGTCTTACCATATAGCAACCTATATGGTGTAGTTCCTATGGGAGTTTTGTAGGCGGTCCTAAATGCCCACAAAGCATCATCTAACCTCTTAGACCAATTCTTTGGGTTATCTCCTATAGTTTTCTCTAGAATTCTCTTTAAAGCTCTATTGGTATTCTCTACTTGGCCACTCGTTTGCGGGTGATAAGAAGTCGAGAAACGGTGATGAACACCATATCTCTTCAACACCTTAGCAAGTTGGTGATTCGCGAAATGAGTTCCACGATCACTTATTAAGGCCTTAGGGATAATGTAACATCCGTGATATTTGACTTAGTTGACTTGTAAAATTTAACGTAAATAAATATGAACGATCTTGTTGGTTTATATGAATTATCGAACGTTTTGTCGTGTATTAACGTAACGTTGAGTTTATTTGTGTTTACGGTCTTGTCTTAGCGTTTAAATGGTTAACGTTTAGCTATTTGTCGAATTTAGCGGAGCGGGAGCCCAAAAATGGACCCCCTAGGCCGGCCCCCATCCCACTCCCTCACACACTCACCATTCATTCATTCCTTTCCTTATCCTTACACTCCATCTCTCTCTCCCCTCATTACTCTTCCTTTCTTTCCTTCAACCACCACCAAGATCCATCATAAATTCATCATTTAGTTCCTAAATCTTGTGCTATCAATGATAAATTAATTAAATCTAGTAACTACATTAATAATAATTATCTTTCTCCAAGAAAATTAAGGATTTAAAGGTGTTCATCCAAGTTTTTGCCCTAAACCCGAATTTGGAAGTCTTGGACCATTTTGGTAAGTTAAACCTATCCTAAATCTCTCATTTTATGTTTAGAACTTCATTACTAGTCATATCTAAGAAACCCTTGGTCAAAAATCGGGTCAAAACTTGAATTGAGTCAAAATAGGGTTTCATTAGGGTTGATTTGGGTCAAAAACCGAATTCGAACTTGGTATGATGTTATGGATCGAAACCGTGAAGTGGGATGTGTTTATTTATGTCAAACTATGTTTGTTTAAGCTTCAAAATGAGTCTTGAAACATCCCAAGTCGAATTGGTAGTCAAAAATGGGGTTGGGTTAGGGTTGGAATCGTGTTTGGCTTGTTTTTGTGCAGATCTGCAGATTTTCGCGTCGTGACCCACCCCCCTCGCGCCGCGACATTCGTGTTTCAGCCCCCAAAATGTTCCAGAGTATTTTCTCGCGTCGCGAGATCTGGCCTTCGCGCCGCGACCTTCCTGCACTACTCGCGTCGCGAGATTTAACCCTCGCGTCGCGATTTCTGTCAGTTTACGCGTCAGTTTTCAAACGTTAATAACTTTTGATCCGTAAGTCCGTTTTAGGCGTATGACCTATCGTTGGAATCGTATGAGAGTCTAGTTTCTCATAGTATCTTTCTTTTAGTGTGAATCTATCATCATTTTCCTGTTACCTCACTTTTTCAATCGTGTGTTCGTTGATTTGACCATGGGGTGTCTTGGTTGGCCTAGGATGACTTGTAACGTAGCGTAGGCTATAACGTGATGATTTAATGTTGTCGTAATAGGGTTGTGATCGCTGTGTTCCCCGCTTACCCGCTTGAATCACTTTCTAAGAACATCAAAGGCCAAGGTGAGTTTCGTAAACCCTCCCTACTCAATTGAGGTCGGGCTGAAAAGTGTACATAACTGTATGATTGTTGATTAATCGATTTGATTGATTGTTTGATGGCTTACGCATATGATTGTAACATCGTGATTATTTAGGGTAGTCGTACATAGTTTGGATGAATTGTGGTATGATGGATTGGTGATTGAGATATGATAGCGCATTATTCATTATGTAAGTCGCACCGTTAGCGCATTATTCATTATAAGTCGCACCGTTATACGTTAGCGCATTAATCCTTATGTAAGTCGCGCCGTTATCGAACGTTGTTAATTGTTATATGAAATCGTTGTTGTTAAACGTTGACTCGTATTGATTTGTGGTATTGTGGGACCCTTTTAGGGTTTCCTTGGACATGATTAGGTATTCTAATCCTCGCTTATCGTTAATGGTTGTTATCCCGACACTTGTTCCTTTTACTTGCCCCTACGAACTCACCAACTTTATGTTGACCCGTTTTAGTACACTTTTCAGGTAATCAAGTTAATCAAGGACGAAATGGATGATTGCATGACTTTGCTAGGATTTGGGCTTGACTATTGGATCCGTGATTCATTGATCCCTTTGACGGGTTATGCTTAGGATTAATGGCCATCATTTTTGGATTGTTTCTTTTGTAACATTTGATGGTTATGTGCTCCTTATGCATCTTGTGATCCCTTGTTGTACTTGTACTCGTATTTGAACTTAATTTATGGATTGCCCAAATCCTTATTTGCATGTAGTATTGTCTCTACTTAATTTTCCCATGTCGTGCTATGCTTTTCTTGTGATATCCCATGATTCCGCCATGTTGGGGTGTTACAGATTCCAAATCTACTAAACAATTGCTTCAAGAAACCTATAACTACCCCGGCATCATTAGTTGGCAAGGCTTTTGCCTCGACCCATTTCGACACATAATCAACCGCCACTAAAATGTAAAGACATTTGTGTGAAGGCGGGAAAGGTCCCATGAAATCAATACCCCAAACATCGAAAACTTTGCATACCTGAATAAATTGTTGAGGCATTTCATCCCTCTTAGAAATATTACCTTGGCTTTGACAAATCTTACAAGTATCCACAAGCGTTTGAGCTTCCTTAATACTCATTAAATACTCATCGGGGAAGGCATCATCTATATCTCCTTCCCGAAGTTCCTCACGGTGAGGATCTTCAAGTCTACTTAAATGGTCGACCGCTAAATTTTCAGCCCCTTTCTTATCCTTTATCTCAATGTCAAACTCTTGCAAGAGCAAAATCCAACGAATGAGACAAGGTTTAGCATCTTGTTTAGAAAACAAGTACTTAAGGGCTGAATGGTCGGTAAAAACTATGGTCTTACTAAGCACTAAATACGATCTAAACTTATCAAAAGCAAAAACAACCGCTAGTAACTCTTTCTCGGTGGTGGTATAGTTCTGTTGAGCACTATTAAGAGTCCTACTAGCAAAGTAAATGGGTCGGAAATGGTTACCTTCTCTTTGTCCTAAAACAGCCCCTACGGCATAATCACTAGCATCACACATTAATTCAAAAGGTTGAGACCAATCGGGTGAAACCATAATGGGTGAGTGAGTCAAACGGTCTTTGAGAAGTTCAAATGCCTTAAGACAATCCGAGTTGAACTCGAATGGCACATCTTTCTCAAGCAAACGGGTCATGGGTCTAGTAATCTTAGAAAAATCCTTAATAAACCTACGGTAGAAACCGGCATGTCCAAGAAAACTTCTAACGACCTTAACATTGGTTGGAGGAGGTAACTTAGCAATGACATCTATCTTGGCTCTATCTACCTCTATACCTAAACTAGACACTTTATGCCCTAAAACAATTCCTTCTCTTACCATGAAATGACATTTCTCCCAATTAAGCACTAGGTGAGCCCGCTCGCATCTTTCCAACATCTTATCTAAATTAGTTAGACATGTATCAAAAGAATTACCAAAAACAGAAAAATCGTCCATAAAAACCTCCATGGAAGTCTCTAACATGTCTTGAAAGATGGCTATCATACACCTTTGGAAGGTGGCGGGTGCATTACATAATCCAAAAGGCATTCTACTATAGGCATAGGTACCAAAGGGACATGTAAAAGTGGTCTTTTCTTGATCATTGGTGTCAATGGGTATTTGAAAGTACCCGGAGAAACCATCAAGAAAACAAAAATACTCATTACCGGCTAACCGTTCGAGCATTTGGTCAATGAAAGGTAAAGGGAAATGGTCCTTACGGGTTGCATCATTTAACTTCCTATAGTCAATACAAACTCTCCACCCGGTAACCGTCCTAGTTGGAACAAATTCATTTCGATCATTGGTCACTACTGTCATCTCCCCTTTCTTTGGTACACAATGTACCGGACTAACCCATGGACTGTCAGAGATAGGGTAAATTATTCCTGCATCTAAAAGCTTAATTATCTCCTTCTTGACTACATCTTTCATATTCGGATTAAGCCTCCTTTGTCTTTGAACAACCGGTTTAAAATTTTCATTTAAATTGATTTTATGCTTGCAAAATTCGGGGCTTATTCCGGGTATGTCAGTCAAAGGCCTTTTTATGAGACCTAAGGACAGTCATTAACCTAAATTTTTCATCATCCGAAAGTGATGACGAAATGACAACTGGAAGAAAACACTTACCTTCGAGGAATGCATATTCCAAGTGCTCGGGAAGCGGCTTAAGCTCCAAATCAGTTGGTGGATTCTCCACCGAGGTCTCCATCTTCAAGCCATCCCTATCGATCTCCTCAAAAGTCTCATCTTCTGGTGGTGTTTCATCCATACTTAGTGCCATAATCTCTTGCATTTCTTCTTCTTCCATTTCATGAACTTCTTCACTACTTGCCACTAGAGCTTCATTCATTTCCATCCCTAAAATTTCCAGAATTTCCATCTCCAAAGCATCTTCAATCACATCAATCCTGAAACAAGAATCATCGTAAGAGTAAGGGTGTTTCAATGCTTTGTCAATGGCAAAAGTAACTCTATCATCTCCTATTCCTAACGAAATGATCTTATCCTTAACACGGATTATAGCATCGGCCGTATACAAGAATGGTTGACCTAAAATCAGAGGCACCTTGGTGTCCTCTTCCATTTCCAAGATCACAAAATCGGCCGGAAAAACTATATGACCTACTTTAACACACATATTTTCAGCAATCCCCATGGGATACTGAAATGAATGGTCGGCGAGCCTAATGCTCATCTGAGTTGGTTTCAATGCCTCTAAAGATAACTTACGATAAACAGAATAAGGCATTAAATTTATGCTAGCCCCTAGATCGGCTAATGCATCACAACTAAAAGACTTATCAAAAGAACATTTAATTAGAAAACTCCCTGGGTCTTCAAGCTTAGGAGGGAGCTTATTCTTGACTACGGCTGAGCACTCGGCGTTGAGGAAAGTCGCCTTGGCTTCCTCTAACTTCTTCTTATCCGTCACGAGCTCCTTGATGAACTTTCCATAATTCGGCATACCTGAAATGAGATCAACCAAAGGAACATTAATATGAACGGATTTAATCATATCTAAGAACTTACCATATTGCTCTTGAAGCTTCTCCTTTCTCAATCGCTGAGGGAAAGGAATCTTTGGCTTGTAAGGCTTCACGACAGGCTCAACAACTGTCGGTTTAGCAACTGGTGGAGTTGGATCGGCCGGCTGCTTCACGGCTGGATTTGGCTCCACTTATATCTCCTCATCGACTTGTTCCTCTTCTTCCTCATCATTAACCTGCATAGAAACATTAGGAGTACTAGAACTAGGTTCAGGAGAGTCATAGGCCTTACCGGATCGAGTGACAATCACATTAACGTGTTCACTTCTACCAATTGGTGGTTGGTACTTTTGACCTTGATCATTCGACCCTGAAGGCTTAGGATTAGGCTGAGTGTTGCTTGGCAAAGCTCCTTGCTGTCGATTTGAATTGCTCAACCTATCTATCCTAACACTTAAGTCTTTTACAGCCGCTTGTTGGTTCTTGATGTTGAGATTCATCTTCTCGTTCAAGGCTGTAATGTCGATTCGGTACTGATCATTCTTCTTCTCTTGCTCGCCCATGAACTTCTTCATTAGATCCCTAAGTTCGGCATTCGGATCTTCAACGGTAGGCTGTGATGTCGCGTGACCAGCCCCTAATGGTGGTGGTTGGACAGCTCCTAACCACGTGTTTCGGCTACTTCCTGCATTATTAAACTTAGAATTGAAGTTAGAATTACCTTGGAACCGTCGTGGGTAGTCGTTACCACGTTTCGGGCAAAAATTACCTAAGATAATTTTAGAAAGGATTAAAGATAATTTAAGAACCGATGATTTGTAAGTGGGATTCGGTGTTTTAGGATCTTCAAATAAAAGTAAAGTTTTCTTAAAGATAACGATTTAAACTAAGAGTTTTTGCTAAAAAGAGTTTTATGAAAGCCTTTGAGACAGAAATACTTTGAGAATCTAAGAAAACCGTTGAAGATAAAACTAAAGTAATGAAATGTAAAGCTAGGATCTTAAAGATAAATGAAAATAACAACGACACCAGAATTTTGTTGACGGGGAAAAACCCTTGATTCAATTAAGAAATCTTAGGTAAAAAACCCCGGGAGGATTCAATCAATCCTACCTGCTGTTCTTTTATTATTATTATTGTTTGTGAACGATTACAATGATATGAATGAAAATGAGAACGAATAACAGCTAAGAAACTAAGTAGTTGTGTGTTTGTAGAGCGAATGAGTGTGTTGGATCAGTGCGTGTATGATGAATGCTTGTCCCCTCTTCTGAATAAGATCTTCTTCTATTTATAGAGCTAGACGTTGAACTATCTTTCCGAAATATCTGGGATCTTCCTGGACTTGCTCCTTACGCTGAAGAAATGGCATAGATGACCGTTGAGACTTATTCTTCACACGGTAAAACTGTTATCAATCCCGATTCTTGTGGTCGAAGTGGTAAACTATCCGTTGAAACACGTTTTCTTCATGTTGTAAGCTTAAATTTTTATCCTGCAAATAATATCTCTCGTACTAGATATATATTCGTTAGTGGGATTATAGATCCTGACGATATCAAGATCCCGTTATATCAAGATAATAATATAATACAAGCAGAACTAACAAATTAAACTAAACTAAGGATCCTTCATAACAGCGTATTGTTTAAGTATATATCATAGAAGGCTTAAAGTGTAAATTCTGTTAGGATCCTAGTGGTGAAAATTCTACCCCAAACAATTGTCCCCAAAACTTATGTTTCATTGTAAATAAAGATAAGTTTTATTATTTACGGTCAGTTTTAGCAGTCAAAGCAAAGTCAAGGGGTAAACTTTGTATTGATGGGACTTCTACAACTACCCACATTTATATCCATTATCCACACATATCGACAGTTTTCCTTTTCAGTTTCCTATCTTGAGCGAATATCTCTCCAAACCCTAAAGGTTAGTTTCTTTATTTTTTCTTCAATCTTTCAGATTTTTCTTTGTTTTATTTTTGATTATTAAGCTATGCCTCGAATATCCTCTTCCCGTTCTTCAATCAAAGTGAGTGAAGACTTTACTCCTACTTATATCGCTAAAAACCCTAGTAAGTGTTCGTTCGTTGATAATGATATTGATAGGATCAAAGAATATTTTCCTAAAGGTACTGAATTTAGGGCTTTCGATCCTACTCTTACTTCTGACATGCAATCAGATCTATGGGTTTGTTTTCCTGGATTTCCCTTTGAAAACCTAAAACTATCATTCCCCTTTCCTAAACTTTATGAACAGTTTTTTAAGTTTTCAAAATTAGCATATCCTCAAGCTATGCCCATGTTATGGAGAACCCTATATGTCTTAGATAACCTAATTAAGGAGAAAAAGATTGAATTTAAGTTATCAGATCTTCCCCTAGCATACAATTTGCAAACTTTTGGCCCTGGTTACTACATGCTTAAAGCTCCTAAGAAGAATGAGAAGTTGGCTTTGGGTGTTACTCAAAATGACCCATCATGGAAAAGTAGATTTTTCTATATCTCAAAAAAGTCTCTTCCTAAGGGATCCTATCTTCCTACTGCTTGGACAGAAAAGGGTAGGGATTCATTATTCTTTCTGCCATATTTGTTTGGTTATGTTACTTTTTATTCCTAATCCATTTTTATACAGCCAACCTTGAAGGATTTCCCACAAGTGAAGACTCAGGACCGAACAGAATTAGAAACATCTTATCAATTCCAGCAGGAATCAGGACTTTTCAAGCTCTACCAGAATCCCCTAGTCCATCTAGTTCCAATCAACTTGTTGTCATGGCAGGTAAATTCTTTATTGTAAACATGCCGTCTAAAATTCCATCTTTATGTAATTTACTAATCTGTTCTTAACTTCTATAGACTCAGGATACTTTGATATTGATGCAATTAACAAATGCATTGGTGGTATTAAGTCAGAATCTAGTGGTAAAGGTAAAACTACTTCAGGAAACTCCTAAGACCACTCACTCTGGTTTAAGCCCTGAATTCAATAACTCAGTGCAAGCCATGAATCCTACTCCTATCAGTCAAGTTGCTCCTAACTTGTCCCTAAGCGCCAGTTTAGATCAAGCTGCAATGGTATGCAATTTTCTATCTTTACCCTCTTCATTTCCTATGATATTTATCTAATTGTCGTTGCTTTATTAGTTGTTGAAAATGGCACAAGACAAAGCGAATGAAGAGAGTCAAAGGATGGTAAGTTTGTTGGAAGAGAAGAAGTCAAAGGAAGCTGAGATCAAGACCTTGAAAGCCGAATTGAAGAAATTGAAGGAGGAGAATGTCAGTCTAACTAAAAAGAGTGATTACTATAGGAAGAGGACAGAAGAGGCTGAGAAGGGTAATGAAGAAAAAATGAAGAAAGCTCTGCTGGAACAGCGGGACAAATGTGTAGTGAGTGCTAGTCGCAGTGCCCTTGAGATTCAGATTAAGATGGCCTCTGAAGCACAAGAAGGAGGTTTTGAGACTGACAAGTGGGACGTTGAAGATTGGAAAAAGACATTGGCTCTGCTTCCTCGAAATGATACTGAAACTGCTGAATCCAAAGATGAGGGGTCTGAGAAAGACACGGCCCTAAGTGAAGGTGGTGATCAAATCAAACCAGTGGAGCTTTCTGAGGATGAGGAGAAGAAAGAGGAGGAGGCAGAAGACAAGGATGTGGAAGAAATGGAAGAAGCTTAATCTAATGTTTTCGAACTATGAACAATATTAGTTTTTCTAGGGTATGTGGTTTGTATCTAAACAATTTATATGGGGGGTCGACTAACCTGGAATGGTTAGTCCTGGCGGTGTACTAAAAATGGTTTATGTTGGCCATTTTAAACTTATGGTACTAAGACTATGATCCTATAATTTCCTAATTTTCTAACTGTCCCCAATATTAGGAAGTTTTTGAAATATTGTTGCGATAATCCTGAGATTTTAGCTTATAAATACCTATATTCCTTAGGCTCCTATTATCATTCATTTCCTAATAATGGGCGATTCTAAGGCTACTGATACTCCTAATACCGATCCTTTAGCCAAACAAATCAATCGTGGAAGGTTTGAAGGTGATGTCTTTCATCAAAGACTTAATGAGGTTAAAGAGGATTTTGATTTGGTAAGTACAATCCCTTAGTATTCCTTATCCTTCTATTTCTAATATCTTAACAAGTCTATTTCTAATCTTTTATCTTAGAAACTAAAACAAATGATCGAGTGTTTTGAGCATCAATTGCAAGAGAAAGACTTAACCATTGCTCGCCTAAGAAAACTTTCTATCATACGAAGAGAAGCATTAAATGATGCAATTACAGAAACATCTAAAGCTAGATCCAAGCTTCACGAAAATATTGCTTGGCACTATGCAGAACATGAAGCACTACTAAGGGCTTTTCATATGGATGCAGCCATCCAAGTCTTAGAAACTAAACTACTAATGGCAGCAGAAGCTAAGACTATGGGTTTTGAGTTTCCTAATTGGGATGTAAATAAGTGGAATAGTTTGTTATCTAATCTAGAAGAGTCGTTTGCTAAAGAGGCATTTGCTAGTAAATTGGACCAACATAGGAAATCTCTTCAACTATTTTAAGTATTGTACCTTTTTGAGAATAACATTTGATCTTCAATTAATCGAGATATTTTATTCTTGCATCTCTGTTTATGAACCTGCATTAAAGATACATTTTCTACGAAATATCTAATCCCTAATGTTAGTATCCCAATGTTCAATGATTAATATCCCTTACGCGCCTTGACTTGACAATAAACTCCCCCTTTGTCGATTTAGTTACCCTCTATTTACTTATTTATATTCAAGATTACTTTTCTCAAACACACATATTCTCATGCCCAAAGAATATATTAAAATCATCTTTTCTTTTTCTATCAACATTTACAACACTACAATGGAGGGCGAGTCATCATCTAGAAACAAGGGTCCTAAGAGACTTAGGGATCGGTCCATTTCAGTAAGTTTTTTGCTTTAAAAAAGTTCTTTAGTTTCTATTAGTTTCTAAAACTTTTCCGTTTTATCTTTGTAGATCATCGAAAAGATGTCTGATGCCTATGAAGCAGAAATCACGTATAAAAACGAAACTATCAAAAGTGCTAATCGTCTCTTAAACTCGGTTATGGACACCAGAAATCAAACTTTAAAAGAGATGGCAAGTTTGAAAAAGGAATTGGGCGATGCAAAAAGAGAAGTCAGCAATTTGAAAAGCTTTTTAGGGTGGTTAAAACTCAAATATCCTCAAATTTTTGGGGAAAATGAAGCAGTTGAAGAAAGCAAACTAGGAATCGATATCAAGCCCCCTTCCCATAACCGCAATAATAGGAGGCCTATGCCTTAATTTTAGTTTCAGTTTGTTATGTTGATTTTATTTCCTAAATGCTACTTAAATTAAGACTTTATTCCATACCTTTGCTATATCTAATCTTGTGGATCCTTAGATAAGTCTTTGCAATGATTTTCCTTTATCTTTATTCCCTGTTCAAATGCAAAAATCACTGCAAACGATAATCAATTTATCAATCCATTTGTTAGTTTGTTAATTAATCCATTTGTCGGTCGGTTGTATTTAATAGAGAGATTATCCCTATTCTTTTTGATGACTGTTTATTAGTAGTCAAAACCAAATGAGTTGATTGCAAAATCAACAACCCTTTGAAAATTCCCAACCATGAGGGTCTACCCACAATTAAGAATTTTTTATGACGTGCTCCCCGGGCGAAATGAGGTGTTAATGTTAACCTCGGCGTTCGAGAAGGTGATCCTTTCAACCTAGGATTGAAGTTTTAGTTCAATCCACTGTAGTCCGTTTAAGGACTTAGACTTAGGAGAAATTGCTTTTATTCAGGATCTATACCTTGGATTTATACTCGTGATCTTCATCCATCAAGATCCTGTTGATTATCCTTTATCAGCTATACCTGGATCCTTTCGAATCTTACTTGATGATTTGATCTTCAAGAGATTCTTCTTAATCTTCGACACTGATCCCTGATTACGCTCAAATTTCTCCATATAGCTTCTCACCGACTCATCTGATCCTTGAGTTATTTCTTCAGTTTCTTCATCAGGGATCGATTCATAGAATTGATCGAAATGTTTCTTCCACAACATAGCTAGATACGGATCTACTGAAGGTATTCCTTCAGTTTTTCCTTTCAGAGTTTGTTCAGCCAGGAATCTTGCATTTTCAGGAGGATTTCTCAAGTTTTCTTTTACATAAGGATAATCGTAAATCAAATCAGAAGAAGAAGGATTTTGAGATTGCTCAGACATGATTTTCTTAGAAAACGTTTTCCGTGAAACACAAAATTTTCTTTAAACAAAAATCTTGTTTTTATGACAACGACCTAATTGCAAAAACACCTTTTTGCCCCACGGTGGGCGCCAAATTGTTTGGGCAAAAATTACCTAAGATAATTTTAGAAAGGATTAAAGATAATTTAAGAACCGAAGATTTGTAAGTGGGATTCGGTGTTTAAGTAGGATCTCTCGTGCAATAAGAACTTATGAAAATACTATTTTGACTCAATAAAATGAAAAATAAATCAGAATAAAAATTACAGAATAATAAACTAATCTAAACACTAGTTAACTTAATTTATTCATTATTCACATATAACTTGGTTACTACTGATCAGATCAGATTAGCATGTTACATAAGCCTACTAGCGAGAAATTATTCTCTTATTATTAGTTATGAACAGTGATCCAAAAACGATTACCAATATGTTTGTCCTCTTAAACACTCGGTACTTCCAGTTTCCTTTGGTTTGTGGCACTTTCGTATTACTTGAGCCAAGGACAGTCACCCATGTAACCTAGTAAGTTACTCATGCCACAATTTTAGTTTGCGAACTTATGTGCCCCATATTCAGATATACTCTCACAATCGACACAAGCACTAAGATTAAGACATTTGGTGAGTAAAGTAAGAAAGTCTTTAAGAATCAAGTCAGCGGTGACAGGTCGGTGATTCCTCACACGCAAAGCGACTTAACTTGACTCACGTATGGAAATATACTTAACATTGCATAATGCCAAGTACTTGCATATTTGTGACATTATTTTTAAAGCACTTATGAAAACCCGTGACTTTCGATGAGACCCGTGTAGCGAATTTTCTGACAACCTATCCCAAGTTGGAAGCTTTAGGTAGGCTAGGTATACAAAGACACCCCAAGGACTTACTTGTTCGAATCTCAAAGGCCACATTAGCTTCATATTTTCAACAGATTTATTTGATATTTGTATATCTTGTAATATACATAAAAAAAAACAATACATACACATATATGTACCCGAGACCTTCTTTATAAAGACCAAATATACATAATTACAATGCAAGATCTTTCATAAGATTTAAAGGACTTGTCTATTTTAAGAACAAGCATTCTCAGCCATATATCTGAATACGTTTCCCATAAGAACATTGTATACATTTAAGTTCAGATTATAAGGAAACTTTGGTACTTTGTGCCTATCGATACATCATATAATGGTATCACTGAACATGAGCATTTTAAAGTACAATTAAGTAGGCTTAAAAGCTAAAGTATCGTCACGTCTAATCATGTAGTGCAGTAACCTTACTTTATTATATTATATATTTTTTATTTTATTATATTTTATTTTTTATTTTTTTTATGACACTATCTATATACGACTTAAACTACTAAGACTTGAAAAGAAAATTTAAGTTCTTTGAGAGAAACTACTCGGCATTCTTCATACCATTGAGTTGATATAACAACTCATGACGAGGTCTATCAAAAGCTTTAGTGTATAGATCAGCAAGGTTATCATCAGTAATAACCTTTTCTAAATGAATAAGCTTTTTCTCAAAACAATCACGTAAAAAGTGATGCTTTATATCTATGTGCTTGGTGACTTTAAAGTTTTTCGGATTCTTAGTAATATCTATGGCAGACTTATTATCGATACAAATAGGAGAGTCTGAGATATCCATACCATAGTCGCGCAATTGTTGCTGTATCCACTGCCTCCCCCCAGAAAGTAACAGGAAGCCCTGAATCAGCAAGCATCGTCCTAGCTGTTTCTATCAATGTCCTGTTTTTCCTTTCAGCTACTCCATTTTGCTGTGGCTCATGCGGTGCACTGAATTGATGTTGAATACCCTTGGTCAAGCAGAAAACAGTAATAGTATTATTCTTGAACTCAGTGCCATTGTCACTCCTGATTCTCTTAACTTTAACTTCATGGACATTCTCAACTTGTCTAACAAAATCCATAAACCGGTTTGCGGTCTCGTCCTTTGTCTTCAAGAAAAATACCCATGAGTACCTTGAGTAATCATCAGTGATCACCAAACAGTAGGACATCCCCCCAATACTTCTTACGTTCACAGGACCAAAGAGATCCATATGAAGTAATTCGAATGGTTTGAATATAGTGTTGTGCACCTTTGGTTTATGAGGATTCTTATGTTGCTTTCCTTTCAAACACGGTATACATTTATCTTCCATCCCAAACTTCTTAACTGGAACACCTTCAACTAATCCAAGACTAACAAGTTCATTCATCTTCCAAAAGTTGATATGTCCCATTCTACGATGCCAGAGGAGAGATTCAGACTCATTTGCTTTGCTCAACAAACAGAGGGGCTCCGTTGGATTATCAACACCTAAAACTAAGCTATAGATGTCTCTCTTCCTAGGAGCTCTGAGCATTATCCATTCCGCTGGAATAACGAAACCCGGCTTCAAGATGAATGCCTCCTTTTCTGTGAAATGAACATTGTTGCCCTTGTCACAGATCTGTGAGACACTCATTAGATTATGAGTAAGTTGTTCCACATAGTTTACTCTTTCTAGAGTAAGTTGTCCATTGATGACATCTCCTTGACCGGTGATGTTGCCGCCCTTGGATCCAGCAAAACTAACGTACGACCCATTTATACCAGTATAATTGGACAAGAGCTTCCTGTCCCCTGTCATGTGCCTGGAGCATCCACTGTCAAGGTACCATAAATGAATTAGTTTCCTAGGAACTCCCTGCACATAAAATGAGAAAAAATTAGTTTTCATTGGGGACCCAAACCTTCTTAGGTTTGGGTCGACCCTTCTCATCCCTGAGAATCAGTTCAGTCCAATATCCATTGCTCGAAGCCGTGGGTAGGACATGATTCTCGTCTCGTCTTCTCACTAGAGGTGACTTCTGACCTCTCGTCAGTGAAGGTCTAGGAGAATGAGGGCCATAAGAAGGTCGAACACTTGAATGAATTTGGTCATAATATGAATTTTGATTTCTAGGAGCAGAACGAGCAGGTCGTGGAGGTGTTTAAAAACGATTTGAATTCTCATGAACATTTCCTGATGAACCTTTCAGTGGAGATTCACGTCGTTGAGGTATAGTAAACGATTTTGGAGAAGATTGAACTTTAGCCTCATCAACCTGTTTATCATTACCCAACCCCCTTTTTCCTTCCGAGGTGGAAATCTTTGAAGGAGAACCTGATCTTCGAGGTCTATTTGGACATACACTATAAACATGACCCTTTTCATGACAAGCAAAGCAGAGAGGACCTTGAACTTTTTGTTTGTATCTACCTTTTTATCGGTACCTACAGATTCATTGTTAGCACTAGTGTCCACTGACTTACTTGTTTTTCTTTGATCTTCTTTTTCAGGGTCTCGTGTAGCACCATCTTTCTCATGTTTACCTTTACTTGGGAACTTCTTAAGTGCAGGCATTAAGATGTGCTTTAAAGCCTTAGTTGCTTCTTCATTAACGGCTAAATTATCTTCAGATTTTCTAATCCTAGACTGCTTAGGTAACGGAGTGAGACGCAACTGACTTAATTTCTTCATATCCTCAATAGCTACATCCCAGACTTTATCAATCCTCTTAGGGTCAATAGATTCTAATGGGAATTCTAACTCAGTATAGACCCTATTACTCTTGTGAAGTGTAAAGTGTACAATACTGTCTTTCTGACCATTAGGAGTAGACTGATTTAAGACAACACCTTTCAATTTCTCTTCCTTGTTAGGTTGAGAAGAAACTCCTTTAGACTCTTTTGTTCCCTCAGGCATCTTTGCCTCAGGAATTGAGTCTTTTGGATTACCATCTTCAACACTAGGTTGAAGTAGGATTTCAGGAATATTAGGATCAACAGAAGTATAGTTATTATTGAAAGGAGGAGGCACGTCTTTATAAGAGATCTTAGCAGTGTCAAGACTCTTAGAGGAAGAATTCTCAAACTTTGTCATATGCATTAAAAGCTCAGTATGTCTAGCAGAATCAGATTTAGCATTTAATTCCAAGATTTCTATCCTAGCATCAGCAAGTTCCTTTTCAATGGTAGCACACTTTCTAGCTAACAAGGAGTAAGCTTCACTACCTACTCTTTTTACGGCCACAGACTGATTGACTTTATCTTTCATAGCTCTAATGTCAGACTCTAAAGATCTAATCTTTTCCTTGAAGAATTTTTCTTTATCATTTACAGTTAGACCCTTTTTAATTAACTTATCTCTTTCATCATGAGCAGCATTGACAGCAGATTCTAATTTCTTAATTTGTTCATTCTTTTGTTCAATTTCATCAAACATTCGATTAACAATTTTGCAAACATGAACAATAGTATGTAGAGAATAAGATACCTGTTGGTCTGCCTCTTTGCAATCTGCCATGTAAGCAACAAAGTCATCCACGGTCATGCCAGCCGGAATCTCAAACTCTTGCATCTGCTCTTCAATTGTCTTTTCAACCTTTTCTGTAGCAGAATCTTCTTTAACCTCAGCAGCTTTCACCTCTTCAGTAGCTTTCACTTCATCAAGGTTCTTGACATTTTCTAACTCATCGTCAGATTCGGAATCAGAATCATGTACACCAGTAACAACAGATTCCAGTTTCGAACTTTTAGTATTTTCATACAATTGCTCTTCACTGTGGTAAACTGTGGTGTCCAAGAAGTCATCAGAAGTATCAACTATTTGAGCCATATCATCAAGGATTTCAGCCAAATAAGCGTTATTGGTCTCATCATGTGGAAGATTCCAAACATAAGAACCATCGGGTTGAACAGCTACTATAGCCTTGTCATTGCCGTTGACATTTGTAGTAGGATCATCAGTCAACAAAAGAGCTCTAGTTGAATTTTGATTGAACGGACGATTACTACCTCTATCTTGACGTGTAGAGGTAACATTGGCCTCTCTCTTAGGCCGTTGACACTCTCTGGCAAAATGTCCAAAACCTTCGCAGTTATAGCACTTCACCTTTGACTTGTCAAAGCCCTGAGTACCTCCAGTAAGCTGTCTGCCTGTTCTTTGCATAAACTTTTGCACTCTCCTGGTGATCATGGCCAGTTGCCATTTCAGATCCATTTCTTCAACATCATCTGGATCTATCTGGTCGTAATCTTCATCAATGAGTGATGGATCTGTGATTCTACCCGCAACAAAAGCTTCATGTGCAGCACACATGGCAGCAAATACATTCATCCTACCCTCAGCTGATTTCATATTCATTGGCATAGACTTGTAACCAGCAGAAGAGGATGTAATGTTACCGAACTTCATATTTCCAGTCTTTGCACCTTCATTAGCCCTTTTACCCCTGTTACCAGCATCAGTAGCCATGAATCCGGAAGAATCATCTCCATCTATCAGTGGACCACGATTGTCTGTCTCACCAGTATTACCAACTCCAGAAAAGAAGGCATTAACATCAGCTGTTGGATTTTTCATAGTGGCATGATAGAGAGATGGATCTTGTGTGAAGTTGTCTTGAAGATCCTTTGCCTTATCCTTCATTTCTCTGTTTCTTAGAGTGGATATTACTCCATCTATACGAAGAGATGCATAATCAGCTCTTTCTTGCAATCCATGACGAAACTCTTTGTAAGCTTTCGACAAACCATCCAGGAATTTATCCACTATCTCAGTAGGAGTGTATTTAAGGTCAAAGTAAGCTAATTCAGCAAGAAGATGTTGATATCTCAGTATAAGATCCTCAACTTGTTCATTCTTTGTAGCATTGAAGTAGTCAAATTGTTTCTTGAGCATTTTAATTCTATTTTGCTTCAATAGTGGATCACCTTCACAGTGAGTTTCAATAGCATCGAACAGTTGCTTTGAAGTCTTGTATTCCTGTTTAGGAAACAGGTGCACCAACTCTTGAGGAATGCACATACGAAGAGTGGAAAGAGTCTTTACTTCAATAGCATAGTTAGCCTTTTCTTCACCTGTTAATTCTCCCACCTTATATGTAGAAGTAACTCCATTCACAGTAAGAGTGGGCCACTCATAACCTTCAGTGATCATGAGCCACATGTTTAAGTCTTCTCATTGAATAAAATCTTCAAATCGACCTCTCCACGCCCAGAAGTCAGCTAATGAAACTAACTTTGGTGGAGAATTAGTACGTCCTACAAGATGATCATGATAAACGAGAGAATTAAGGTATTGGGCAACAGCATTGTTGGTTGAAGATGAGGAAGCCATAAGTGAACAAAGATTTTGGAAAGTTAAGGTTTAAACGAAAATGAGTGTTGGAACGAAGATAGCTCTAAGTTCGTAAGATGAGGTTCTGAACGAAGATAGCTTAACTTCGTAAGGTGAGGAACTGAACGAAGATAGCTTAACTTCGTAAGGTATATTCGTTTGATGAAGATTCAAAACAAAAATAAGATAAATTCGTTTTCTATCTTCGTTTTGCTAAGTTCGTAAGGAAAACGAACTTAGCGACTGTAAGGGTTTTCAGGAGGTTTTTGTGAGAAAAACAATCAAACAAACGATCTCGAACCTTCGATAAGATATCGATTGGCTCTGATACCACTTGTGAGTCCCTCGATAGCTACAGATCACTCTCGAGATCGTCTATTGTTATGTCGTGAGTGCGGAATCCTCACGAGATAACTAGTTTGATTAGTTATCGAATATATTGCTAATTATAAGTATATAATCAGCCGTATGTAACCTATCTTCATTTTCTAAATGTTAGAAACGAACTTAGTCGCTGGAGATGTATGTGAGTTGAACGGATTACCTCAATTTAGGGTTTCCATTCATATATATATGTTTCTGATCGATATTGGGCCTGCTGGGCTTTGTTCTTACGAACTTAGCAGCCCAGCCCATATAACGAAGATTATCTTCGTTTGTTCCTAACGAAGATTATCTTCGTTAGTACTTACTTCCATCAGCATCTATGCCTAGTTATTTTCCAAGTATTTCATGTACAAGGAACCTAACGTATATTATGTTTGTACTTGTATAACACACATAACAAACATCATATATAAACAACACATATATATAACACCAAAACATGTAATCGATCATTACCAAAACATGAAGTCCATAATCTATCAATTACACATATATAATAAGACATAAAATAACATAATGTCTTAATCTAAAAGACTAATCAAATCTAAGTTGCTGTTGTCACATCAACATGCATCAACAATGTTCTTACCAACAATACTTCACAATGAATGACATACAGGCTCTTACATATGCTCAAGTCATTTTGAAAAATGGCATTCGTACATTTTCAAAAATACCATTACATTTATAAAGGGAGCGATAAAATATGAGGTCAAAGTGTCAAACTAGAGGATTTTGGTCTTCAGTTAATGATTTAATTAACACATGAAGAATGTAAATAAGGGAGAACCAAAAAAGTGAAGTATAATTTCAAGTAACTTTTGTTTGGAAATGGCCATAATACTGGACAAAGACGGTTCTTATATGTTGAATGCAGTAGCTTTTATCATTTTTCATTGTCAGTTTCCTCCAGGCATGCCATCAATTAGGATTATACTACCTCATGCATGTTAACATATTTGAAGAATTCTACTTTAAGCTTATCTTAAATACCTTATAAAGCATTTAACCCTCCCCCGTTCTCGAAAAAGAACTTGATAACCCAAATATACCCCTCTAAAACAGTAACAATTGTAAACAAAACAAGGATTCTTGAGCAAAGATTTGAACTTGGGACCTCCTCAACCATAAATAGGCACCCCTTACTACTAGAGTCACTTGTGTTATTATTTTGCCCGTTTTAATACATATATCTTTCCAATTCTGTTATTATGTTTACTCATTTAAAAAGAGTCAATTTTTCCTTTCGGGGCCGGTCTTCCACGACATATGTGGGGGCGTGGGGCCACCGCATTGCACGGGTACCCATCTAGTATGCTCTTACTTAAGGCATATGATATGCCAATTGCCCAACAGTGCTTACATGAGTAATCAACGAACTGAACTCCTATTCATGAGTCAATATACAACACCGGTATTTTGAATAGAGCCTGCTTGACCATGCAGATAGATGACCACAATTTGTATCATTGAGCAAATGACCACAAATAAGCATAGTTATACCAAATTATTTGCAGATGAAGCATACAAGGCCGTTCTCGAAGAGAAAAACTGAAAAACAGCGAAGAAAATGCATGCATATCTATCATTAATCAACACCTATCAACCAGTAAGTATAGGATGGAGGAAGGCTAATAAGTTCACTCTCATATCATCTCTTGCATTTATTTTCTTGCAAATGCAGAGATATCTAGAACAGAGATCAGCTTGGATCTCCCAACAGTACCAAGTTGGCAATTGATCCTCATGGCTTGGATCATCTATGTATACCAAGTATAAACTTGATCTTCAGGCCGTAAGCCAAAAGCAACAAGAGCAACTCCAAGGTACATTCTCCGAGTTGTTCATATTATACTTCAACATGAACTCGTCATATGACTTTAGTAGGGTGTTGAGGATCATGTTTGTGGCCAACTCAGTACTGTGAAGAACAAGCCTTTGCAGGTTATCTAGATAACTTTTCATCTATAAAAGATGAGAAAAAACTAATTCCTGAGTTCCCTTATCCTACATTTGACCAGGTCCTTTAAGCAGTTCACTTGGTTGATGGGTGTTGATCTGTCTAAGATACATGAATAAGATGTGTTCATTTTCTTCAGTATATTCAAATTCAATTTTTCTATTGATACTATATAAAATGTTGATACTTTGTAAAATGAGTGAGATTTGTTTCTTTAGTTCTGTCCTTAAGAAGTAACCTTTTATGCTTGCCTTGCTTGATGTCACTTCACTTATTCATGTGACTTGTCTAGTTGCTTAGGTTCCACGCCAGAGACCAACGTTGCTACTTGATCAAATTCCAAATTATGACTCTTAAATGAGAATTCAGTTTATCTATATCTATCTCTATCTCTATCTCTACTACATTATAAAACATTTGTTCCCTCCAAAATTTTCAACTTTAAGTAGTTGATAACCCCAAAATACCCCTTTCTTTGTTCATTAATTTAAACATCTAAGAGACTTATAATACCAATTATTTACAACATAGCCCTCAACCTTTAAAATAGCTATATCACTCCTTTTTACATCAATCACTTTTACATTAATATCAACACCGCTACCACCGCCACCACCACCCGTTGCCGTCGTCGCCACATCGCGCGGGCATTTGTCTAGTATCTATCTATCTATCTATCCACATTATAAAGCATTTGTTCCCTCCATTTTTTGCCACTAAGTAGTTGATAATTGATAACTCTAAAATGCCCATCCCTTATATAGTTATATTCACTATTTTTTAAACATCTCCACTTAAAGTACCTATGATATCTATTTAAAATACCTATAATACCCTTAATGAATTTAATCTATAACATCTACCATAACTCTTAAATAACTACACTACTCCTTTTACATCAATAACCTACACTACTTGCAGCCGCCAACACCACCAATCGCCGCCACCACCGCATTGCGCGGGTACCCTTCTAGTTATATATAATGTCTATCGACTATCCAGAAGTGCATCTGGTATTATTGTCTCGGGAAAAAAGGAAACTAGATAGTCAATAATACAATATGTAACTAACTAACTATGTAAGTAGGTATAACTATAAGCTTCATATATAGTAATACATTACAATTTACAAATATCTAAACAAGCATTAGCTAGTAAAATTCCAAGTAATAGTATCCAGAAAAACTCAAACTAACCATTGACACACAAAAAAAAAACGAGTAACATGATATATGGGAAGGAAATGAAACGAAAGTAGGACCTGAAGAGAAGACCAGGCGAGATTAAGAGTGGCGGAGAACCAAAGGAGGACATAATAAGTGATCATAACATGTGAGCGACGATTTCGAAGCTTTTTGATATTTTTTTGAGATGAAACCCTAGATAAACTACAAATAATATCGCCGGGATTGATAGGACTGCTGTGTACCATAATCCATGGCAATTGTAGCTTTGATTTGCTGATGATGATGGTGATGCTGATGTGACATCAGTAATGGCAGGAATGGTGCCAGGTTGAATTATAGAAGGATCTGGATCACTGTTGTTCATTATTGCTATTATGGCGTCTTCTTCTTCATTATTATTATTCTGTATGTAAAACCTAATTTAGTGTCTGGATTCGATTGGGGGGTGAAATTGATTTTTTTGAAATCCCTAATTTGATGAATGAAATTGCAGTAGAGGGTGTATGGGATTTTGATGTTATATAGAAATAGCTTGCTGCTAGTCGTCTTTGAAATATTTGTTTGGATAGAAGCAAATTCAAGTTTGTGTTTACGAGGTTAAGCTTAATCAAATAAAAATGAATTTTTTTCTAATAGGGGAAGACAAACGAATTTCGAACGAATTTTTTTTCCTCTTATTTTTCTCATAACTTGGTTAAACTTGGTTATTTCTAGGACATTTCAGTGGGGATCGATTTCCACACATCTTGTTTCGAAATTAATACCTTAAAGTCTCAAGTCATAAAAAATCGAAACAAAGCAAAAAATGTAAAACAAGCCACTCGACATACTAGACACTAGTTTACAAAAGTTTCTGTTGAGAAGTCATTCTCTTCAATCTTAGCTTTAGTTTTTATTTCAAAGCGTACATGGTATTTTATTCTATATAATCAGTTGAAGGTTGTTTTCTTAAAGACGAAGGGTCTGAATAACAGAGATAGACACCCGTTACCCTTGGATCCTTTGCAACGGTTATATCCCAACTCTACATTAAAAGCGAAGAAGTGGAAGAACAAGATAACAACATAACAATGTAGCCCTTAATGAACTGTTGTTGTCTACCACTCTTTCCACTCATCCGTTTTTTATCTCATTTATATCATTTATCTGTAATTGGATATTAGATTGTCCTCTTTGTTCATTTTACTATTATGTATCAAAACCCTTTTAATTATCAATCATATAATACAACTTTTTCGTTATTCTTGTTGGTATTGGTTATAATCTGCCATTGAATAGCAGATTGTTGTTGCTTTCCTTTATTTTTACATGGTACCAGAGCATCAGGTTCTATTTGTTTCTTTTATTTTCATCTCGATTTTGGCTTTACCCTTTCTAGGGTTTGAGTCACTATTGATTGATTCTTCATATTATTATTACTGTCTCGATTTGTTTTCTCCCTATTTAGGGCTTGTAATCAAATTGATTGATTCTTACAATATTATCATCTTCTCAATCTTAACTCATCTTTTTTCCTTAGGGTTTGAGTCTCTGATTGAGATATCTTACAAAATCTTCTCGTGTGTAAGGTTTTCTCATATGATTTGTGACTTTTTTCTCATCTCGATTTTGGCTTTACCCTTTCTAGGGTTTGAGTCACTATTGATTGATTCTTCATATTATTATTACTGTCTCGATTTGTTTTCTCCCTATTTAGGGCTTGTAATCAAATTGATTGATTCTTACAATATTATCATCTTCTCAATCTTAACTCATCTCTTTTCCTTAGGGTTTGAGTCTCTGATTGAGATATCTTACAAAATCTTCTCGTGTGTAAGGTTTTCTCATATGATTTGTGACTTTTTTCTCATCTCGATTCTGGCTTAAACCTTCTTTAGATTTGAGTCTCCATCGATTGATTATATATTGATGTTATCTTTATCTCGATTGGGTGTATCCTTCTTAGGCTCATATTCAATCGATTGATTCTCGTATTATCTTCATTTTCTCAATCTATATTCACTCCTTGTTCTTGGGATTTGGGTATCGATTGATTGATTTATCTGCTTGTGCTTGAGGCTGAATTCTCAAAAATTGTGTTTCGTCCTTGACACTTGAAGCAGTATATTGGTCTCCATCTATATGTTCATTAATGAAGGTTTTGTTGTTATTTTCGTCTCGTTTTGGTACCTCCTGTTAGGAATTGTATTCAAACGGTTGATTCTTTTATATTATTTCTCTTTTCTCGATCTATACTCATTCCTTTTCCATAGGTCTTAAGTTTTGATCGATTGTTTTTTTTATGCTCGTTAAGTAAGGGTTCTTCCTTCTTATATAAGGATTGTAACCTTACCAGTGGCAGATATTTCTTGTTTTATTGCTTGATATGATCTTCTTAGATCTTTTTGATCTATAACTTTGGAATTGCCAAGCTGGGCTGATCGTTCTTGTAAACTGGCCCTTCTTGTAAACTGAATCTAAAGTGTTGCCTGCCCCTTTGCCCAGTAGCTGTGGGATTACAGCTGGAGCCCCTCTGTTGGTTTGCTACTGAAAATTCCTCGCTGTGTTGGAGATGTCTTCATGAGTCCTTCTTCGGTTGATTTAAGATTGGATAACTTATTTTTTATGTTTCGTTGCGGTTCTACTCTCAATGTATTGTGCCTTCATTGATTGAAGACTGTACACGGCGTCCTGGTATTTGGCTGTTAAGTTGAGGAGTAATTTGTTTGTTATTCTTCCAAGTTCCCACTGTAAGGATTTCTCTTCTCGCCTTGACTCTGTAGCAAGTTCCTTCATCAACGAGCTCTTGTGTCGGACAAGGATAAACTGCCCGTTGCTTGAATACTTGACCTATAGAAAAGGAACTCTCTGGTTCTTTTGTTTACTATCAAGGTTGCGGAAGTCGCTAATCGTTCCCAGGTCGGTCGACAAGTGAGTTGGGAGTACTCGGGTATATGCGGTGAGTACTCGGGGGTCAAAGTGGCCAAGTCGGGGAGTACTCGGAATAATCGGCCGACTCGGGTCTACTCGACACCCTACCTTGTAACGAGTACTCGGAGAGTACTCGGCTCTACTCGGTGAGTTTTACAACAATGTTTACTATTACTTCATGATGTATTTCTTGTGTATTGCCTCTAATCCAAACTGAAAATCTCAACCATAAGATTCCGTTACATGACAAAAATAATGGCCTTAATCTACAAACAATATTACAAAATCAACCATTAATTACATCACATCCTGAACTAACAACTACACTCTATCAATACCATAATTAAGCATGTCACGTTTGTTTGGGAGAGCAGTGATGGGGAATTACCTTCCTGCAAAAGCTGTATTTATATGATGAAAAAGTTAGAAGCCCGGACTTTGCGTTTTAAGCCCTGCGGGAATATCTGTTTCTTAACCGTCCATATTTTGACTTTTTCAAAATACCAGCTATCATCCAAAAAATTTGGGTGTTCCGTGTTCGGTATTTCTGCATGCATTAATCCACACATGTTAATTAAGCCTCAAACAAACTTGCCGTTTTAAAAGGAGACTTTAAATGGTTAAGATTGAATATATTTCTCATCTAACGCCTTAAAACAAAAAGTAAAATCACTTACCGGTGCAATATATATATATATATATATATATATATATATATATATATTATATATATATATATAATAATACATACAAAGTAACTTCTCCAAGTTTCACGATGAATCATGTAACACACAAAAACCACAAGGGCAAATTATGTAACATATGTTTCCTTTAATTAACCGAACTCATATACTGTATATTAAATTGACTCGAAACGTCTAAGCTTTTCTGGTAGTTTCCAGAAAATCCAATTGCTGGTGGCTTCATTCATTCCAGACGTCTCTCGCTACTTTCGCCATCTGTTATTATATATACAAAAACATTTCATCTTCCCCACCTCCTCAATTCACACTTGAACAAACAAAATTCTCTATTTCCGTCTGTAAATTCGCTCGAACAACATAATATAAAAGAGTTTTTCAACTAACACATCAAGGTACGCTTTTTATTTCATTAATTACATTATTATTTTATTATCAGGATATATGCTTTGATATATTTTTTTCACTTTGTATTATTTTTATTATGTTTTATGATATGTTTATGATGATTGTTGTTGATGGTTTTATTATAAGGGATTTGCTGGGGCACTAGTTATGGTCTGATTATAATATATATATTGAATATGAAACGTTTTGTTCATTCCTGTTTTAATATCTGCTAAGATTTTTAGAAGGCCTTATTGAAAGGATTTTTTTGTGTTTTTAAAAATTAAAATAATGTAAAACTAATCTATAATGTTACTTTTGCATATCTAGAATCTTGTGTATGGTACCCAAATTTGTTAACTTTTTGGAAAAATATATACTATTATATAGAAGTTGTTTTTATTGTGGTTTTTATAGTATGAGATGGACTGAAGTTAGGGTTTTTTTTAATTGTGTGTTTGTAGGTTATTAACAAGTATTATATTAATAGAACATGAATCCTGACAAATTTACACACAAGACAAATGAAGCATTTGTCGCAAGTCACGAACTTGCTGTAAATGCTGGACACGCACAGTTCACGCCTCTGCATTTAGCAGTCGCTTTGATCTCTGATCCGAACGGCATTTTCAAACAAGCGATAAGCAATGCGGGTGGTGAAGAATCAGCCAATTCGGCTGAAAGGGTGTTTAACCAAGCATTAAAGAAACTCCCATCACAATCCCCTGCACCTGATGAAGTTCCAGCTAGCACGTCTCTAACGAAAGCCATTCGTCGTGCTCAGACGCTGCAGAAGAAACATGGTGACACCCATTTGGCTGTAGACCAGTTGGTTTTGAGCTTGCTTGAGGATTCTCAGATTAGTGATTTGTTAAAAGAAGCAGGGGTGGGTGCATTGCGGGTTAAGAATGAGGTCGAAAAACTAAGAGGGAAAGAGGGGAAGAAAGTTGAAAGTGCTTCTGGAGATACGAATTTCCAAGCGCTTAAGACGTATGGGCGTGATCTTGTTGAGCAGGCAGGGAAGCTTGATCCTGTGATCGGGCGAGATGACGAGATCAGGAGAGTGATCAGGATTTTATCGAGACGAACTAAGAACAACCCTGTACTTATTGGAGAGCCTGGTGTAGGGAAAACTGCGGTTGTAGAAGGATTGGCTCAGAGGATATTGAGAGGTGATGTCCCGAGTAATCTTGCTGAAGTACGGGTTGTGGCGTTGGATATGGGGGCTTTAATTGCTGGGGCCAAGTATAGAGGGGAGTTTGAGGAAAGATTGAAAGCGGTTTTGAAAGAAGTGGAAGAAGCCGAAGGGAAGGTGATATTGTTTATTGATGAGATTCATCTTGTTCTTGGGGCGGGTCGAACTGAAGGGTCAATGGATGCTGCAAATCTTTTTAAGCCTATGCTTGCTAGAGGTCAACTTAGGTGCATTGGTGCAACTACTTTGGAAGAGTACAAGAAGTATGTTGAGAAAGATTGAAAGCGGTTTTGAAAGAAGTGGAAGAAGCCGAAGGGAAGGTGATATTGTTTATTGATGAGATTCATCTTGTTCTTGGGGCGGGTCGAACTGAAGGGTCAATGGATGCTGCAAATCTTTTTAAGCCTATGCTTGCTAGAGGTCAACTTAGGTGCATTGGTGCAACTACTTTGGAAGAGTACAAGAAGTATGTTGAGAAAGATTGAAAGCGGTTTTGAAAGAAGTGGAAGAAGCCGAAGGGAAGGTGATATTGTTTATTGATGAGATTCATCTTGTTCTTGGGGCGGGTCGAACTGAAGGGTCAATGGATGCTGCAAATCTTTTTAAGCCTATGCTTGCTAGAGGTCAACTTAGGTGCATTGGTGCAACTACTTTGGAAGAGTACAAGAAGTATGTTGAGAAAGATTGAAAGCGGTTTTGAAAGAAGTGGAAGAAGCCGAAGGGAAGGTGATATTGTTTATTGATGAGATTCATCTTGTTCTTGGGGCGGGTCGAACTGAAGGGTCAATGGATGCTGCAAATCTTTTTAAGCCTATGCTTGCTAGAGGTCAACTTAGGTGCATTGGTGCAACTACTTTGGAAGAGTACAAGAAGTATGTTGAGAAAGATTGAAAGCGGTTTTGAAAGAAGTGGAAGAAGCCGAAGGGAAGGTGATATTGTTTATTGATGAGATTCATCTTGTTCTTGGGGCGGGTCGAACTGAAGGGTCAATGGATGCTGCAAATCTTTTTAAGCCTATGCTTGCTAGAGGTCAACTTAGGTGCATTGGTGCAACTACTTTGGAAGAGTACAAGAAGTATGTTGAGAAAGATTGAAAGCGGTTTTGAAAGAAGTGGAAGAAGCCGAAGGGAAGGTGATATTGTTTATTGATGAGATTCATCTTGTTCTTGGGGCGGGTCGAACTGAAGGGTCAATGGATGCTGCAAATCTTTTTAAGCCTATGCTTGCTAGAGGTCAACTTAGGTGCATTGGTGCAACTACTTTGGAAGAGTACAAGAAGTATGTTGAGAAAGATGCCGCGTTTGAGAGGCGTTTTCAACAGGTTTTGGTGGCTGAACCTAGTGTTCCTGATACTATTAACATTCTTAGAGGGTTGAAAGAAAGATATGAAGGTCACCATGGTGTTAGGATTCTTGATCGTGCTCTTGTGGTTGCAGCTCAGCTTTCAAACCGATACATAACAGGTATGGTTGATCTTTTAATGTTTTTCACAAAAGGGGACTTTTTTTTGTTTTTGTAGTAGTTTAGTGGTGCTTAACATTATATTGAAATCTTGATGCAGCTCGATTCCTGCCCGATAAGGCTATTGACCTTATGGATGAAGCATGTGCGAATGTGAGGGTACAACTTGATAGTCAGCCTGAGGAAATCGATAATCTTGAGAGGAAGAAAATGCAGTTAGAGGTTGAGCTTCATGCCTTGGAGAAGGAAAAAGACAAGGCAAGCAAAGCTCGTGTAGTTGAAGTGAGTAAAGAGCTTGAAGAATTGAGAGAAAAACTTCAACCACTAATGATGAAGTACAGGAAGGAAAAAGAGCGAACGGATGAAATTCGCAGGTTGAAACAGAAAAGGGAGGAGCTTATGGTGGCGCTACAAGATGCAGAAAGAAGAGGTGATATTGTGAGAGCTGCAGACTTGAAATATGGTGCATTTCAAGAAGTGGAGACTGCTATTGCAAAGATTGAAGGGACTGCAGATGAAAATGTGATGTTGACGGAGACTGTGGGACCTGAACAGATAGCAGAGGTTGTGAGCCGGTGGACTGGTATACCGGTTACCAGACTAGGCACTAATGAGAAGGAGAGGCTTATTGGGCTAGCTGAAAGGTTGCATCGACGAGTGGTAGGCCAAGATCAGGCAGTCTCTGCTGTGGCTGAGGCTGTTTTGAGATCTCGAGCTGGTTTGGGAAGGGCTCAGCAGCCAACTGGCTCATTCCTCTTCTTGGGTCCCACCGGTGTTGGGAAAACTGAGCTTGCTAAGGCTCTAGCAGAGCAGTTATTTGACGATGAGAAGCTAATGATTAGGATTGATATGTCCGAGTACATGGAGCAACACTCGGTGGCCAGACTAATAGGTGCTCCACCTGGGTAAGGACCTGCATTCTTTAGCAGTTCATTATTTATTTTTTTTACTTTTTTTGATCATTTTGTGAATGACATTGATTGTAACTTGTGTGTCTACTATTCTGTAGCTATGTTGGTCATGAAGAAGGTGGTCAGCTCACTGAAGCTGTGAGGAGAAGACCTTATAGTGTTGTGCTGTTCGATGAAGTGGAGAAAGCTCATAATTCTGTTTTCAACACTCTGCTTCAAATGCTTGATGATGGACGGTTGACAGACGGTCAAGGCCGTACTGTGGATTTCACCAATTCTGTTATCATTATGACTTCCAACCTTGGAGCTGAACATCTGTTGCAGGGGTTGTCTGGGAAGACAACAATGGACAGTGCTCGTGCAATGGTGATGCAAGAGGTAAGTAGTAATATATGAAATGGATATTGCAAATCTAAACGGCCTTATATGGTTCTTGAAGTAACATGTTTGGTCACAGGTGAGGAGGCACTTCAAACCCGAGCTTCTGAACAGGCTTGATGAGATTGTGGTTTTCGATCCGCTTTCCCATGACCAGTTAAGGAAAGTTGCCAGGCTCCAGTTGAAAGATGTGGCAGTCCGTCTTGCTGACAGGGGGGTTGCCTTGGGAGTTACAGAGGCGGCTTTGGATGTTATACTCCGTGAGAGTTATGACCCGGTAAGCATCAAATTCACGTTGATTTGCTATGGTTTGGTGTCGTGTTTATTTTCACATACTGACTTGGTTTCAAATGCTATGTTCTTAGGTATATGGCGCACGGCCAATTAGGAGATGGCTGGAAAGAAGGGTGGTGACAGAGTTATCAAAAATGTTGATCTCAGAAGAGATTGATGAAAATTCAACAGTGTACATAGATGCAGACATGAATGGGAAGGAATTGAGTTACCGGGTGGAGAGGAATGCTGGACTTGTTAATGCCGCGACCGGGCAGAAATCAGATATACTGATAGAAGTTCCTACTTCAAATGGAGGGGTTCGTAGTGATGCTGCACAGGCTGTGAAGAGGATGAAGATTGAGGAAGTGGATGATGAGGATGAAATGGTTGATTAATCTGAATCTCAGTAGTTTGCACATCAATTGTATGTAGAAATCTGATGTGGAGACTTGTTTTTTTTTTGGTGTGTAAGCTGAAAACAGTTTTGTTTGTTTAGTTTTGAGATTTGTATGTGGCCTCCAATGTTTTCTGATGTACTGAGTGATGTTTTTATCAATGAATGGGAGTTACTGAATCCCTTTTTTAACTTGATACTCTGCAATCAATTTAATTTCTGTTGGCCGTTTCCCTATATTTGCCAAGTTCTTAATAAGACCAGTTTTCTCATGAAGAGTTCTACTATAGCATTGTAGCACCTAAGGTGTTGTGAAACTTTGACCACCATCAACGAGCTTTAGTGGTAAGGTGGTGGCTAGATCTTTTGATGTTCTCCCAAGATATCTGCTAGTATTACAGGTACCACAACGATATGTAGAGGACTTGAGGTATGTAGGTCTCTTCCTACCACTTTTTCACATTATAGAAACTGCAAAAATTTGTTTGAGAGCTTGATTTGTTCTTTAATGATAGTTATAAAAAGGGTACCCACTATTTGTTAATTTTTGTCTTAAGTAGTTAAATCCATGCTACTTTCCTGTGTTCAACTTCATAGGAGAGGGTAGTCATTATTTGAAACCAGGCGGTTATATCCATCATCATTTTTCTTTCTTCTCGTAAAGTTTTTTAGTCATTGCATCAAGAATCGCAAGTCAGAGCCCGAGAAGAAATTACAAGAAATACATTTTGAAGGACTAAAGCGCCTCAAGATTGTGAAAATGATACTAAACTGGATTCTTGGGTTATATCCACCTGGAGTCATGATTATATGAGATACCACTAAAGAGCCGAATCATTGCCATGACAGAAACAAAAGCAACAATAGTGGAGACCCTTCAACAGTTTTCCTTCGACATGCTTTTGTTAACTTGTATGATCCTAAATTGGCACTGTTATTTGCAAACTTCAACTACAATTTAGGTTTGTGCTTTGCTTAGACAACAAATGACGTAGTTCTGTTGCTTGTTATAATTTTTTTGGTTAAGCTTATATTTAATCCGGCTATGTACTTTTTCAATTTCCTCTAAAAATGTCTGAAAGGGTATGTTTGTCAGATGCATGGAGTAAGTGTTTGCATCAATGATCTCACAAGGACACAAGGCTGCTTTTGATTTTTGAAGGTGGCTCATCCGTTACTTCATCTTTTTTGTCATGTCGGCACTTCTCTATTAATACACGACCAATATCCCTACCAAATGGTACCTTATCATTTTTTTTATCACTTATACTTTTTCTTTTTTGATCAAAAATACTAACTACGGGTCATAAATTATAACATATTAATAGACGCCCCTGAATTTTATGATAAAAATACAAAGTACAACTATTTTATGCATGTTATGAGCTATTAGACTGTCTGCATCAGTTCAAGATATCCTTCCAACAAACATCTAATCAGCATACCACGTCAGCTTTCCATCCAGCTTCCCGTAAACATTTTTTACCCACAACAATAATATATTCAGCCTTCCAATCCTTCTTCATCCTTCCCCACAAACAAGTGAACAACCAAGGATGGACATCCTCCATGTCACCACCCACATCAATACTCTTTCCCACAAACACCATCCATATCACCACAAATTTTCTATGGATATCCTTGTTGTGGATGGTCTTATTACTAATAACATTAATATACAAAGTTAAATTAATAAAAGAAAAACTATCCCTCGTCGTTGTCATTGTTTTTGTTTTGGTCAAACTGATCACTATACTTGAGCCACAATTAATATTGTGTTCTTTTTGAGCCATTTTCTATTCTTTCTGTTCAAATTATTATTAAACTGATCAAATTATATTTGAAAAACCTTCTTTTATTTTGTCGCCTCTTGAAGAGTCTTCTTCAAGGTTTCTTGTTGAACCTTGGCAGTTTGCGAAGTTGCTCGAATACCGCATCCGATGAACTTGCGGTCTTTCGGTTAGTCACGATCAGGTGGTCGACGGATTGGGTCTTTGAAATGACGCTTTGGGTTCCTTGAGATTGCGGGCGTGTATCTGTTTGAATGATTGAAACTGTAAAAATAAAGGAAAGCAACAACAATCTGCTATTCAATGGCAGATTATAACCAATACCAACAAGAATAACGAAAAAGTTGTATTATATGATTGATAATTAAAAGGGTTTTGATACATAATAGTAAAATGAACAAAGAGGACAATCTAATATCCAATTACAGATAAATGATATAAAAGATAAAAAACGGATGAGTGGAAAGAGTGGTAGACAACAACAGTTCATTAAGGGCTACATTGTTATGTTGTTATCTTGTTCTTCTGTAACACCCCAAGCCAAGGCTCGAAATATTACGAAAATCATATAGCGCAAGGTGGAATTACAATAGAACAAGAACTAAATGCAAATAAAGATTCAGTGAATCCAATACAATACGAAACAAGTACCAAAATACATTAGGAGCAAATAACCATCAAAGTTACAAAAGAACATCCAGAAGATGGCAAATCGATCCTAAGTATAATGCAAAAGAGAAGGTCGATGAATCATTGATTCATAAAGTCCAATGCCCGGGTTTAACAGCAAGCAAGCAACTAAACTCCACGTCTGGGGATAACCTGATTACCTGAAAAGTGTACTAAGCATAGTCAACACAAGGTTGGTGAGTTCGTAGTGATGGTCCATAAGGAACCATCGTTAATAATCACAAAATACGAGTAGAGACTAGACGTGACTTACAGCGAGCCTCTAAGTAACACAATAACGTACAACAACAAGATTACACAAAGCAAGTAAGCGTGTAATAGGAGTGCACAAATGATATAAGTATCAATGTAAGTGCTAAATGCATAATAAGTCATAATGCATGTCGTATGTGTGAGCTTCAAGTCACCAATGCAACGATACCCGCCTGTCATCGCAATAAACCAGGCTATATCTCAAAATCATCGAGATATATATGTCTATATACTCGGAGTCATGTCACCAACATCTCATAGATTAAGTGTATACATCTATACACTTGGATGTTTGAGTCCTCAACCGAGGGGTTATGTAACTACGTATGCATGCTTACAATCAATCGTATATGTATCAATCACAAATCGTATGTCACAAACCAACAATCAATATTCGTCAATCATAAACCAATAAACACAATTCAAACCAACTATACGTACATACACTTAAGAGGATTATCCATTCTTCGAGTCCCAGATGCTTATATATAGGGTCACCCGCAGCCTTCCCACCACATCTAAAACCCATTGAAGGCATAACCGACTTCCATGTATGTACGTCTATCCTAATATTAATGAAATACTTAACAAAACATAAACCAAGTCAATCAATTAATCAACAACGCAAGTTTTACACTTTTCAGCCCGAATCTCAAACGAGTAGGGAGCTACGAACTCACCTCGATTGGCTATGAAAAGCTAAGTTTGATGTGAAGTCAAGTTACAGTCGTTCGATGTTCGCTTCACGTCCAAAACCTAAATACCGATAATATACATTCACATCAACACACATAAACACGTATACGTGGCAATCACATACTCGACAAAGCCCTAATTAGGTTTTAGAAGAGCAAATTAACTTTAGAGGACAATTGGAACTCAACTCGGTTACGTCACACTCCTCCAGTGTCTTAATGGTTCAACCGATTATAACCAAGGGCATTTTATCACGACATTTTGGAAATGGTAGTGGATTCAAGATATAAGGGTTATACCATGATAAAGTAGTCTCTCTCACGATTCCAACGATAGGTCATACGACTAAAACGGACTTACGGTGCAAAAGTTATTAACGTTTGAAAACTGACGCGCAAAACAGGTAAAACTCGCGGCGCGAGGAGCACGAGGCTCGCGGCGCGAGGCTGGGCGCGAGAAAAAGCTCTGACCAATCTGGACACAAAACTCATGGCGCGAGTGGTCCAGGTCACGGTGCGGATGGGCTCAAACCTGCAGATTTTTGAGTCAAAAACACGATCCAAACTTCACCCAAACCCCAATTTCGACCACCAAATCGTCTAGTGATGTTCCAAGACTCATTTTGAAGCTTAAACAAACATATTTCAACATAAATGAACATAACCCACATCTTTGTTTCCAATCCTAAACATCAAGAACACTTCCAATTCATCCAACCCAAACCAAAACCCTAATTTAACCCTAAATTCATTTTGACTCAATTCAAGACTTGGAATTACTTCAAATTGACTAACAACAAGTAAATAAACATGAATAGGTAAATATGGGATGAATTTGACTTACCAAAACTTTCTCTTGAACTCAAACCCGAATTTAGCCAAAGTGAGTAAAAACCTGGAAGTGACTTCGCGGGCGTGCATACTTACTTAGTTACGACTTCTTCCAACTGCGAGGAAAAAGCTTTCCAGCAGTCCAAGCAGATGCGAGTGAAATTGCTGCTCCGGAATTCTTTTTCGCTTTTATGAAGCCTGGAACCATGTTTAAAGAACTCCTCTCCGGATAAGGGAAGCAAAAAGAGCGCTTCTCCCCCTTATCGGAAGCAAAAAGAGCGCCCAGCAATCTTCGATTCTGATATCATATTAGGAGAGGGGGAAGGGAATCCGAATCGGATAGATTTGCGAAAGACTGAGGTCTTGACTTCTGCCTGTGCCTCTCGCTTTCATTCACAGGTTAGCCGAAGGCACGGAGATAGTGATTCGATCTTCCCTGCCATCCTTCGTAGTGCTTGCTAGATAGACTCTTTAATCGGAGGGTGCTATTGAACCCGATAAATCCTACTTCACCTACCTTTGGAACTCAGATCTCAAGAGAATGACTGGACTACATGACTTCCGGTCAGTGCTACTAGACCTCTAAGCAAGTGTTGCTAGACTTTTCCAGGCTGCTCTTACAACAGCAAGCAAGCGAGAAGGAATCCCTCAAAGGCAAAAATTCAATCCTTTGATATGATAAAGATGAGATGAAAATGATGATGATTCTTGTATTTAAGCAACTCCACAACACCAAAAATGCAAGAGTAAATGAAAGAGATGAATAAAGGAGATGTTCTTGTCCTTGCTAGATCGAAAAAGAGAAAGAGATTGAGATATGTGGTGAATGAAAGAGATAAGGAAGGGAATGGGTCACTAGTAGGCTCATGGGTAATGGGTAACCCATGGGTCGACCCGTTTCCACTTACTAGCTAATTTACACATCGTTTTACATTTAAACACGTTTAACTCATACTATCGACCCGACCAGCACACCACATTGTCATTTAATCACAAAACGACCCAATTAATTCATTAACTTAAATTGTTAGTCAAATTACACATAAAGTCAACGGGTCAAAACTCACGGATGTTACATTATTCCCCCGTTGAAAGAATTTCGTCCCAAAATTCAACAAAACACTAATTACTAAATAAATGCGGATACTTAGACTTCATATGGTCCTCTCGCTCCCAAGTGAACTCGGCTCCACGTCTAGCATTCCATCTAACTTTAACAATCGTGTAGCGTTTATTCTTGAGCTTCTTGTCTTGACGGTCCAAGATCTCTACCGGCTCTTCAACAAAATTTAGATTCGAATCCACCCTAATTTCGTCCATGGGCACATGATGTGTAGGGTCCGCCAAACACTTGTGTAGGTTACAAATATGAAACACATCATGTACCCCACTAAGCTCTTGTGGTTATTCTAATCTATAAGCAACCTTTCCAATCCGTTCAAGAATCTTGAAAGGACCAATATATCTCAGCCCAAGTTTACCCCGCTTCACAAAACGTACAACACCTTTCCAAGGTGACACTTTCAAAAGTACATAATCGCCAATTTCAAACTCTAACGGTCTCCGCCTCACATCGGCATACTTCTTTTGACGTTCACGGGCCAATTGCAACTTCTCCTTAATTTGAGAAATTACTTTTGTCGTTTCAACTACAATTTCCGGCCCGATGAGTTGACTCTCACCAATTTCCGCCCAAGCTAGAGGAGAACGACATACTCTACTATACAATGCTCTAAAGGGCGCCATTTGAATGGTAGCATGGTAGCTATTGTTGTACGAGAACTCAACTAGCGGCAAATGGTCTTCCCAACTTCCACCAAAATCAATTGCACAAGCCCTCAACATGTCTTCGAGGGTTTGAATGGTTCTCTCGGTTTGTCCATCCGTTTGAGGATGAAATGCCGTGCTCATGTCGAGTCGAGTACCCATTGCTTTTTGAAAAGCTCCCCAAAAGTTTGATTTGAAACGGGCATCTCTATCAGAAATGATAGAAATCGGCACTCCATGCTTAGATATCACTTCCTTGATGTACAAACGAGCCAATGTGTCAAATTTATCGGTTTCACGAATGGCTAAAAAGTGAGCCGACTTCGTTAACCGATCTACTATTACCCAAATCATGTCACGACCGCTTCTCGTCTTCGGTAGTTTAGTAATGAAGTCCATTGCAATATGTTCCCACTTCCATTCGGGCATCACCGGTTGTACCAACAATCCGGGTGGCTTCTTGTGATCGGCTTTGACTTGTAAGCAAGTAAGACACTCACTCACATACTTAGCCACATCACGCTTCATGCCCGGCCACCAATACAAGTTTTTCAAATCAAAGTACATCTTATCCGACCCGGGATGGACCGAATAAGGCGATTGATGAGCTTCATTCATAATAAGTGTTCTTAAGTTACCGAAAATAGGAACCCAAAGTCTTTCAACCAAGTATAACCCATTATCAATTTTTCTATCGAATTGTTGTTCCATGCCATCTAGGTTCTCATTTCCAAAGTTTTCCGGTAGGGTGGCTTGAATTTGGGCTTCAATGATCCGGTCATGAATATTTGGCCCCACCGTGAGGCTCATAGCACTAGCCCGTCTCGGCTTTACTCTCTCTTTTCTACTCAAGGCATCGGCTACCACGTTTGCCTTGCCCGGATGATAACGGATGTCACAATCATAATCACTAAATAGTTCAAGCCAACGTCTTTGCCTCATATTCAATTCACTTTGGTTGAAGATGTGTTGAAGACTTTTGTGATCGGTATAAATCACACATTTGGTGCCGTAGAGATAATGTCTCCAACACTTTAAGGCAAACACAACCGCTCCCAATTCCAAATCATGTGTCGGGTAGTTCTTCTCATGCACCTTCAATTGACGAGAGGCATAAGCAATGACTTTATCCCTTTGCATAAGAACACAACCCAAACCTTGTCCCGAGGCATCACAATAAATAACAAAATCTTCAATTCCATCCGGTAGTGTCAAAATAAGAGCGTCACATAGCATATCTTTAAGGGTTTGGAAGGCGTTTTCATGTCTTTCGCCCCATTCAAAGTTTCTCTCCTTTTGAGTCAAGAGAGTGAGTGGTTGTACAATACGGGAGAAATTTTCAATAAATCTTCTATAGTAACCCGCCAATCCAAGGAATTGACGGATCTCGGATGGCGTTTCGGGTCTTCTCCAATTCTTGACCGCTTCAATCTTGCTTGGGTCCACGTGGATACCATCCTTGCTCACTACGTGACCAAGAAATTGGACCTCTTCCAACCAAAACTCACACTTGGAGAATTTGGCATACAACTTCTCCTTCCTTAGTAGTTCAAGCACCTCACGCAAGTGCTCAACGTGCTCTTCCTTTGTCTTCGAGTATACAAGTATGTCATCAATGAACACAATGACAGACTTGTCTAAGTATGGTTGACACACCCGGTTCATCAAGTCCATGAACACCGCCGGTGCATTAGTCAACCCAAAAGGCATCACGGTGAATTCAAAATGACCATACCTTGTGCGAAAAGCCGTCTTGGGGATATCATCTTCATGTACCCGGAGTTGATGATAACCCGAGCGAAGATCGATTTTTGAGAAGTGCTTAGCACCTTGAAGTTGATCAAATAAGTCATCGATTCTAGGGAGGGGATACCGGTTCTTCACTGTGAGCTTGTTTAATTCCCGGTAGTCGATACACATTCTAAAGGACCCGTCTTTCTTTTTGACGAAGAGAACAGGAGCACCCCAAGGAGATTGACTAGGGCGAATGAAACCCTTCTCTTGGAGTTCCTTGAGTTGAGTTTGTAATTCTTGCATTTCGGTTAGAGCTAGTCTATACGGAGCTTTTGCTACGGGCGCGGCTTCGGGGATAAGATTAATACGAAAGTCAAGTTCACGAGTTGGAGGTAATCCCGGTAGGTCATCCGGAAAAACATCAGGAAATTCACAAACAATAGGAACGGTCTTCAATTCTACCTTTGTGACGGTAGCACTAAAGACTTTAGAATTAGAGGAATCGGAGATTTCGCCTTGAACTCTAAGAATTCTACCGTTATTCAAAGGTATCTTAACAACTCTCTCGCCACAATCAATAGTCGCATTTACCGCCGTCAACCAATCCATACCCACAATGACATCAAAACTCCCAATATCGAAAGGCATAAGGTCTATGAAGAATTCAACATCGTCTAGGGTCAAGATACAATCACGTATTATTTGACTAAGTTTAGTTAGTGACCCGTTTACCATTTCAATGTCAAGCACATAGTTTAGAGCACAAGGATGCACATCAATCAAAGGAACAAAGTTAGAGGACACGAGGCTATAATCGGCTCCGGAATCAAATAAAACTGTTGCTTAGTGACCATTAAGGAGAAAGGTACCTGCTACTACGTTGGGATCATTGCGGGCTTCATTTGCATTGGCTGCAAAGGCTCGGCCGCGGGGTTGCACTTGATGGCCTTGTTGTCCCCGGTTTTGGTTAGGCCCGACCATTTGTAGTTGGTTGGGGTGGACGGCTACTTGGACTTGTTGTCCCACCCATCGAGGACAAGTATTACGATAGTGGTCACGACTACCACATTCAAAACATTCACCTCTTCGTTGATTTCCTTGAGGAGGGACGGCCCGAACAGGAGCCACATTCATTGGGCCCGTTCATGGAGCTCTGCAGTTCTTGGAGGCGTGTCCAACTTGGTTGCAGTTAAAACATGCCCCACATGGAACATTGGCGGGATGATGCCTGTTGCATCTTCCACAGAAAGGATGAGGCCCAGTATAAGCTTTCCTATTCGATTCTACCGCCACCATTACTCTACCCCTATTTGCATTCTTGGGGTCAAACCTTCCCATTTTCTTTACCCCACTTGACTCTCCCACTTCTTTCCTCTTGTTTGTTGAGGATTTTCTCAAGACACCGCTTCTCAACAAGTCTTCAGTCACGCTACCGGCCTGGTTAACCACATCGGCCAAAGAAGTAGGCATGTTAGAATTCACATAAGATCGGACTTGAGGATTCAATCCCAACACAAACTTCTCGATGGCCCGAGACTCGGAATCCACCAAGTGAGGAATGAGGGTAGACAACTCTTGAAATCGTCTAACATAGCTCTTGTAATCGGCTCCCTCCATGTTGAGGTTAACAAACTCAATGGTCAAGTTTTGTAGTTCATAGGGAGGACAAAACTTCGCCTTCACCTTGTTCTTGAAATCGATCCATTCCAAGTTATAAGTCCGCCCCAAAGTTATCTCTTGGTTCCACCAACTCAAGGCGTCATGTCTAAACATGCCGGATGCATAAGAAATCCGGTCGTCATATGTGCAATGACTCCTTTCAATCACTGCCTCGATCTCCTCAAACCACCTTATACACTCTGTGGGACCGCCTCTTCCATCAAACTCCGGTGCCCCACAGCTTTTGAAGTCTTTAAATATACACCCCTGTCGGTATCCTCCATGTTGATTATACATGGGCATACGGTTATAAACTCCCACTGGTTCCTCTTCTTCCTCTTCCACAGCATGAGGTTGAGCATTTTCATTATTCACATTAATTGGGACTTCATTGTTTTGAGGCCCATTGTTTTGAGCCGCATTGTTTCCCCCAAGACTTGCCGTGACTTGAGCAATAATGGTCGGCATGATATTGGTGACCGTTTGAGCGACCATTGTTTTGAGGCCCATTGTTTTGAGGCCCATTGTTTTGAGGCCCATTGTTTTGAGGCCCATTGTTTTGAGGCCCATTGTTTTGAGGCCCATTGTTTTGAGGCCCATTGTTTTGAGGCCCATTGTTTTGAGGCCCATTGTTTTGAGGCCCATTGTTTTGAGGCCCATTGTTTTGAGGCCCATTGTTTTGAGGCCCATTGTTTTGAGGCCCATTGTTTTGAGGCCCATTGTTTTGAGGCCCATTGTTTTGAGGCCCATTGTTTTGAGGCCCATTGTTTTGAGGCCCATTGTTTTGAGGCCCATTGTTTTGAGGCCCATTGTTTTGAGGCCCATTGTTTTGAGGCCCATTGTTTTGAGGCCCATTGTTTTGAGGCCCATTGTTTTGAGGCCCATTGTTTTGAGGCCCATTGTTTTGAGGCCCATTGTTTTGAGGCCCATTGTTTTGAGGCCCATTGTTTTGAGGCCCATTGTTTTGAGGCCCATTGTTTTGAGGCCCATTGTTTTGAGGCCCATTGTTTTGAGGCCCATTGTGTTGAGCATTTTCATTATTCATATTAATTGGGGCTTCATTGTTTTGAGGCCCATTGTTTTGAGCCGCATTGTTTCCCCCAAGACTTGCCGTGACTTGAGCAATAATGGTCGGCATGATATTGGTGACCGTTTGAGTGATCACCTCAGCCAAGTTTGGCTCGGGAGCTTCACCACGACCCCTTCCTTGGCCTCTACCACGACCTCTACCACGCCCAGCCCCTACCTCCTTGTACCTCCGGTTGAGCTTCCTGTTGAGGTTCTTCTGGTTCAGTCCTATAGTTCGTTCCGGTTCTCCTTGGTCTCACCATTTCTATAAAACAAGTGACACGTTGACCCGAGAGTTAGTCTCAAATGCTCACATGTTAGTCACACAGTAGTCAATGCTCTCATACCGATACCACACTCATTTCATAACATTATGCTAAGGCAAGAGTGCTAGAATCCTATGGGATTGTTACTTAGCATATCATCATGTCAAATTCATTACAATTGTTCATCATTAATTCAAGTAATCATGTTCAATACATCATGCAATCAAATAACTAACACGAATGATTCAAAGTATAATCCGAATTCGATATGCTCTCTAGTTATTGACCGGGTATGTATACAGGGTGTACCAATGGCTAACCCTCCACCTAATTAACTTCCATTAAGCATATCGGTTCCTTATTATACTTTAAGCCACACGTGCGCAATCCACGATGTCATTAACTTGTTATAATGTTGGGTAACATAAAAGAGTTGATCGGGTTCTTTTAGGGTTGCCACAATATTATACTAAGTTAATGGCATAACTTCATTTTGCTCTAAATCATCAAATTAACTTCAACTAATAACAACAATAAACCATATTAACCGCATTCCACATTCATCACATTGAATTCAAGGTATCACACAAATGGTCTTAACTACGAACTGTAAGTTCCAACTCAATAGATGGTACTACCTGAAGACACCTCTATGTCGATGGTGGAGTTACTTTGCAATATAAGCGCTGAACTGGAGACGACCAGTTACAGTGAGTATATACCAAGTTCTAGATAGATTACTTATTTAAGTGACAATAAGTAAAGGACAATGCAATAATATAAAATACTTGTAAAGTAAATTGGTGAGACAATATGTAATTTTCAAGTGTAATTTATTTATTAACTTTAAATAAATTACAAGGTTGTTGCGGAACCAAGATAATACAAAGTATGTAAATATCCTAACAACCTATAAACTACAATTGATCTACACTTGGAATTTCTCTAAACAATCGAAACACTTAAAGTTGTGAAATGTTCCTTTTACGATTGAGAGAATATTGCACAAGTTCACCAAGAATATTGCAGGTTTGCAAAGTGTGTATTCTGTATTCTTCTTGTTGTGCAATGACTTGGATTTATAGGCAAAGTTAACATTGGGATGTTAACTTTGGCCGTACAAATATGGTTGAGATCATTTAAGGAATAGCATTTAATTCCTTAAAATGCAGTGTAAAGTTGCAGTATAAAGCAACTTTACTCAACCAGCTTTATGTACCTTTTTGTACTTAAATAATAAGATAAATCTTATTATCCGGGTAATAGCACATAAAGCATAAAAGTCAATTCCTCGTAATCAGTGTAAAGCTTTGTAAGAGCTTTCCACTGACGGTCTCCAGTTTGTAACTGACTAGAATGTCAACTGGGCTTCGCTGCCATTGTCATTCTCTATCTTCCACTGTTGTCTTCGACTTCAACTGGAATGATTCTTCAACTGGTCAGTTCTCAACTGGAGGAAGTCTTCCGTTGCGTTGACTGTACGATGCAACTGGACTTCAATATATTTCTGGACAAATCTTCTTGGTCTCCAGGTGCAACTGGAGACTGGCCAGTTTCACTGAAACTGGTCCTAACAAATCCCCCTATTTGTCCTGAAATATTGCCAAGTCTTTTTCAGTTCTTGTATCTGTACAAGTGTGAACTGGAGAGACTTGTTCGATTAAATCTATCTAAGTTTTCCAAGGCATTTTTATAGATCAATAAATGCCTTGGGTTTTTCTTTTTAAGTTTGTTAGATCTAATCTATTATCTATCTTGTGGTTACAAACTGGTAACTTCATTTATACAAGGAAATGAAATATACATAAGTTACAGAATGTAAACAAAATTACAAGCAGATAAACTAAAGAGAGAACTTAATCAGATGGCCCTTCGCCAGTTCTCCTTCTCTTTGTCACTGAAGAGATAGGCTGAGAGTCTTCAGGATCAATATTCAACTTTAGCTCCAGATTCTCTTTGTGTTGAATCTTGCCCTTCAAGAAGTTCACCCAAGCTTTCTCAAACCTATTCTTTTGTGCCTTAGCCTCCAAAAAGTTTACCATTTCAACCCATTCTGAGAACCCATATTGCATTGCACCAGGATTGTCAGTTCTAACCAGTGGCCCTCTGGCATAACTGACTTCAACATGAAAGTACTTGGTGCCTGGCTTAATAGTTACATGAACACCATTAATTGCCCCACTGTGTCTTCTGGTTGCCATGATCTGGGAGTTGTATTCTCTTGCTTCAGATTCATTTGATATTTTAATACTCCCAGCTCCAGCAGCCAGCACAGCATTCTTGATGTCATCATTTGATACATCGCCAGTTGGTTCAACAAAAGTTCTAAGGTCAGCATCTCTATGCAGTGGTTTTCTTGGTTGAGGGATCCTTCTTGGTGGATTCAATACCCTTTTCACAACCTTTCTAACATTTTCGATTCTTTTCTGAATCCCACTGGCCCTGTTTTCCTTTGCCTTCTCCACTGATATATTTAAGTTTCTGGCATCATACTCAGCTTCATCATCAGGATAGTGCCTGTCCAGTTCAATGTCAAGCATTTCTTTTAACATACCCACTATCGTGGCATCATCTTTCACTCTAGCATACTCCTCCTTAGTGATTCCTAACAAGTGAGCATCACTAATATCAAGTAATTTAATCTTGGCCAGATGTTGTCTGGCTTCAGCTTGGTTGGCTTGTTTCACTTTCTTTCTTTCTTTGATTTGATCACCAAGCCTTGCCAGACGTTTGCTATCACTTTCAGAAACTGGAGGAAGTACATCAGCATTGCCAGTTTCCAACAATGGTATATCAGTGGCCGGCTGGGCAACATCAGATGCTAAACCTTTACCCTTATCAATATTCCCCCTATCCATCACATCCACATTCTCTACCCTTTGCTCACCAGTTTCAGTACTGGTAGCCACAATCACATTACCACCAGATTGTCTTTCAGTTGGAGTTCTTTCAGGTGCAACTGGTGCAAGGACTGCACTTCTTTCCCCCTTGGCAGCATCTAGACCTGCCCTTATAGCTTCCCATTCAGAGGGGTGAGATGGCAACCGGTCAAGAGGCTGCCATGTTTGTAAGTTCTTGCACTCTTTGAAAATTCCACACATCATTCTGAAAGACCTCCATAGATGGTTGGTCTCCTTTGACTGGGTCAGAACATTTGCAGTAACTGTTGCTGACCAGTTTTCAGTTCTTCTAAAATTTTAGAATCTTCACTAAGACCCGAAACCACCTTTTCCTTAACTTCTTTATCCTTTTGTTTCAAATTATTCACTTCAGTTGTCAGATTTGCAATGGACTGAGTATGATTAGATACCTGGGTGCTCAAATTATCAATGCTGCCTCTCAACTGGTTGATCTCATTAGTGAGTGGGGCCAGATCAACCTGAGGAGTGGACAACTTGGTGATCTCAGACATCACCTTTTCTATCAATTGTGTTTCCCTTGCACCCAGCGTATCATCGATCTTCTGACCAACTGAAACCATTAACTGCTGCCCAAGCTCAGTCACATTCAACCCAGGCTTTTCAACTAACTCTTTCACCTGTTTTTCAATCTCTTTCAAATCAATTTCTGATCTTCTAACACCCTGGTAAGAAGGTTTTGGATATCGGCTTGAACAGACACAACTTGACTGTCCAGTGACGGGGAGAAGGTGTCACTGGACCTGCAGCAGTTTCCACTGGAGCAACTGGAGGAGGTAAATTGAGAGAAGCCTCCCCAGTTGACATCGCAGCAGTTGAAGAAGTAATAATTGGAGTGGTAGAGGAAGAAGGGACTGAAGTAACAATGTGTTGTTCATGCTGAGAATGCTCAGGTGTGAACAACGGCGGCGGGGGGGGTGGCATTTCTCGAAGGAGTGAGAACTGCCCAGATGGTGATGGTGCCATACGTCTGTTTCCAGACATATAGTTATATGTGGGGAATGGTATTTCAGTAGGCTCATTTATTTGGGATGGTAAAACTGAAATTGAAGCATCTGGAGGCGAGACTTGAGATGAAGGGTTTTGATCTTGTACAGAAGACTCAAAAATCTCCAAATCTGAAGCAGTACCTTCTGAATCCGAAGACTCAATAAGGATTTCCTCGTCATTAACATTCATGTCCAGATCCATGAATGTAACTGAGGGCTGACCAGATGGGTCAGTCTCCAGATGACCTTCTCCAGCTTCCTGGAAGGTTGCATCTGTTGGAGGATCAGATACCGAGGTATCTTCACCAGGGATAAAGGTCACTGGGGTTGCCTCAGTTATAGTTGCTCTATCCACAACCATAACATCATCGGCCGAAGAGTTGGGAACCTCAGTCTCCAGTAGTGACTGGCCAGAGACTTCGTCAGTTCGTGCAATAGAAGTGTCAGAAAGGCCGTGGACACTTTGTGCTGACTCAAACTCTAATCTGGGTTGGGGTAGCCCAGTTTCATCTTCACCACCCTCTCCTACAGAAATTGCGAGGGTGGCTGCTTGTGGTTGTCCCGTTTGACTTTCTCCAGGTTCCTGTTGGGAGGAAACTGGAGGGCTGGTCAGGTTTCTACTGTCAGTGGCAAGTGCTGACAAGGTCCTAATGCGACGTGTTCTTGTTGCCTTTGGAACTCCTGAAAGACCTGTTGGGAGGTCTCCAGGGTAAATGGTTGTGGGGACAGACACGCTGGAGCTGGAGGGGTTAGACTGTTGCCCAGGTTCGGCAATGGTCACAATTCCAGCAGACGAACTGGTGGGTCCCTCATTGTTTTGAGGCCCGCCCAGTTGTCTTTCCGACTCACCTTGGACTGGTGCATCGGTTTTTTGCGAATGCCAGCCGCATTCTATCTGGAATCTCGACCTCTCCAGCTTCAGATACTAGAGAGTCAAGATTCCTCAACAAATCTGGGACAGTGTAAAGTGAATCTGTGCTTAAATAAGCTTCACTGCCCAGAATTTGTAGAAAACAAAGAGAGAGAAACCTGGAGAAGGGGATACATAGTCCCCTGGTGCCCTTCAGTTTTTGAACCAGGCTTCTGTAAAGGATATCAGCAAAATCCACTCTCAATCCATTCCACAAGCAGTATGCCATCTCTGCCTGTGCGGAGTTAATCTGGTCAAGTCCACCAGAACTCCCACCCATACTTTCACAAGGTGGATGAAAAAATACCTCCATGAAGGTGTAAGGCCCTTCATGGTCATCGCACCCTTTGTTTTCAAAACCCTTTTTCGAGGCACTCCTTGTGTCCCATATCAAGGAGGACCTGGCGAAATTGATGTTAGGGGAGATGACAACAGGAGACTCTCCTTGTCTCCAGTAATTGAGGTGTAGAGCATCCCTCAATACATCTGCTGATAGGGTACACTGGACTGTTCCACCTTTTAATGTGAAAGTGATGGAAGAACAATCGGAAGAAAGAGAAGCAGTGTACCAGAACTCACACAAGTAGTCGTAAAACATCTTGCGTGGGTTTAAAGAGAATGAGGGTCCAATTGGAGAATCCTTCAAAAATCTTTGGATTCTCCCAATAAGGGTATTGGACCCTTGGGTTCCTTGTAAGCTCGCCATCGGATTATTCGGATTTAATTTGATGAGCATATATTACCAGGAGCACCAGATGCCTGTTTGACATCTGGTGAGGAGCATATGGGACAGATAAGAGATTTACATCTCTTGAACGGGATGATTTAGGTGCCATTTGAAAATGAAATTGAAACTTTGGAATTAGGGTTCTTGATTTATGAAGCAGAGAGAGAAAAGAAGCAATTTTAGATGATTGGGAAGTAAATGAAAAGAATGTAAAGGGAAGTAAATGTGATCGGAGTAAATAAGGGAATTTATAAGGAATTCAAGATCCCAATGAAATACCAAAAATTATATTTTATTTAACAAAATCAATTTTGTAGATATTTTTACAAAATAAGTTTGAATTTTGAATCAAAATCATAATTCACCGTGTCAGCATTAAATGCTACGACGGCTTAACTTACCCACGCGCCCACTAATTTTCATTTTCCCAATAAAAACAGTTGTCATTTACCAAAATGTCTATTAACACGTCAGATGACGATATCAAGTGGGTTAAAACACTCGAGTACCATTACGTGTCTCAGATATTGACCAAGTATTTTCTAACGTTATGAAAAATTAAGACAAGACTGAACCTGGTCACTGGAGGATTCGTCCAGCGCCAGTTTCCAACTGGAGAGTTCTCCAGTTGCCATTTTCAAACAAAACGAATTTTAGTCAGAAAAATTATTTTGAGTCTTTCCCCCTAAAATGATGATCCAGAAATGATTAGTGCCACGATAGTATCACAAAGGCGTTCGATAGCCTGGAGAGCAAAGATTATCTAGACCTCCTCAACTGGAGAACTTCATCAGTGTCACTGACGCGTTCATAACAAAAATCTCCAGTTTTAAGGATTTAACATTCCCAGTTCGCTGATGAGATGTTTAAAGGTTTTCTCATCAAGAGGTTTTGTAAAAACATCAGCGTAGCTGTTTGTCAGTGGGGATGAAATGAATTTCAATGTCTCCTTTCATAACATGATCACGAATGAAATGATACCTGATGTCAATATGCTTTGTTTTGGAGTGCATCACCACTGGGTTGTGAGATATAGCAATTGCACTGGTGTTGTCACAAAAGATTGGGGTCCTTGTATACTTTTGACCATAATCTAGTAACTGGTTCTTGATCCGGAGAATCTGGGCACAGCAACTGGCCGCAGAAATGTACTCTGCCTCAGCAGTGGACATAGAGACTGACGTCTGCTTCTTGCTGGTCCAACTTACAAGTTTTCCTCCAAGGAAATGACAACCACCAGTTGTTGATTTTTTATCTATCTTACAACCTGCATGATCTGAATCTGAATAACCCATTAGATCTAACCCTGAGCCTTTGGGGTACCAAAGACCAAGATTAGGACACCCTTTCAGGTATCTGAAGATACGCTTAACATCGTGTAAATGTGATTCTTTAGGGTTAGCCTGAAACCTGGCACATAGACATGTTGCGAACATTATATCTGGTCGACTGGCAGTTAAATACATCAGTGAACCAACCATTCCACTATATTCAGTGATGTTCACTGGTTTGCCAGTTGGGTCAGAGTCCAAATTTAATGGTGCTGCAATAGGTGTGTTTTTCGATGGGATAGAATCATATTTGTATTTTCTTAACAAATCTCTGACATATTTTCCTTGGTTTATGAAATTCCATTTTCAGTTTGCTTAATCTGAAGACCTAAGAAAAATGTTAATTCACCCATTAAACTCATCTCATACTCAGATGACATGATTTTAGAAAACTTTTTACACATTGCATCATCAGTTGAACCAAATATAATGTCATCAACATAAATTTGTACCAATAAGATATTACCTCTTTCTTTCAAGATACACAAGGTATTATCTATTGCACCTCTTTGAAAGCCATTTTTAAGAAGATGTTTAGTTAAAGTATCATACCAGGCTCTTGGGGCTTGTCTAAGACCATACAAAGCTTTGTTCAGTCTATAGACCCAGTGAGGATGCTTTCATTGATGAAGCCTGGAGTCTGCTTAACATACACAACTTCTTCCAATGTTCCATTAAGGAACGCACTTTTGACATCCATCTAGAAGACTTTAAACTGCAGATGGGCTGCATAAGCCAGAAAAATTCTGATGGCTTCAAGTCTTGCAACTGGAGCAAAAGTTTCATCAAAGTCAATGCCTTCTGCTTGACAATAACCCTGGGCAACTAATCTGGCTTGTTTCTTACAACATGGCCATCTTCATCCATCTTGTTTCGGTAGACCCATCTTGTACCAATGGGTTCTTTCTTTAACCCTGGTAGACAAGGAACAAGCTCCCACACATTATTCCTTTCAAACTGGACGAGCTCTTCTTGCATAGCTTCCACCCAGCTTGGGTCTGCCATAGCCTCGTCAATCTTCTTCGGTTCAATTAGTGATAAGAAGGTGACGTTTAAGAATTGCTCACTGGTGGCTCTTCTAGTCTGAACCCCACTATTTGGATCTCCCACAATCTGTTCAATTGGATGTGCTTGAGTCCATCTAGTGTATTGACTAGGCTGGTGTAACAATATCAGTGCAAGTCACCTGGCGATCTTCTTCAGTTGCAGTAGCTTCTGGAGGAGGATCAGTCCAAACTACTTCTACATCCTCATCAGAGTCAATGAGGTCACGATTTGCATCATGAAATTCTTCATTAAAAGGCATTTCTTGAAGAACTGGAGAAGTTGGAGTTTGAACTGGTGCTGATATTGGAGTGGCACGTACATCAGATCCAATAACCAATTCTTGTGGTAAGTTGAAATTGATGGAGGGATAGAATGATGTGTCACTGGTGGTGCTCTTCTTCTTAACTGGTTCCAATTTGTTGTAACTGGAAACATCTTTTGGTGAAACAACTGACTGATGAACTTTGTCAGTTTCGCCAAAATTTATTGGAACGACTGGAGTAATATCAAGGCTTGGTCTCTTGTTGATTGCTTCAGTTGATTCGTCGAATGTGACATGAATTGTCTCATTGAACCTTTTGGAGTCTATAATTATAAACTCTAAAGGCCTTTCGAATATCTGAATCCTAAAAATACACCTTCATCAGCTTTTGCATCAAACTTTCCAAGCTGACTGGAATCGTTTAAAATATAAACTGGACAACCAAATACATGAAAATATCCAATATTTGGTTTACGATTCCTGAGTACTTCATAGGCAGTCTTCTTATGTCTCTTGATGTAGACTGAACGGTTTTGGGTGTGACAAGCAGTTGCAACTGCTTCAGCCCAGAAACTGGTGGGAAGACCTGATTCAGATAGCATACTTCTGGCTGCTTCTATCAGTGTGCGATTCTTTCTTTCCACAACTCCATTCTGCTCTGGAGAGTGTGCTGATGAGAAGTTTTGAGAGATGCCAGTGTCATTGCAAAATGTTTCAAGTACCTTATTTTGAATTTCAGTACCATTATCACTTCGCAACTGACAAACTTTTCGAGTATACTTGAGTTCAATTCTTTTGATGAGAGAGATGATTTCAGCAGGCATCACTTTTGGATCTGAGGAATACCACCCAACAGTATCTGGTAAATTCATCGACCACAACTAGAGTGTACTTCTTTCCAGCTCTAGTTTGAACATTCACTGGACCAAAGAGATCCATATG
>CM067168.1:56559866-56570945 GCA_034093135.1 Erigeron breviscapus | reverse complement strand
TCTTCACTGAGCTTCAGCTATTTCTTAACAAATTATACTTGGTCGATTTTCGACCTAACAAATTCCCCCTATTTGTTCTGAAATAGTGCATGGGTATACCCAAGTTCAAGTCTGAGGGGGCAGAGTTTACCCCTATTAATCGTCGTCATTCAGGGTATTAGTACATATTTATTAAAATACCACCTTTAAACTTTTATAAGATACAATTACATTATACACATTAATAACAAACTCATAGGGCGGTGATTACAAGTTCTAATTTTATATATAAATAATATATTTATATATTACGGGTTTTTTGTTAAACGTTATTGTTAAAAGCTATAAATTTAAGATGAGTTTTTTAATATTGATGATTCAGTTTTTTAATAGTGTTTACTTATTGTACGTCTTTACGAAAGCCTTTCGCCTTTTCGAGCCATAACATTCAAGTTGGCCAAATTTCAAAAAGTCATTCCCTTGGAAAAGAAATTATTAGGATATTTGAAGTTTTTAATAATTTAATTTCATACTATTCTTTTAGGGAGAGGATTCCCTCAAGTTATTTTCCCAACTTGAATCAAGTTGGAGAAATCTTGACCCTTGATTGAAAATCAAGGTACAAGATTCAAAATAGATTAGTTCATTTAGAACTTGAGGGAATCCCCTACCGAATAAAATACGTGAAAAACCATTGAGTAAAATTTGAATATATATTTAGGATTATTACCTAGGAGTGTAACTAACTATCCCCAAATGTTTATGTTATGCAACTAACTCGAAAAACGTTTATGTAATGTATCGAACTACTTATTTTGGTCTATAGTATGTATGTTACCGGTTACCATTGAAAAGTAACCGGTTGTGCTTGTGGAGATCAGCAGATTCCGGCGACACTAGCAGATTTCGACAAGAACAACAGATTCCGGCGTGGTGGTGGTGGTGAAAAGGCTAAATATATAATAAAGTAAATACAAAATCACAAATTGATTGCTGCTAACAAAGTAACCAAATATACACTAATCGATTTGTACACAAACCAATCTTTGATAATCATGGTTTCCAGATTATCAACCATCATTCATCATCAACATCAACATTAACAACAAACAACAAATATTCTAAATGTTTGTATTTTACACCCACACAACTCAAAGTCCTTTCACTTCCATCACTTTTCCCCAATATTTCCAAAAAGCACTTTGTCTCCCAATCCGTTCCATCTCACCACCACCATGGCTACCGGTTCTGACGCCACCGCCTATATCCCATCCGGCAGATCCGGCGACAAAATCTTCCCAGCAATCAAAAAACCCTAATTGGCTCACTAGAAAAAGTGAAATCTGGATCGGATAGAGAGATATTCAGAAGATGATGATGGTGGCGGGTAGTGGTGGTGATGGTGATGATGATGATGACAGTGGTGGTGGTGGTTTGTTTACTTTTCAGATTTGGTGTTTTGGTTTAATAAAGATTATAAGCTAAGACGAAAGATCAAGATGGAGGATTTGATTTTGAATTTGAAAAGGACATTAATGGTGTTTGGTGTCTGTACAGATGGGTGCATAATATACTGTAATTCTTGGTATCGTTGTTCAACAAAGCAAAGAGAAGGAGAGAGAGGCTTGGATTTTTGTTTGGATGTGAAAGTGGTAACCGGTAACCTTTACAACAGGTCACTTGTTACATACTATAGACCAAAATGAGTAGTTCGATACATTACATAAACATTATTCGAGTTAGATGCATAACATAAACATTTGGGGATAGTTAGTTACACTCCCAGGTAATAATCCCTTTAATTTATTCATAAGATTATACACACAAGCATTTAAAAAATGAGAAACTTTTCTTTATTAATACTCCGTATTAAGATTATTTACTAGAATTTGTATTGACCGATTGGTTAGGGGACTAGTGTAAGTGGTTGATCTTAATCTTCAACCTTCCAAAATTCAACGAATAAAGCAATAAAATTTCAGTCAAATTTATTTCCAAGACCCACTTAAGGCAACTTTCCCAATTATTTTATCACGACTCGTTAGAAGTCTCGGGTTCAAATTTCTTTATTTTAAAAACTAGAAGGGTGTCCGCACGTTGCAGCGGAGACGGTTTATAATTGTGTGAGATGTCGTAACGGTAATACAAGCTGTTTAGGTGTGTGTGTGTGTGAGAGAGAGAGAGAGACACGAGAGAGAGAAAGAGAGGGATACATACAAACGACCATTGAGATATAATTTGTTAGGTTTGTTTAGGGGTAGTTTGAGAATATTGAAAAAAGTGTTGAATTTCAAAAAGGGAGGACAAATGCTTTATAAGGTAACTAGACAAATACCCGCGCAATGCGGCGGTGTAGGCGGCGGCGTGTCGGTGGTGGCGGTGGCGACTTGTAGTGGCAACGGCGGCATAAGATAGATAATTGTAAAATAATTCATGTGATTTAAGGAGTTAATGAAGGTAATTTAGTAGATAAAAGATGTATGTTATAAATGTTTTAAGAGATTAAGAGATTCCAAAAATAAAATACCTAGTTTGTATTATAGGGGAGTATAGATTTATGTATGCATACGTGTTAATATTAGTAAATAGACACATATACTAAATGTATATCATATTTATTCATAATAATAACAAAACTAATTAATTAATAATAAAATTATAAATAGTTTTAAAATGCATTTGTAACATTTTGTGACCAGATTGTAAATAACTTAAAAGAAAATATATATGAAAATTAAATTATACATAATTGATTTATATAGATATTTTGATTTTATATATTATCTCGTCCACACAGCAAGCCTACAACACAAAGCAAAATCTTGATAAAGGTTTTTTTCTTTTCTTTTATTTTTATTTTTCATACCATCAATGGCTACCAAAACAGTATGACAAAAACCAAATCCATCTCCAAATAACCCCATAAAAAAGATTTGTATTAAAAATCCTTCCATCTGTAATACCTTTTGTTTCTTCCCTTAGATTTTATGGTCGTCAGAACCAACAACCAAGCCATAAAATTATCAATATATGGACCTATAAAATTACCAACCCGGCCACGACTCCTAATGCCCTTATCATGGATCTTGTGAAAAAATTAACATAGTCGTTAGGAAAACCAACACCCAATTGGTGAAGCAATATATATTGACTTTTTTATATGCTTCAATCAACTAGATTATTTTCTCGCGTAATACGCGAGATAAATATATTAAATTTTCGTAATAACATAATTAATAGTTAAAAAATAACATGTTTAACTAATTTCATTTATTTTTAATTAATACCCTTAATAAATTTTCACATAAATATTTAAGATATTTGCAAAAAGTAATTAATGGTAAAGTGGTCATCGAATGACATGTAGTAATACTTTTATAATTTTACATGTCATTTTTTCTATGAACACTTATTTTGGGTTAGATGGAGTAATATTTACCACCTTAGCCTTTATAATATATAAGCTTTATTGTAAATGTCATATTATTTTATTAGATACATGAGATAATATATTTTTAACATTTTCATTATTACATTAGATAAACATGTTTTTTTTATATTTAATTTTACACCGTCATTATATAAAATTACAGCAAACATAACCTGACAACCATATACAATAATAACCATTTCAAATATCAACATTTTTCAATAGGTAATACCTTTTTTTAAATGGCAAATTTAAGCTCAGTGGCATTGTTTAATCATATACTCTACTCCGATTATAAGGAAAACATATGTCTCTAGCCCGAGGAATATTTTGCCACATATGGATTTGAACCCACAACCTTAATTTATGAAGTTTCTCTCAGTACCAATTCATTGATGGTGGGTCAACAAATTATTATCTATGTTTAACTTTACACCATTATACAAAGACATAACATACATATCATACTAACCAGCTTTGACACAGTACATTTGAATAATAATATTTTCATATTTTAACATGTCTTATTTTTAATTTATTGATCACACTAAAAAATGGTTAAAGTTGAATTAATAATTAGAAATTTTCTTATGTATATATATTTTGAAAGGTGTGAATTACTCATAAATCAAGAAGTTTAGCATACGTTAGAGAGTTACCTAACAAGATAGATCTTCAATTTAAATCTGTTCGATGAAAACCTCAACAAGTTTTAAAAAAACTATTATGTATTTATATACACATAATAGGAAGCAATGATAACTCATTGGTAAGGTCTTAAGAGTGAATTATTGTGCCGGGGGGGGGGGGGGGGGGGGGAGGGGGGGTGTTCGAGAGTCATGGGTTACTCCCAGGCATGCATGGTTCGAATGCATAACTATAATTAAATTTAAAAAAATATAATATATATAGGGGGAAGTGAAGGTGGTGCTGTTAGGCACCTAAGTTGGGTGAAATCCCCTCACATTAATTTTTTAATCCATAAAAAACATGAGGGCCAATTATTACATTATACATTAAATAATTAAATATGAGATAGGGATTTATATAGTGTATAGATTTTTTCTTATTTTGTGTTATCTAAGGAAGTTTAGTTGTACAATTATACTTATTTACGGTTTATGAATTAAAAGGGGTTTGTCTAATCAAAAAGTGTATTAATATTGTCATTTAATAAAGATGAAATAATTAAATTTGATCTAATGGTTCTAAATCAAAGATGAAATTCATCCAAGGGTTCCTATTTGTTTAGGAATGAATTTAGGACCTTGTTATATATATATTAGTAGATGATATAAATTGATTTTTTATTTAAATTAATTTTGATTTATTTTTACTTTTCTTCTTATAAATATAAATCAGGAAAAATGGTCAGAAAAAATCTTATTATTATTTTTTTTATTATAATATACACTTTTCATAAAAGAATAAATTTTACAAAATACTTAATTTAAATATAATTAACACTTTTTAGCTTTTCATGATTATTAATAAATAAATTATTAAAACATATTCTCCACAAAAAATAAAACTTATCTATGTTTAATGATGGTAAACCAATTCACATAAAAATTTATATCCACATCCTAAAAATTACAAACTATATTATCGATATATTAAAAATATATCAAAAATTATTTTTGGTAAATATCAAATTATCTATATTTTTATTTTGAATTTATAAGGTTTTTTATTTGCATTTATTTAATAATTCATTTTATTTCAAAAATATCGTTACTTAATCTCGTGTATTTGACACTGACTAAATTAATTAAACTAAAATTATAGTTTATTGCATTATGCAATATGGCGATGATGAATAGTTTATTGTAAAACTTAATCAAGTTACATATAATTGCCAGTGGGGTTGGTGGCCATTGGTAAGGTCTTTGACCTTGGGAGAGGATCCATCTGGGTTCGAGTTCTACTTCTCACATTTGTGAGGGTGAATTAATAGGGGTTTTTTGAGAGTCCTGGTTTTCAGGCATACGTGTAATTTAGGAGTAGGAGTAGAATAGAATGCCGTTAAAAAAAAAATAACATCAAAATTAATATAAAAAGTAAAAGACGATAAATCTCAAATCTTTATATATACTAAAAGGCAACTGACCTACCTCAATTGACCAATCACAACTCTCAATTTTTCAAAATTAATTAAATCAAGCACATGTCAAATTAATTTACACTTTTTGTTTTCCATCACCAATTTACACTTTAACCCAATTTTAAATAATTAATACTATTATATGTAATATTATGTTATTAGTAATTGTAATCAGACTATAATTAGGATAATCATTGTTTTTATATAATTAAAATCAAATAAAATCACAACACAAAATCATTGAAAACCCCACGAACCAGCTGCTACTTTTATTGTTCTTAACAACCATGGCTAACGAAAATAAAATTACTTTTTTGCAAGACATCAATGAGAGCTCGGTCAATTGTGTAATCAAGGTTAAGTATTGTTCTCTGAAGAGTTTGTATAAAAGAAACTTTGCTACATACCATCCAGCCTTGATATGATTTAGCATTCAATTTACATTTGAATATCTCAATTTTTTTTAAGTATTTTTTTCATATATTAATTCTTATATTGATAATGTTTAAACCCGTGTATTTGACACGGGTCTAAAATCTAGTTATATACATAAAATTCAAATATAATTATTTGTTTTGTTATAATTTACTTTGCTTCTATATTGTAATTTTGATCTATTTTCATTCGCACTATACCTATTTATATATATTAGATTTAGACCCGTGTAGAAACACGGACAATCGATAGACCTTTGTATAAAAAAATTTTGTCGCTACAAATTTCATATGGCTACGTATAAAAGCAACTTCATCTATAAAATAAGTGAGTTCAAGAACGTTTCTTATTTCATCTAAATACGTATATAGACTACGTCATGGTCTATTTGTTGTTTTTACTCGTTTCAAAAGTCACTCATTGGAATGGTCTAGCACTCTATATAGTTAGAAATCATGCAAATTATGTGAGCTTGACACAAAACACAAACAATACAAATTAGAAATCATGCACTTAAATCAGACGCAAAATAACAAATACATTAAACTATATAGAGTATCTACATAGGTAGTTGGCCTTTTATTAGGTTTTCACTCGAACTTGTTGGTTTAATCGGTAATCCATCTTTGCAGACTATTCTTTGTTGCCACCATACTTGCAAGAGTATCTACATTGAACACTACCTACAAATCCAAAGTTCCATAAAATCAGATTATATCCTGGCTTCGTTTATATCGTCATGTAGATAATAGAGTCCGATATATTCGATCATGACTATTATGCGCGCAGTCTCAATAGTGACTTCGTGTGTGATTGTTAGTGACTCGTACAGACGTCAAAACACATACTCTGAGGCAGAGAATGCGCGTCCATTTGGTACATTTTCTGACGATTTTTTGGCCAAGAAGTTGACCCGAGTGTTCGAGTGATGTTGATAAAGAAGAACAAAGATTTCAGCAGATATGCACTGCGCCGCAGTGGGTGGGTTATTGCCCCACTGCGCCGCAGTCAAAGGGTGCCAAGGCCAAAGCTTTCCAGTGATTTAACACTGCGCCGCAGTGGGAGTGCACGTGTCCCACTGCGCCGCAGTCAAGGTCGAGAAAAAAAGATATGCTTTTCAGAGATTTAACACTGCGCCGCAGTGGGAGTGCACTAGCCCCACTGCGCCGCAGTTACTAGAGAACAAAGTTTCCAGGGGTATTCCACTGCGCCGCAGTGAGAGCACACCATGCCCACTGCGGCGCAGTCAGCTGCACGGGGAATCAGGGTTACAGCCTCTTTTGCATCAGATTTGAAGGGGGTATAAATAGAAAACATAACCCTATTTCCCAACTAATCAAGCTTTCTTTCTAGGAGCTGTTCTAGGCGAATTCTTCGGAGGATCATCTCAAATTTCATCAATTGATTCATTGAAGATTCAAGAACACCCATCTAGATCGTATCTACTTATCCGTCTTGCAATTCTATTCAAACAATTTGGTACAATATGTTCTATTTCTATTTCATTTGTTATTTTCAATTTAGCATGAGTGGCTAGATTTCTAATCATCCACTTTGATGAAACTTGACGAATGATATGATTGCAATTTTTTAATTCAAGAGTTGATTCAATTATCGTTGTGTCGTGATCTTTATCAATTAATTCCTTGTGATTTATTCTTTTGATGTTGATGGTTTATGTGTTCATCGTTAGTGGTACTAGGTGAATATGTTTATTGTTGCAATTCGATTGTCTATGGTCGTTTGTCACCGGTTCATGGTATGACGGTGAATGTCAAATCTATAATAGGAGTTAATTGATAAACGTGTTTAGAAACGGTTGGTGGTACCACGTTTTCATTCACATAGGCATAATTGGTAATTGGATAATCAAGCAAACTAATTGTTGGGGAGATTTTCTAGGCATTGGTGGTACCGGCTTGGGTAATTTAACTAGCAACTTAGGTGTTTGGGTGATTTGCTTGCGGTTGGTGGTACCACGCGAGCATTTCTATCCTTTTCACGATTATCTTGTCAACTCTAAATAATTTGATCTTTATCGTGTGCAATCATAACTGAAGTCAAGTGGATTCGAAGTGGATGATCTGTATTCATATTGTTTGAACTTTCTTTACTTTCAATTGTCTTGTTATTTCAATTTCTTTAATTTAATATTGTCAAAGTGAGGTAGCAATTCGGCTACGGTTCCATCCTTTTCCCCAAACTACTTTAGCAAACAATTATTTCAAAACCAATCCCCGTGAACGAATTCGGACTTACCTTTTAGCTATACTATATACGAACGGGTCCACTGCCCGCAAGTGTGTAGTAGTCAGTTTTAGGGTAATTCTTGTTTATAAATTTTAAACTCAATTTCACACATCAAGTTTTTGGCGCCGCTGCTGGGGATTGTGTGCCGATTTAGTTGTTAATTTAGTGGTTTGATCCTTTCTCACGCGTGAGGAAGTTACTTGTTTTATTAGTTTAGTTTTCTTTTCTTATCACAGGTGCATTTGACGTGTTTGTGTTAGTTGTGTGTTTGCAGGTATTGTTTTAGTTGATGAACTTGCGTTCTTCGGGCCTCCCTTTGAATAGTCCTTTGTCTACTCCGAGAAGACCAAGGGGGAGTAGGTTTAACTTCACTGAGCCATCAACACCTATACCGATACCATTTTCACCTATAGCTAAACCCACTCCTGATTCGGACGAGGAAGGGTTCTTTTTAGACGAGTTTTTCTATTTAGAAGTTAAGCAAGAGGAAATGGGTGACGAACAACCAAGGGGTCCAAATGACACTCGCTATGGCGAGAGGGTTCGAACTATCCCAACGGGCTCGTGGTTCTGCCATTAGACCTCCGGCTATTGATCACACTTTCGCTTTGAAAGGAAACCATCTTAAGAGCATAGAAGAGCATCAATTTGATGGAAAAAGGAAATGGGATCCATACCAACACTTGGATAGGTTTGAAAAGTTGGCTCGGCTATATCAATATGGGCAAAACCAAATGAATGCCGTGAAACTTGAGACATTTCCCATGTCAATCACCGGAGAAGCACTTGATTGGTTCAATGATCTTCCAGAAAATTCTATTACTACTTGGAACCAACTTAAGGAGGCTTTCATTGGTGAGTTTTATTCACTAAGAACTCAAAGAAGGCTGGAAAATTTGATTAGGTCCTTTGAGCAAGATGATGGGGAGGATGTAGTAGATGCATGGATTCGTTTCAAGGAGATGTTAAGAAATTGTCCAGGTCACGATTTGACTAGGGAAAAATATGTGAAGCTTTTCTTTGATGGGTTAGATAAGAAGTCTAAACGAGAATTGGGATATGCTTTCGGGGGTAGTTTCAATAACATTACACCCAATGAAGGTTATCAAATCTTGGAAGACATGGCAAAGGATAGCTCAACTTTGGATGATGAAAGGTTCTTGAAGAATGAAAGAAAGATGAAGAGAGGTACTAACCAAGGGAGAGTTGCTAAGGTTGAAGCTAGCAATGACCCAGGGGTTATTGGAGAGATTAGGGCGCTATCTGAGCGCATGGAAAAGGGGTTTGCTACTCAAGAGAATAGGTTTGGAGCAATTAAGAGGGATGTTAAGGTAGTAGCCGATGGGTGTGATCATTGTGGTGATATGCATTATTCTGATGAGTGTCCAAATCGGGCACCCGAAGATGTGAGTTATGTTCAGAATCAACCCCAAGGGAATTTCTACCGCAACACCGGTTTTCAGAACCGGCCTTCAGGTAATACTTCTTATAACTCTTCTTTTCAGTCTAATAATTCTCGTTTTTCAAGTAATAGGTGGCAAAGAGATAATTATCAGAATCAGCCACAACAACAAACTCAACAAGGACAAGGATCAGGTTCTTCTTCTTCTAATGCCGATCCTAATGCCGAGTTTGAGAGAGATGATGAAGCAGTTGGCTAGTAACCAAGTTGAAACAAATACTAGCATTCAAATGATCAGGGAGGATACCAAGACTTTGAGTGAGAGGTTGGATCAGTTAAGTGGAAAGGTGGAGATCAACATGAAAAACCAGGGAGTTAATTTCAAGGATCTTGAAAGTAGGATGGCCGCTCTTGCTAGGCCCACGGGGACTCTTCCTAGCAACACGCAGCAGAATCCTAGGCCTCAGTTTAGTCAAGGACAGAATCAAGGACAGAATCAGGGACAGAAATACACTCCACCTCCAGTCCGCAATGAGCAAGCCAAAGCCATCACCACTCGTACTGGTAGGTCTTATGACTCACCTCCTATGCCTAATGTTGTTGTTTCAGATGTGCAGGATAAAAGGAGTGATGATGATGAGGTTGATGAAGAGATTGAAATGGAGGAAGATTCGACCGTGAAGACTCCGGTAACTCCACCAAAACCGGCTGTGGTTCCAGAGGTTAAAGCATACAAGCCAAAGATACCATTTCCACAGAGGTTCAGGAAAGCAAAGCTAAAGGAGCAATATAACAAGTTTGTGGAAATGATTACAAATGTTCACATTAATGTGCCTTTAGTTGATCTTATTCAGGGGATGCCCCATTATGCCAAGTTTATTAAGGAGCTTGTGACTGACAAAGGAAAGTTGGAAGAGGCAAAGGCTACTTTTCTCAATGCCGAGTGTTCTGCTATCTTGCAGAACCGCATTCCGCCTAAGCTTGAAGATCCAGGGAGTTTCCTTATTACTTGCTCTATTAGTACCATTATTTGTAAGGCTTAGCTGATTTAGGAGCTAGCATTAATTTGATGCCTTACTCGGTTTATGCCAAGTTGTCCTTGGGAATCCTTCGCCCTACTCGCATGAGTATAAGACTAGCTGACCATTCATTTCAGTATCCCATTGGGATTGCTGAGAATATTAGAGTAAAAGTGGGACATATTGTTTTTCTTGTTGACTTCGTTATCCTCGAGATGGAGGAAGATACGCAAGTCCCTCTTATTCTTGGGCGCCCATTCCTTAATACCGCGGATGCTATCATCCGTGTGAAGGATAAGGAGATTTCCTTAGGCGTAGGGACTGATAGGATTGTGTTTAATGTTGAAAAGTCTATCAAGCATTCATATTCTAATGATGAGACTTGTTTCAGGATTGATGTCATTGATGATGCATTGGATCAAGAATTTCAGGACTTCATGGAGACAGATATTGGAGAGGA
>CM067168.1:56336567-56558866 GCA_034093135.1 Erigeron breviscapus | reverse complement strand
AATGCTGTCAGCAGCTTCACTCTTGTGCTTTAGAAAGAAAACCCAGGTGTATCTTGAATACTCATCAACAATTACCAAGGAGTACCTCATTCTAGTGAATGATGGAGTACTGATTGGTCCAAATAAGTCCATATGAAGCAGATCCAAACAATTATCAATGGTTGAGCATGTTTTAGACTTGAAAGTAGCTTTATGTTGCTTGCCTTTCTCACAAGCACCACACAGCTTGTCCTTCTCATAATTGATCACTGGAAGACCATACACCAACTCTTTCTTACACAGCTTGTTGATGTCTTTGAAATTCATATGAGACAACCTTTTATGCCACAACCAATTCAGCTCATCTTGAGTCTTTGACATGAAACAAACTTCTCTAGTTACAGTTGGTTTTCTCATATCAAAAGAATACAAGGACTCATCCCTTTTTTCAATAAGAACCACATTGCCTTCTAAATCAAGAACAATACCCTTATCAGACCTGAATCTCACTTCATAACCAGCATCACACAACTGACTCACACTTATCAGATTATGTTTCAAACCATTTACATATGAGACCCTTCTGATAGTAAGGGGACAATTTGAAAATATACCAAATCCTTCAGTCTTTCCTTGAGAGTCATCTCCAAAAGTAACATTAGGACCAGCGCGAATCCTAAAGCTACATAGCAGGGACTTACATCCGGTCATATGCTTGGAACACCCACTGTCCAAGTGCCAGGTATTATCGTCATGACTGCCCTCAGGTGGAGCAGTCTGACTGGTAGATGCCTGGTGAGCTGACTCAGATTGCTGTTGTATTTTCACCAGATCTTCAGCAAATCTTTGAGTAGCTTCTTTAGCCATGAAACACTTGGCATCTATATAGCTCATCATCAGATGATGTGGCACTTTCAGCCCAGTCTTTGGCTACCAGACTCTTCTCACTTTTGTTCACCTTCTCAGTCAGCTCAGCTACTTGTGCTTTCAAGGCTTTGTACTTAGTCTTGAGCTTTGAGTATTTTTCACCTCTTCCACCTTTGGCTGGCACAGCTTGAGTAGACTCTTTAGATCTGCAATCTCCAGCCATATGCCCAGTCTTGCCACACTTGTAACAAGTGACTTTGGACATGTCAAATGGCTTCTTGGTCTTATCAGCTTGGCCACCTTTTCCTTTTCCTTTAAACTTATTAAAGGATCTCCTTCTGATCCTTTCAGCCAACATAGCTACTTCATTAGCTAGTTCATCACCATCAGATTCATCACATTCAGATTCAGCACAAACAGAGTTAGGATTAGACATCACATGAATATCATCATCAACACAAGGAATGATCTCATTACTAATTGAACTAGGGTGTTCAGTCATAGAAGCAACAAGTGCAGCAGCAGGCTGACTATAAATCACCCATAGCAATTAACTTTTCAGCCTCTGAACATTCTTGGTTATGAAGGCAAACCAAAAAGTCCAGGGAGATCAAGATCATGATAAACAGAACTTAATTTAACAGAAGAAATATAGTTGTTCCATTTAGGTGGTAATGAATCAAGAAATTTACTCTTTAAAACCTCATTTTTCTTAACAATTCCAACAGCAGCTAAATCATTTACCAAAGCATTAAAGCGGGTATGAGTGTCAGTCAAGGATTCATTTCTCAAAGAGAAAAATCTCTCATACCTCCTGGTCAGTGTAGTAATTGTGGATTCCATGGAAGGTAGAGCAACCCTCAAACATGACAGTCAATGTACCCCACATTTTCTTAGCTGTAGAACACATTTTAATAGAATGGTAAAGGTCTTTGGGCACAGCTTGGACAATGAAATTTCTAGCCTTCACATCCAAATTTGCCAACCTCCTATCCTCATCCCCCCAATCTGCCTTGTCCTTAACAATAGATTTGACTGTGGCAGGAATGGTTGGTTGACCTTCCCTGACCACAGCTTCTACCACAATGGTTTGTGTAGGAACATAAGGACCATCCGCAAGGATGTCAGGCATATTGTTATCGATGGATTCAAGGAACAAAGACATTCGACCTTTCAACCCACTGAAATCATCTTTATCAAACATGGGTGGTCTGGTTGAAGAACCATTATCAATATAGGATGACATAATGCTTTACTATTAAAAAATATGCAAGGATCAAGTCAAGTTAATTCTTAACCCCTGCTCTGATACCAATTGATACGTCCCAAGGTGTATCAATATACCAAAGTATATTGTACACAGAACAGTTGTAGAGGGGGGTGAATACAACTTTCCTCAAACTTTACAAACTTTTAAATAAAACATTTTAAGATTCAGTTTATATATTAAGTAAGTAAAGAACAGGAATCATTAAAACAGTAAAGCAATAAAGAAACAAAACATTCTTGAACACAGATTGTGGTTTTCAAATGTAATCCTTTATTAAGAAATAATCTATACAAAGAATTACAGGGTTGTTGCGGAATAAAGATAGTCTATAGATATCTAAACAACCCCTGAAATGACAAACTACAATCAATAAGTTCTAGCTCAAGAGAATCAGCCCAAGCTGATCTCGTACAGACTAAGCTGTGTATAAGAGCAGAGAAACTTGTGTGAAGAATGATTCTCAGGAAATGCCACACATATGCAATCAATGAATGAGGCTTTTATAGGCGAAAGCTCTCCTTCTCTTGGTATCCATTGAAGCCACGTATTCTTCTTTCACTGGATGGTAAAGGAATATTAGATCGTGCCTTTACCTGGTACTTGTGGTCCCCCATGTACTGGCGCACATTCTTCATCATCCAATAAGAGTATGGACACGCATATGTAAACCAACCACCAACCTGGATCCTAGGATTCTTCCTAGTCACGTCATTTGTCCTTATCTTCAATCCAGGTTGTTATCTTCACTTGATTGTCAGACACAGATTGGGCCGTTTGTCAAAGCACCAATATGCCTAAGTGTTTCCAAGCTGACTGCTAATCCCAAGCTGTCTTCCACTAACAGCTTGGTCTTCTATCTTCAATCCTCCTCTTCGACTTGGATTGAATGCTATCACATTGTTGATGCAGCTTGAATACCACTTGCTTCCATAAGATTTTACAATTACAAAGTATGAAGCATGATCTGGGTCAGAGACAGATCGTAAGCTGTGTCAGCTTAGTCTGACCCAGATCAGATTACAAGAACCAAAAGATTACTAAGTGTTTATAAGTCAGATTTGTCATCACCAAATTTACAAACCTTTATCAATGAACATTGGGACTCAACATATACATTTATCTCGAGTGTATCAGTATCATATTTATTTATCTTCATTTTTTTAAGATAATAAAAATAAATATATTTATATCGATCTTTAGTACTTATTTGATATGTAAATACGTTAATTATTGATGCATTAGAAATTATATGGTGTTTTTATCGTTATCATTTTAAACATATTATTATTATATCTACACGACATATAACAAAATTTTACGTATATTGGTTTGAATATAGTGGTTACAATTGTTACATGAGCAAATAGCTCAATAGTACAAAGTATCTTACACAAGTCTCTCAATGATGCAAGACCAGAAAGTTTTATTCCAATTAAATGTTGTGTCTTTAGGCAGTTTATTGGAGGATTTTCCTCTTACAAGGTATTGAGGGTGAGGGGGCTCTTTAGCGCGGACCCGGTTAAAATAACGTAAGCTGGATCCCCTGTTACGAGCAAATAGTCCACATTTTTCCGAATAAAAAATACGTGTACATGTGTGATTGACTTTTCATGTTTTTGAAATTAATATCAAGCCTATATTAAGTTTTTGTAATGATCATGTAAATCTATGTGTACATAACATGTTTGTGTTGATTATGCACATTCTATGTGTATATTATTTTATCGGATCAGAGTTATTCGTAATTTTGGAACTATGATAATATTTAAGGTAAATAACTAAATATACATTTGGAAACAATTGTTGCTTATTTAATAGACGATCGACACCATGTGTAACTATTATATTTGTGTTATTATAATAATTCTCGGGGTTTATTTTGACTAATCATATAAAGTATAAGTATTAATATTGTCATTGTTAAAGATGAAATAATTAAATATGATCTAATGGTTCTAAATCAAAGATGGATTCATCTAAGTTCTTATTTGTTTAGAATGAATTTAGGACCTTGTTATATATATATATATATATATATATATTGGTAGATGTAATATTTTCTTATAACATATAACACCCAATATTATATGCGACTCATCAAAAGAAGTCTTCATCAACATACTCTTTCTCGGACTGCTCTTTCTCATCCAGCTCCATGAATCTTCAAAGGTAAGAATACTAAAATATATTAATTACTCACATTAATTAAGGGAGGAGATATAACTAAGGATATAGATGTAATTTTATTAAGTTGATGTAGTTAATTGGCTACATGATAATGTAGCTAATATATCCTAATCTTCTAAAATATCTTCGGTATCATCTTTAAATTAATTATATGTATATCAATACATCACTTTTAACAAAAATATGTATATTATATTCCCTAAAGGAAAACAAATTCGAAAGCCACCAACCGCTGTTGAGAAAATAATAGCAAGTAGAAGTACCCCTAAACAGTACAAAAAAAAAAAAAGAGTTAGATATGTATTAAATTAAAATTATATATGTAAATTGAACAAAAAAATGCATACAGTGCGTATCCATTTTCCATAAGAGCATAGGATCCATGTCCTCCCTCTCAGGTGTGTACCAGTACATCGAGCTCTTTTCTCCTAAAATCACTTTTTATAAAAAGTTTCAGTTTTAATGAGAACTTTTTTACAATAGAAAGTCAAAGGGGAAACATTACTTTATTTATAGCCGCCCGGAGAGAATACCAAAAGTCATCCTAAGAAAGATCACTCCAGGCCTACAAAGAAAGATTAAATAGATTTCAGGTTACATAAATCAATGAAGTTATAGTTAGTTTGTTAGAACAAAATTTTTGATGAGATTTATGAGGTATTTAAGACTTTGATGATGATACTAATTGTAAGTCATAAGTTGATATTATTTGAGGTTAATTGCATTTAGTTACTGATATGCATATATAGTTTTGATATAGTATTTTGTAATAGCGGGTATAAAAGGCTGTAAATGAGGTTAATTGCATTGATTGAGTGATGTTTATGATGGTTAATAATCCAGGGTTTGTGAAGGGTCGGTTTTAATGGTGGGTTGATGTTAATTGTATTGGTTGTTTAGTGATCGATTATTTCAATTTTCAGTTTATCGCTGAGGAAAGTTTTCAAAAGTCGGCTATTATGAAAAACTATTCATATATAATAGGTTTGGGTGTTAATTGTGTCATAATTAATATTGTGGCTTTTCTTCTACCGGGTGAACACTCCAGCCATATAATTACTCAGGAACTCTCCAGCCATGTATAGTGTTTCTCATCTTTCAATACCCCATAACCAAAATTCGGTCCAAACTCTCCAGCCATATATATTGTGTTTCTCATCTTAAGTAAGTTACAACCAATAATTATGATTTTCATTTTTTTATATATTTTGTATTTCTATCATTATTTTGTTATAATGATAATATTACTTAGTATATTCAGTATATTGCTATATACATTTGAAATTTGATATTGTTTGATATGAAATGTTGAATCTGTAGTTACTTATTGTAAGTTAGGGTTTATTTATTTGGTTGTAAGATTGATTAATTTATTAGGGTTTTATAATATTTCAGGTGGATATATTTTTGAGGAATTTTTCTTTTAATAGTCGATATCTATATATGAGAAGATGGAGGTTAAGAAGCCAAGTTCAAAGGAGGATTTCTTCAGTTGTGTTAATTCAAATACAATTCGGTCCAAACTCTCCAGCCATATATATTGTGTTTCTCATCTTTTATTAATATTTTAGATTTTAGATTCAGATATTTATTCATTAGGGTCATGCAACCTTCTTAATTTTCTTAATTCAATTTTTGTTTCTACATCGTTAATGGCGGATAAATTTAGCTTAATAGTTTTTTTTTATTGCAGATTGTTCCCATGGTTATTAATCAATGACTTTTTGTTAATATATTACAGTTATGTTTATTTTGTTTTAATTGTTTTCGGGATTTTGAGGTTTTGTTTGTAGGTTAGAAGATATACATCTATTTTATATTTACAACCTTTGCTGTTATTTAGTCTATGTTTGTGGTGTAATGAATTAGTATTATTGATCATATTGTTTTGTGAGTAATTATGGAGATGAATAATTTTAGGCATGCTTTGATCTTATTGTGCTTATGATATAAGCTCGGAAATGGGAGGGTTTATGTATTTTTATGAGTTCAAGATGTGAGGTCGACTTTCAAGTACAAAATTGTGGTATTGGAATTGAAATTATTTACTTTTATCTGGTTTGGTGTGCCTACTCACTGTTTGTTGAAATAGTAATGAAAAATGGGTAATATTTTTGCCATATAGAACTGTAGAAGTCGCTTTACTACCTACATATTCGTTAAGATGGATCTATTAGCATTTGGTAGCTTAAATATTTTTAAGGTTTATCATTTTCATATACTGAAAATCGATTCAATCTATCAATAATATAGAATCGGGGGAGCCAACAACTTCAAAGACCGGGACCCTGTTGAAATTCAAGCTCAACCCATGAAAGTCCAGCAGCAACTTTTAGTTGATGAATCACATGCTCTTTAGGTATTTTATCATCAATATTGTGTTTATGAAATGTGAAAGTATAGTTCATGGCTGAGCACATTAACCTTGATTCAGCTGTCGGTGACCCTGAAACCAAGATGGTAGAAATACAGCATTGAATTATCTCATGCTGACAGATGTCTTGCAACAGGATCAACAAATCAAGTATATGTATGACCAGGTTAGAGATACAAATGATGTTAAATGTAATTACTTTTGTTTGCTATTTCAGCAAGAAGAATATGCTACCATCATTTGCACGGCCCTCTCTAACAAACACTTTTAAATAAATGTATGAGATGCTTATAGTGGGATGTAGTATGTAAATTAAGGTTTTAATTATACTTTTATAAAAAAACCAAAAAATTTAAGAAAACTTTAGAAATAATAGAAAGTTAATGTTATTAGAGTATCTCCTATGGTGAATTTTGAATAATATTTTTGTAGAAAAAGATGTAAGAATGTGTAAAGGTTTTTATGAATTTTTACCTCCAATGATAAAAAACTTTTAAAAGTTTGAAACTAAATAAAATAATGATTTTTAATATGTAAGACATGAGATAAAAAAATTTGATTTCTATCAACCTATAGGTTCCTAATTGAGCCTATTATTGTACTATATTATTTAATTTCAAGCTTTTAAAATCTTTTTATCATTGGAGATAAACTTTTTTATAAAAATCTCTTACAATCTTATTTTTTTTTCTAAAAAACTATTCAAGATCTACCATTGGAGAGCATATGGTAATTGTTAGTATAATTTTACGCAACATTATTACTTTTGCTTGCATTATGCAGCTACGATTTTGTTAACATTTATAGCTACGTATTCATTCACCCGCTTTTAATAGCCGACTATCGATTGGCATCTTTAGTTAAAATTTAAGTCACATTCACAAATTCACTACGGGATATGATTATCAAACTTTTATAAGCATAAGACTACACTATGTCACTATAGTTAGCATGTTGGAAAGGTATATATACCACAATTCATCATAATCTCTTAAAAAATTACCATCATATTTGGGAAAGGTATGTATAGCACGATTCATCATAATTTCTTATAAAAATACCACCATATTTAAGATAAAAATTAGTTTGTGGATAGTCATTTTATTATGTATAACATATATTATATGAATTATGATTTAACAACATTTTTAATCATTTCTTTTAAAATGAAATATAATAATGAGATTCAATGGAGTGAGCTAATATACTTCCAACGGCAGTTATTAATATATGAAATATTAATCTAATTATTATAGTTAATTAATTTGGTCATTATCATCATATCTTTAAAATAATAAAATTACTATATTAAAATTGTTATAGTAAATTATTTAAGTGAAGAATCAATTTTTTTTTGTTAAACTTACTGCTTTAAATTTTATTCTAAACAATTCTATCTATTTCTATACAGCAATATCTTGAATGATAAATCTAATTTGTCTCTATTTTTTTAGTCTTTTGACCATACATTCTGTTTGACCTCTATTTTTTATCTTGGCAAACCAAATTGAAATACTATCTACACAACTCATACCATACCATATACCATCAATCCCCATCATGACTATTTTCACTTTTACAATCTACATAACTCCGACCATACCATATTACCTACCATGTACCATTAACCATCATCATGACCATTTTCATTTGTCTTCAATCTTTGTTGCTTTGTATAGTAATTTCTCTAAACTGTACACTGTTCATTATTTTGGTCAATACTTGTAAAAGTTATAAATCATGATGATGATATAAAATAAATACTATAAAATACGAGTAAATATTAGGTAACAATATGCAATATGCTTTGATATTTTGGAGAAAGTATCTAACACAACATGGATATTCAAATTTTCAAGCAGTAATAAACACAACAAGAAGTTTCGATTTTTCTTTTCTTACACTTTCATGAGTTCATCTTTATATAAGTAAAGAAATACAAATAAAATTGTAATGTATCATGTTTATGTGTATGTTTATATTAAAAATGTATAATCATCTTAAAATAACATGCTCAACAAGATCATGACAATAAATATAGAATTACATTAAAATGAAAACAATAAAAAACACTTATATAATGAAAAACACATAAAATTCTAACATGAAGTTGTACCACGAGACATCAAAATTACCATATGTCGAGCATAATCGAGAGAACTAGTTTTTTATGCCATGATGTCTTGAGAATAAAATAGTAATTAATCACTATTTTCTTTTATTCAACCTATAAAGAGAGGATTTTTTTTTTAAATGAGTTCATTTTCCTTTCTTTTTTTTTTTTTTTAATTTTGGGAACAAATTTTATGGTTTCAAGGTCTATAGTGGGAAAGTGTGTGTGTGATATGGAATTAAAAGAAATACATGAACAAAAGGGGAAACAAGAGGTGGTTAACTTTGTTTTTGTTGCCGTCAAGAACGGTCAAGTTCAGTGCATCGATCCTATCTTTTTAATATGCAAAAGCAAATTTTGAGAATTGAAATCATTCCATTGTTGGTAAAGAAAACCCTTGACACCAACTTTATATAGCATTAGCTATAAATTATAAGCTAATTTCACAAAATACATGAAGAAAAACCACACAAAACCTAAATTAAATACCTTCTTAATCTCCATCTTCATTTCATATATGCTACTTTAGACTTTGAAAAAGAAAGCAAGATATTTGCTTTTGCTATGAAAAAGGAAAAGGAAAAGTAGCAGTAGAGTACCAAAAGGGAATGGAAGCCATTTGGAGAGAAAGAAGAAAGGTAGAGTGAGAAAGAGTACCAAAATTATGGAGAAAAAAAAGGGCTAGGGAGAATTATATTAAAAAAGTTATAATGGAGGCTGCAGTTCTCAACTATTTTTGTCCATGTGGCATATATTGAAAAGGGATACAGTAAAAAAATTTAACTATATATATATATATATATAGGAGAGAGATCAAATAAGAAGGTGTCTTAAGGAGAGAAGGGAGAGAAGGTCCTATGAACCAATCAGAACGTAACATGTGGCTTTTTAAAAAAAAAACGCGGTGGCATTTTTGTAAATAATTTGACTTCAAACCCAAGCTGACCCAACCCACCCCAAGCTGACCTCCCAAGCTGACCCAATCTCAAGCTGACCCAACCCCAAGCTGACCGCCCAAGCTTTTGTGAAGCTTGGTCAGCCTGGGTTCTGGGTCAGCTTGGGTTCTGGGTCAGCTTGGGTTCTGATCAGCTTGGTTGGTCAGCCTGGGTTCTGGGTCAGCTTGGTTGGTCAGCCTGGGTTCTGGGTCAGCTTGGGTTCTGATCAGCTTGGTTGGTCAGCTTGGTCAGCTTGGTTGGTCAGCCTGGGTTCTGGGGCAGCTTGGTTGGTCAGCTTGGGTTCTACATTTGTGTAGATTAATCTACATTTGTGTAGATTAATCTACATTTGTGTAGATTAATCTACATTTGTGTAGATTGTGTCAAGCTGACCAACCCAAGCTAACCAAGCTGACCCAACCTGACCCAGACCCCAAGCTGACCCAACCCAACCCCAAGCTGACCCACCAAGCTGACCCAACCCAAGCTGACCCAAAACCCATAATCTACATTTGTGTAGATTAATCTACATTTGTGTAGATTATGTGTAGATTGTGTCAAGCTGACCCAACCCAAGCTAACCAAGCTGACCCAACCTGACCCAGACCCCAAGCTGACCCAACCCAACCCCAAGCTGACCCAAAACCCATAATCTACATTTGTGTAGATTAATCTACATTTGTGTAGATTGTGTCAAGCTGACCCAACCCAAGCTGACCCAACCTGACCCAGACCCCAAGCTGACCCAACCTGACCCCAAGCTGACCCAACCCAAGCTGACCCACCAAGCTGACCCAACCCCAAGCTGACCCAACCTGACCCAACCTAACCCAAGCTGACCCAAGCTGACCCAACCCCAAGCTGACCCAACCTGACCCAGACCCCAAGCTGACCCAACCTGACCCAACCTGACCCAGACCCCAAACTGACCAACCCTAGCTGACCAACCAAGCTGATCAGAACCCAAGCTGACCCAGAACCCAAGCTGACCAACCAAGCTGACCAACCAAGCTGACCAACCAAGCTGACCCAGACCCCAAGCTGAACCAAGCTGACCCAACCAAGCTGACCAACCAAGCTGATCAGAACCCAAGCTGACCAACCAAGCTGATCAGAACCCAAGCTGACCCAACCAAGCTGACCAACCAAGCTGACAGAACCCAAGCTGACCAACCAAGCTGACCCAGAACCCAAGCTGACCCAACCCAAGCTGACCTAACTAACCTGACCAGACCCCAAGCTGACCCAACCTGACCCAGACCCCAAGCTGACCCAACCTGACCCAGACCCCAAGCTGATCCAACTCAAGCTGACCAACCCAAGCTGACAACACTACCTTTTTTTAGAACTACTTTGTTCCAAAACAACTTATCAAATTTCCTTTTATACTAAACATATTTTCTATAAACGGTAAAAATATATTTTATTCATAAACAACTACATATACAACTAAATTATCTTGCGCCAAGATTCAATTTTAGTCATACACCAAAACCAAAAACCTATACCAAAGAACTATCTAACTTACAAAACTTACAAACATATTCCTTAAGGTTTTAGCACACATAAAGTTTAAGCTCCATCGCAACACACGGATAGACACTAAAAAAACGGATTTAGATTTGAAAATAACGAGACGATGTTTTTAGACTATGTAGATTAAGTGATTAGTTAACTCCTATTGCTACTTTTTAATAGTCGTTTGCATGATGTTTGGGGTATTGTCTTGAACCTCTTTTACTTGTGTTTTTATTGATGTTTGAAACACATTAGTAGCTCTTTTGGTACGTGTTGTTCAAAAAACTTGGTCCTTTCGTAAATTAATAGACGGAGAGCCAATGAGGTTGGTGGCCAATTGGTAAGGTCTTTGACCCTTGGGAGGATCCACCTGGGTTCGAGTCTCACTTCCCACATTTGTGGGGGTGAATTATTTGGGGATTTTTCGAGAGTCCTGGGTTTCATCCCAGGCATGCGTGTAATTTAGGAGTAGATGTAGATTAAAATGTCGTTCTCAAAAAAAAAAAAATAGAGGAGATGGCTATTTCTACCGTGTTCTAATTGTTAACGACACAAGTTTTTATAAAAAGTTGTTCCCGCCGCAACGCGCGGGCGGGAATCAACTAGTTAGAACTATAATATATCTACCTTATATGCATTTTTAGTCAATGTTACAAAAAGGCTGCCAGGAGAAAGATGATACAACATTAGAGAAATGGTAAAAAACAATGCAAAAACAATGATACGATTCCAACCACGTATTAGATGGCAACCTAAAATACAACTAATCTATACAACAAAATTCAAATGGTTTCAGTAGACCATTTCTAACTCCAAAGTCCAAATGGTTTGAGCAGACCATCTCTCACTCCCAATGGCTCAAAAAGACCGTTTCCAACTTCTAAACGGGTTGACCCAAAGACATTATTTTGTTTCCTTCACCTTCAGAACTCCTACTATTTCTAGTACAAATACACCAGTTTCTGCAGTTCAATAGAAATGGAAACATATACCTCATGCATGTATCTGCAGGTAAACTATGAAGTATAGTGAGTCGTAACTTACAGAAAGAAAAACATACACTTGAAATGATCGATATTTCCTATTACATATCTACTGATTGTACACCAAACCGTGTCGAAGGGTTTTTGATTTAGAGAATGCTTTGTGGATGAACCCTAAAAGGTTTTTAGGTTTTGTTGGCGATTCCCCGAAGGTAGGAGCGGTGCTCCTTTACGCCAATCTAACATTGTTGATGGAATTGTCGAAGCTTGTTCGACTTTAATTAGGGTTTTGATCAATCCGTGATCGTATGTGTTATATATCGTTTGTGGAGAAATCCTTCTCCTTTTATAGGAGGAGGTTTCTTGGAGGAGAAGGTTAGGGTTTTCCCTTTCCTTCTTTGAGTCAAACTCTTATTGCCATGTTTATCCGATTTAGTTTCCTTAGGAGAATATTCTTTAAGGAGATCGAATTAGGCAGAGATATATTTATCTTTGGGAAGGATTTATGTTAATCCTTTAACTATTCGACCGGGTTAAGCACCTTCGGGCTTGTGCCCTTCGTGAGAGTGCTTTGTGTTACATGTCCTTCGTATGGTGATTCGGAGGGGTACATCGTCAAGCCCCCAGTCTAATATTATAGACTGCTTAGGCTATGATTTTAGACTCATATTTGTACCTTAGCTTCTTCTTGTGTATCTTAAAATCAACTTCGAGGAGTGAATTTTGAATTCTTCGTGCCTCCGGTAAAGCATAGTCATGCGGGCTGTTTATTATGCTTAGCTGTAGTTTCGGTTCCACCCATGGTTTTATTATTAAGGACTGAACTTGTAATAAATTTGAAGGGCTAAAGAACGGTGACTCTTTTTGGAGGGGGGCGAAATGGAAGATTTTGATTAGATTGTTGGAGAAGCCTTTTAGGCGGTTATTTCAAATTTCAAAAAAAAATTATCTCTTCCTTTATATCCTCCTTTCCTTCCTCTTTTATTTCGCCATTTCTTTTCTTTTAGGTCTTCCGATTTGTCTCTTGCTACTGCCGCCATCATTTAATCTTCTGTTCAGGTAATATTTCTTCAATTCTCTTGCTTGAATGGCTAAGATAGGCATAGAAACTACGTTTTTGATCGTTACACAAGATCAATTTGATGATTTTGTAAATAAATATTTCTCAAGTCGGGTTGAATCATGTAGATTGCCTGATCGTAAGCAAAGTATACTTTCTCCCCCTGATGGTTATGTTGGGGTATATTTAAGATCTTTCACCCATGGTAGCGTTAGGTATCCTTTTTCCCCTTTCTTTTTGTCCGTTCTGAAGCACTATGGGAATCACTTCTCCCGTTGGCATCCTCAAGGGCATTCGAAAATCATGGCCTTCGAGGTATTGTGTCGTGCTAACGGTGGTGAGCCATCGTTGGAACTGTTTAGGAGATTCGCATATGTTTGTGATGCGGGTGATTGGGTTACCATTGCTACTAGATCTAAAGAAAATTCCTGTTTTCTCAAGGGGCCGGGAGGGGTAGATATAAGAAATTGGAAAAATAAGTTCATCTTTGTGAGTGTTGATCTATTCCCTCGGGATTTTGATGTGTTGATTAGTAAAGAAAATTTGAGTGTGATAAAAAAGAGTGTAGATCCGGTGCCCGATGTTGAGGGTTCTGAGCCATTATTTGATGAGATCATTAGGCACCCTATTTTAGTTGTGTCATATCCTGATAGTATTCTGTTCAAAGCCAAAGTGATCAGTGCGTTGCCTACTGGGGAAGAGGAATTTGATGGTGAGTTGCGTATACATCTTTGTTCTTGACTGTTGCATTTGTAACTTGACTCTTCTTTGTTTTGTATATGTTCAGATATGTCTTTTCAGAACTTCGTTAGGAAAGGTGGTCGATCTAGTGATGTTCCATCTGGCTCTTCCTCTCATGCTCCTTCTGATATTGAGCGTACACCGAAGGTTAGGGGAAGTATCCATTTTAACCTTGGTTCTTCGTCGGGCACTTCTGTGTTGCCCAAGGGAGAAAATGTTGTTCCTTCGGGTCAGAGCGCGGATGATGATGTTATTATAACTGGTGAATGCAAGGAAGAACGATGTACTGCTCCGGTGCAGGGTGTGGCATCTTGTCTTCGTAAGAGGGGTAAGGAGGCAGCTTCGGATGCCACTGTTCCAAAAAAGAAGAAAAAGAAGATTGATGTAGAGAAGACCGGCCCCACAAGTGATGCTCTGTTCTCTTTTTCCTTTTCACTGTTTCCTTGTATTATTTTGTTCTTCACATGTTCGCTCTTTTTTTTAACTTTTTCACTTGGACTTTGTAGTTGATATCTGTAGTATGGAGACTAGGGCTTTTGCTCAGTTTTATAAGGAACGTTTGGATGAGAGGAACATGATGGATGCTGAGATACTTGTTCGTTTGAATCACCTTCTGGGTGTGCAACTGGAGACTGAGAAGATGTTGGAGGAGAAGAAAGCAGAATGTACTTTGCTTCAAGAATCAATGAATGATACCATTAAGGATTTGGGGGAGGTGAAGTTGTTGAAAAGCAGACTTATGGAGGCAGAGGCTAGGGTGAAGATTCAAGAGGATGAACTTGCTGATCTAAGGTCGAAGCTCTCGAAGACCATGACCGGGGCCAATATGGAGAATGAGGTCTCACAAAACCTTTCAGCCTCCGTCAGGAAGCATGTGACGCAGCGCTCTGGCTTGGTAACAGAAGTGATTCCTTATGTCTGCAGGAGCTTAACTGACAGCGAGGAGTTTGGTAGGTTGCTTGCGGAGGTGATCTCTGCTAATAGGGACGATGAGAGAGCCTCTGTACTTCGGAGCTTAAGTGAGGAGGGTTTAATTGATTTGTCGACGCGCCCGGAATACAAAGAGAATACTACCGATGCTATTAATGCAGCGGTAGAAAGTTATCAGAGCGCTAATTTCCCCTTCCTTGAGAAGCTTGTTGCAAATCCTATGGCTTTGTTCGAGTTGCTTCTTGAGATCCAGCTAGACAAGATCATTCCTACTCCTGTTGTCGCCGTTTCGCCTGCTACTATTGACACCCCTCATCCCGAAGGTACTTCTGCCCCTTGAAACGTGTTTGGATAATTTGGCCTGCGTGCCTCTGGACAATATTTTATTTATGACAATTTATTGGGAATGGTTTGTGTTGGCCATATGCCTATTTATGAGTTTTTATGAAACTCTTTTATTTTTTCGATAGTTTCTCAGGTGTTTGTTAGGAGCCTTCGTAAGGCTTTTATTTAAGTCTTCTTTATGCACGGTGTCGAGGGCACCGCCACTCGATCATTCCGTGTCTTACGTTTGTTTGTGATTTGCATGGTGTCGAAGGTAATTCCCTTCGCTTGTTCCATGTCTTTTTATTAATGCATGTTTCGTGATAGATGATTATCTTTTCACGTTTGGCTGTATGTTGTGTAGGCGTCCCTTTGAACACACATTTTAGCCTTAGATAACATGTCTTTTAAAAAGGTATGCATGCGGTAGGTTAATATAATACGATAGGGAGCGACCCTTCGTAAGTACGGGTAATAACAAGTTATGTAATTTCCTAAAAGAAAAAATCAGATTAACCACAATGTGATTACATAAGTTCCTAAAAGGAGAGCTTTTTAGTTGTCTAAGGGAGCAACTTATTTCATTCATCGCAATGCGAGTAGTTTTTAAGTCACTCCGAAGCAATCCTTACACATTGTGCTATGAAGTTTTCTCAATTTGATTCTTGGGGTTTAGATGACTTCTTCTTCCTACCTCCGGACTCCTTTCCTTCTCTGATGACTATCTCTTTGGGTGAATCTTCATGCAAACATATAAGTTGTTGAGTCCAGGGCCTTCTTTGGTTCTTCAGTTATCATGATTCCTTTTCCCTTGTTGATTGATCGCTTTCTAGCTGCGTCCCCTTCGGTATTGCTCTTAGGGTCAGACTCGGTGGCGACTCCTTCGTCTATCGATCCTTCGAAGGGTGTCTTGGTTGCCCTTTTCATGGCTAAGGTCTGGCTGGGATTAGGGGAGAGTTTACGGAGGTCCGAATTATCCCTAACCTTGCTTCTCCCTTCGTGTGGTAAGTATTCGTACGTGTCTTTCTCGGGGATAAGGACACTTTGCTTCTTACCTCTCGGATTATCTTCATATGGATAGGTCCCAGTTCCTGCTCCGCTTGCTATCACGTCTTGGGCATCCAACCAAGTATATGCTTTAACCCTTACTTCCTCGTATGTTTTCGGGAGTCCCTTGACCAAGTACTTGATCATCGAAGGGCTTCGGAATCCGTGTACAAGACCCGAAATTCTGTGTGTTTCAGGTAGCGCGGGTATTCTTTGTGTCTCCTTGGTGTACCTTGTTATGAAATTCCTAGCATCTTCAGCTTCCCTTTGCTTTATGTTGTGGACGGTGATACAAGATCTTACTTGGGTTTCTCTCTGGCTAAAGTACAATTTGAACTTCTCCTTTAAATCTGAAAAGTTGGAGATTGATCCCTTTGGAAGGCTGTTGAACTATTCCCTAACATCTTCCTTGAGTACCCATCCGAAGGCCTTACAGGCCAAAGGGTCATTCCATTGGTACATTGCAACAACTCCTATGAATGATTGCAGGAAATCCTCTGGATCGCCTTTTCTTTCGTAAGGCTCCATACTGGTTGGATACTTCATGTTATTGGGCATAGTGGTACTTTTGTATCCATTCAGCCAGAGGTGAGACATCCGCTTTGCTCTCCAGGGGGAACGGTTGCTCTTGTACCGAAGGGCTGATTTTGGAGTTGATAATTGGTGCTACACCCGTAGCCCATGCATTCTTCTCATAATGAGGGAACCAGGGTAACAGGGGTAGGTATGGTGCAAAATTGCCCGATGCATGCACAGGGTACCTTTCGAGGGTACCATACGGAGGTCCAGGATACCATTAAAAGTGTGGAGGAGGTGCAAGACCGTATTCGAAGGGTATCGGAGCCCCCCAGTGTGGGTAATAACCACTGGGATGTGGTACGCTGTCCGCAGGCTGTGAATGAGTCTTGGCCGAGGCTTTGCTTCGTGTTCCTAAGACATAATTTGGAGTTTGAGGGACATACCATGCGTTTTTTGACAGGGGCTTCTTCAGAGAAACGAACGAGACCTTCGGGGCTTTGTAGGCTTCGTCTTCACCTCCTTCGTCGAAGTCTAGCACCCTGGCGGATCTCTGGATTGCTTTTCGCTTATTGAGGTATTTAAGAGCTTCCTTAAGCAGCTCCGGGTCTTCCAAGAGTTGTTCTTCATCTATCGCCATCGGTTGTCTGGATGAAGTCTTCTTCTGTTTCTTGTCTCTTTCTGGGAGAGAAAGGTTTTCTTTGGTGACTTGCTTCAGGTCATAAATCGACCTGCGATCTATCCCCGACGTGTACAGGGTTCTATTGAGAGGAGTGATGAATGTAGGGGACGACGCTTCTTGTAAAGAGACGGGTGGGTTAGTTCCAAAGGTGATTTCTTGATGGGCCATGGGTTCAGAAACTTCGGTATTTGTTTGGGAAGTTCCCGTATCATCCTGGTTGACTTTCGACATGGTTTTAGTGAATCGGTGTCGTGGTCTAATGGTGGGTTTCTTATATGCGATAGTGGGGTCCCACGGATGGCGCCAAATGATTGTACACCAAACCGTGTCGAAGGGTTTTTGATTTAGAGAATGCTTTGTGGATGAACCCTAAAAGGTTTTTAGGTTTTGTTGGCGATTCCCCGAAGGTAGGAGCGGTGCTCCTTTACGCCAATCTAAGATTTTTGATGGAATTGTCGAAGCTTGTTCGACTTTAATTAGGGTTTTGATCGATCCGTGATCGTATGTGTTGTATATCGTTTGTGGAGAAATCCTCATCCTTTTATAGGAGGAGGTTTCTTGGAGGAGAAGGTTAGGGTTTTCCCTTTCCTTCTTTGAGTCAAACTCTTATTGCCATGTTTATCCGATTTAGTTTCCTTAGGAGAATATTCTTTAAGGAGATCGAATTAGGCAGAGATATATTTATCTTTGGGAATGATTTATGTTAATCCTTTAACTATTCGACCCGGTTAAGTACCTCCGGGCTTGTGCCCTTCGTGAGAGTGCTTTGTGTTACATGTCCTTCGTATGGTGATTCGGAGGGGTACCATACGGAGGTCCAGGATACCATTAAAAGTGTGGAGGAGGTGCAAGACCGTATTCGAAGGGTATCGGAGCCCCCCAGTGTGGGTAATAACCACTGGGATGTGGTACGCTGTCCGCAGGCTGTGAATGAGTCTTGGCCGAGGCTTTGCTTCGTGTTCCTAAGACATAATTTGGAGTTTGAGGGACATACCATGCGTTTTTTGACAGGGGCTTCTTCAGAGAAACGAACGAGACCTTCGGGGTTTGTAGGCTTCGTCTTCACCTCCTTCGTCGAAGTCTAGCACCCTGGCGGATCTCTGGATTGCTTTTCGCTTATTGAGGTATCTAAGAGCTTCCTTAAGCAGCTCCGGGTCTTCCAAGAGTTGTTCTTCATCTATCGCCATCGGTTGTCTGGATGAAGTCTTCTTCTGTTTCTTGTCTCTTTCTGGGAGAGAAAGGTTTTCTTTGGTGACTTGCTTCAGGTCATAAATCGACCTGCGATCTATCCCCGACGTGTACAGGGTTCTGTTGAGAGGAGTGATGAACGTAGGGGACGACGCTTCTTGTAAAGAGACGGGTGGGTTAGTTCCAAAGGTGATTTCTTGATGGGCCATGGGTTCAGAAACTTCGGTATTTGTTTGGGAAGTTCCCGTATCATCCTGGTTGACTTTCGACATGGTTTTAGTGAATCGGTGTCGTGGTCTAATGGTGGGTTTCTTATATGCGATAGTGGGGTCCCACGGATGGCGCCAAATGATTGTACACCAAACCGTGTCGAAGGGTTTTTGATTTAGAGAATGCTTTGTGGATGAACCCTAAAAGGTTTTTAGGTTTTGTTGGCGATTCCCCGAAGGTAGGAGCGGTGCTCCTTTACGCCAATCTAAGATTTTTGATGGAATTGTCGAAGCTTGTTCGACTTTAATTAGGGTTTTGATCGATCCGTGATCGTATGTGTTGTATATCGTTTGTGGAGAAATCCTCATCCTTTTATAGGAGGAGGTTTCTTGGAGGAGAAGGTTAGGGTTTTCCCTTTCCTTCTTTGAGTCAAACTCTTATTGCCATGTTTATCCGATTTAGTTTCCTTAGGAGAATATTCTTTAAGGAGATCGAATTAGGCAGAGATATATTTATCTTTGGGAATGATTTATGTTAATCCTTTAACTATTCGACCCGGTTAAGTACCTCCGGGCTTGTGCCCTTCGTGAGAGTGCTTTGTGTTACATGTCCTTCGTATGGTGATTCGGAGGGGTACATCGTCATCTACAAACACCAATGGACGATTAACCGATCACATGCAGAGATGAATACTATATAATGTCTCTTTTTATATATACAAATTTAAATATCTTCACCTAATATACCTAAAATATCATTAATGAAATTAATTACAACATAGATCATCGGCCCTTAAATAACTACACTACCCTCTTTTACATTAATTACTTTTACAATTCACTGTTATCGCACCACCACCGATGCTACTGCCATCACCCGCCGCCGCCATTGACGTCGTCACAATGCCACATCGCGCATGCATGTATCTAGTATAACCTAATTAATATAAAGAATAGTTCTTATGAAAACCTTTCTATTTACGAGTATCATGAGAATTTTAAAATTCTGTATTAAATAACAAGTTAATAAATCATGATCTCCAATTTTAATAGTAAAATTAACTTTAACTTTAACGGATTTATCCACTTCAATATTAATGTGGCAATAGCCTAGTGGTACTCGTCACCCATGATGCTTAGGGCCCACAGGGGAAGTCTTAAATGACGAGGGTTGTTATATAGAATATTATTGGAATATTATGTTTAGTCAATAAGTGTCAATAAATAAAGTGTAAGGGTCAATTGTGACAAGTCTGAAAGTCTGTAACATAAAGTCATTGTAACCGTCGAGTCTTCTAATATACAATATAAATACACATATATCATCAAGCTATGATATTCAGCTTGAGATTAAACATTTCTTCTTCTCTTTTATAAATTCTCTCTAACAAATTGGTATCAGAGCCACCGCTTCCCGGCGGCGACTTTGATTCCGGCGACAGTTTCATCAATATTTCACGATTCCGGCAAGTGTATACCAGAACGATGGCACCGGTAACGAAGAATACTTCCGGCAACGACGATTTGGAAAAAGTACAGCGCGAACTCGCTACAGCCCAGGATACTATTGTTTCATTAAAAGCTGCAGTTGATTCACTCACAAAGAATGTAGCTACAATTGAGGAGCAACGTGCGGTGGTTATCCATGGCGACGGCGGAGAAAGTGTCAATAACCGTCTCACCAAACTTGATTTTCCAAAATTTGATGGTGATGATGTAGAAGGATGGATGTATCGGTGTGATCACTTCTTCACAATCGATAATACGCCGGAAAATAGGAAAATCCGGTACGCCGCCATCCATATGGAAGGCAGAGCATTACAATGGCATCAGACTTATATCAAATCTAATGGTAAAACAATGGAGGAGATCCAGTGGACAGATTATTCGAGATCCGGCATGGCTAAGTTTGCTGCAGCAGGTGTTGAAGATGCAATGGGAGCACTCAAAGCTCTCATTCAGGTTGGAGAATTGGAGGATTATTGTGACTCTTTTGATGCTCTTCTAAATAAGGTTAGCATTCCTGAAGAATATGCAGTTAGTATGTTTTTAGAAGGATTAAAACCTGAGATTAAGTGTCCTGTTAAGATGTTTAAGCCAAAATTGTTGAGAGATGCTTATTCTTTAGCAAAGATGCAAAATGAATCTAATAAGACACTCATATTAGGGGGAAATAATGGAGGATTTACTGGATATAGAAACACTTTGCCAAGAACAAATCAGTTGACAAATGTTGCCAAACCTCCAATTTTAGCAACTCCTATTAATTCAATTCCTTCTAGTTCTACTGCCATAGTTCCTAGGAGAGTCAATAACAAGTTTATGGAAGAAAAATGGGCAAAAGGAGAGTGTTTTTACTGCACAGAGAAGTTTGTGCCTGGTCATTTCAGAGCGTGTAAGGGAAAGAAACATTTATTTTTGGTAGAATTGGAAGAACAAGTTGAGGAGGATATGACTAATTTGGGATTATTGCATAGTATGAACATGCTGCCAACAGAAACTGTGAATACTTTAGCAATTCAAGTGGAAATTAAGCAGCCTATGATATTAGGTGACCCCCAGATTTCACTAAATGCTATCATGGGGATTCCATCCTACTCAACAATGCAAGTGATAGGAACTGTGGGTACTAGGTGTCTGCACATTTTAATAGATAGTGGATCAACCCATAACTTCATGAGCCACCTATTAGCAGAGAAAATGAGACGCCCAACCCTGCAAATTCCTCATGTAAAGGTTACAGTAGCAGATGGAAACAAAATGGAATGTGTGAATCTATGTAAGGACTTTAAGTGGAACATGCAAGGGAATGTATTTAGTGGTGATATGCTATTGATAGAGCTCAACAATTATGATATAGTGCTTGGGGTACAGTGGTTAGAAACTCTCAATGACATTGTGTGGAATTTTAAGCAATTAACAATGAAATTTACTGTGAGTGGTCAAGATTTTCAATTAAAAGGGGTGAAACAACATGGTGTGAGCTTATGTTCAATGGAGAAAATGACCACATTGATTCAAGGGTCCAACAGTGTAGTGCAAGCACAATTGTTCACCATACAAGACCCTGCAAATCCTCACCACATGTATGAGCCAGTACTTAAGAATTGTAGGGATGAGGCAGAGTTGCAGCCCTTATTGAGAAAGTATGCAACCATATTTGAGGTTCCTGCTGGATTACCCCCATCTAGGTCTTGTGATCATAGAATTAAGCTTAAAAATGATGGTGTAGACCTAAATCTGAAACCCTATAGGTATCCAAAGGGTCAGAAGGATATTATTGAGAAAATGACTCAAGAATTGCTTGAAAGTGGGGTAATTAGACATAGTAATAGTTGTTTTGCTGCTCCTGTAGTATTGGTAAAAAAGAAAGATGGTTCTTGGAGAATGTGCATAGACTATAGGAGACTGAATGAAGAGACAGTGAAGGATGTGTATCCTATACCATTGGTAGAAGAGTTGCTGGATGAGCTGCAAGGAGCTTCAGTTTTTTCCAAATTAGACTTAAGGTCAGGGTATCATCAAATCAGAATGTATGAACCTGATGTTTATAAAACCGCATTTAAAACTCATCAAGGATACTTTGAGTTTTTGGTACTTCCATTTGGGCTAACTAATGCACCAGCTACTTTCCAAGCCCTTATGAATGACACATTTAAGGAATTATTGAGGAAAAACACTTTGGTTTTCTTTGATGACATCCTGGTGTATAGTAGAGATTGGAAGCAACATTTAATATATTTGGAGAAGGTTTTGATGATCATGCAGAATAATTCTTTAAAGGCAAAACAGTCTAAATGCTCCTTTGGAGGGAAACAAGTAGAGTATTTGGGTCACATTATCAGTCAGGCTGGTGTATCAACTGATCCTAAGAAGATTCAAGCAATCCAAGAGTGGCCTACCCCTACTACTGTCAAGCAGCTCAGGGGATTTTTAGGTCTGACAGGTTACTACAGGAGGTTCATTAGGGGATTTGGCATAATTGCCAAGCCTCTAACTGAATTGCTCAAGAAGGAAGGATTCATATGGACTGATACTGCTCAAACAGCATTTGTGGCCTTAAAACAAGCTTTAAGTTCTCCACCTGTTTTAAATTTACCAGATTTCTCCAAAACTTTTTTGATAGAGACAGATGCATCCTCTAAAGGTTTGGGGGCAGTTTTGATGCAAGAGGGACACCCATTGGCTTTTATAAGCAAAGCATTATCTTTGAGGCAGCAGAGTTTATCTGTATATGAGAAGGAGTTATTGGCAATTTTGATGGCAGTTAAGCAATGGCACCATTATTTGGTGAGCAAACACTTAATAATTAAGACTGACCACTAAAGTCTTAAGTACTTGATGGAGCAGAGGATTGTCACACCCCTACAACAAAAATGGCTTTCCAAGTTAATGGGCTATGATTATGAAATCTGCTACAAAAAAGGTTCAGAAAACTTGGTAGCAAATGCTTTGAGCAGGGTACAAGGAATGGCAGTCTTTGAGATGGGAGTGAGCAACATTGATGCATTATTGTTAGAGAGAATCAAAACCTCCTGGACTACAGACCCTGCCACTAAAGCACTTATTAAGAAATTGGAGAAAGGAGAAATATTCCCTAAGAGATCATGGGATGGCAGTTTACTGAAAAGAAAGAACAAAATTATAATTGGTCAAGATCCTATATTAAGGAAGGATATTATCTCCATTTTTCATGCTTCAGCAATTGGAGGGCATTCTGGAATCATTCCAACACTGCAGAAAATTCAGAATTTGTTTTATTGGAAGTACTGCATGAAGGATGTACAGAGATTCATTAAGGAATGCTCCATCTGCCAAAGGTCCAAATATGAAAGAACTGCATCACCTGGACTTTTACAACCTTTACCCACTCCTCAATCAATTTTTTCAGATATTTCTATGGATTTTATCAGTGGGTTACCAAAGGTTCAAGGGAAAGATACTATTTTTGTGGTAGTGGACAGATTAACCAAATATGGGCATTTCATCCTACTGAATCACCCCTACACTGCTGCTAAAGTGGCACAAGTTTTTATGGATCAAGTGTTCAAAATTCATGGTTGCCCTAAGACCATTGTTTCTGATAGAGATCCAATATTCATCAGTCAATTTTGGAAGGAATTTATGAGGTTACAAGGGGTCACATTGACCATGTCTTCTGCCTACCACCCACAGTCAGATGGTCAGACCGAGGTTCTCAACAGATGCCTTGAATCCTACTTGAGGAGTATGTGCATGGATGCTCCACTCACATGGGTTAAATGGGTTCCCCTGGCTCAGTGGTGGTACAACACTACTTGGCATTCTGCCATTCAAATGTCACCATTTGAGGCCCTCTTTGGAATTAAACCCAACCTGCATATCCCATATATTCCTGGTGATACTTCTGTGGAGGTTGTGGAAGAACTACACATGGACAGAGAAATGATGATCAAGAAGCTCAAATCAAATCTACAAGTTGCCAGAAACAGGATGAAACAGTTTGCAGACAAGCATAGAAGTGACAGAGTTTTTCAACCTGGGGAATGGGTTTATGTGAAACTTCATCCCTTTGCTCAGAATATTTTGAAGTCTCACCATAATAGGAAGCTATATCCAAAGTTTTTTGGACCATTTCTCATTTTACAAAAGGTGTGATCAATTGCTTACAAGCTGGATCTTCCTGCAGAGGCCCAAATGCACCACACTTTTCATGTTTCCTTGCTTAAAAGAGCTCATGGACCTACTGCTTCAGTGTTTCCATTGCCAACAAGTCCAAGATTTCTGCTACAACCCAGAGCTATCCTGTCTAAGCAATGGGTCAAGAAGGGTGACAAAGGAGCTTTGAAGGTTTTAGTTCATTGGGAAGGATTGCCAATCACTGAGGCATCTTGGGAGAATTCGGAAGATATGAAGTGCAGATCCCTCTATTTCCTTTTTGAGGACAAAAAGATTTTAAGGGAGGGGTATTTGTTATATAGAATATTATTGGAATATTATGTTTAGTCAATAAGTGTCAATAAATAAAGTGTAAGGGTCAATTGTGACAAGTCTGAAAGTCTGTAACATAAAGTCATTGTAACCGTCGAGTCTTCTAATATACAATATAAATACACATATATCATCAAGCTATGATATTCAGCTTGAGATTAAACATTTCTTCTTCTCTTTTATAAATTCTCTCTAACAAGGGTTCGATCCTTGGGGATGCCCATATCTTGTGAAAATTAAGTGGAGGTGTTTCGCCGACACCCAAAGCCTTACAGGGTGGTATAGGTGGGTATCCAAGCTAAGAGATACCGGGGGACAGGGTCCTTTCCTTCAACCTTTTTCTAATTTTTTTTTAAACCTCATGCCTCTTGCTATTTCGAAAAATTGGAAGAATGTATAAAAAATGCGCAACGACCTGATGGTTTGTGGACAGCTTGTATGGATACTGCTAGATGTCGCAGGGTCACAGCTACCAATCATCATTTAAATAAATAAAAAACCCCCAAATTAGATTTATCCACCAGCAAATAACCTCCACTAAACTAAACTAAACTAAACAATACTTCCTCCATTTCTAGGGTTTCAATCTCACTTTACACTCACATTCCTTGTTTAATACTAACTTTATATACACACACTCTTATATCTATTATATATCTATATAATATCTGCCCTAAAAAATACTCATCTAATCAATTATCAAACAATGATGGATCGATCAAGATCTAAACGATACTATTACGATCATCAAGACTATAACAATGACCATCATATGGAAACCCTAAACCCTAGGCAAACTAAACAACGTTATAACAACTACAACGGCGGCGGCGGTGGAGGTGGTCATTACGGTGGTCCTAACAACCACCACCACCAGCGCCGGTCAATGGCCGGTGCCGGAGCTGGTGGTGGCCGGAAGCCGCAAGAAGGATCGTCGTTAATGGTGACAACTAGTTATAGGATATTATGTCATGATACAAAAGCAGGAAGTGTGATAGGGAAATCAGGAAGTATAATAAAAGCAATTAGGCAACATACAGGTGCTTGGATTAATGTACATGAGTTATTACCTGGTGATGAGGAAAGGATTATCGAGATTTCGGATACGAGAAGGCGTGACCCCGATGGACGGATGCCGAATTTTAGCCCTGCACAGGAGGCATTGTTGTTGATTAATGAGAGGATTTTGGAGAGTGATGGTGGTGGGGGCGGATACGGTGGGTATGGATATGGGGTTGAAGAAGAGGATGTTGGAATGTATGGTGGAAGAGGAGGAGGCGGGATGAATAAGTTGGTTGCGAGATTAGTTGTTTCGAGAATGCACGTTGGGAGTTTGCTTGGGAAAGGTGGGAAGATTATTGAGCAAATGAGGATGGAAACTAAGACGCATATTCGGGTTTTGCCTAGAGATAATAGTATTCCTAGATGTGTTACTATGGCTGAGGAAGTTGTGCAGGTTGGAAAAAAATATTTAAAATTTTGGACTGACTTTAACTTGTGCTAATTTGGGAGTTTGAGAATGAAATGATGTTAGATTTAAGGTCCATTTATATTGCACTGGAGTCGGTTTTGAGACTGTTAACTTGTTGAATTTGAGTATGACATGTATGTGTATCATTTTAGATTGTGGACTTGCAAGCATGATGCTTAAGTGATTGTCATGTGAAATAATGTTTGCTTGTGCAGTATCGAAGCTTTCACTTATATTGCTATGTGCGTAGAAACCAACGTACTTGAGGATGACCTTATGGACAAAAGTAGGTAGAGTTATGAAAGAGGACTAGCAGTGACAACTTATTTGACTAAACACTCTTTTTGACTTTTAGTGTGGCTTACCTGAAACTTTGGTATGTGGATTCTAGTTTGATAGCTGAGCTTATTTGTATAATATATTCGTGAATAGCGATTAAAATGGTCTGCACTGATTGAGGGGTAAGTATGCAATCACGTGCAGGTTGGAAAAAAATAATTAGAAACTTGGACTAGCTTTAACTTGTGCTAATTTGGGAGTTTGAGAATGAAATGATGTTAGATTTAAGGTCCATTTATATTGCACTGGAGTCGGTTTTGAGACTGTTAACTTGTTGAATTTGAGTATGACTGTATGTGTATCATTTTAGATTGTGGACTTGCAAACATGATGCTTAAGTAATTGTCATGTGAAGTAATGTTGCTTGTGCAGTGTCGAAGCTTTCACTTATATTGCTATGTACGTAGAAACCGACGTATCTGAGGATTTGAGGATATCTTTTGAACAATTGGTTAGACCTTATGGACAAAAATAGGTAGAGTTACGAAAGAGCACTAGCAGTGACAACTTATTTGACTAACCACTCTTTTTGACTTTAGTGTGGCTTACCTGAAACTTTGGTATGTGGATTCTAGTTTGATAGCTGAGCTTATTTGTATAATATATTCGTGAATAGCGATTAAAATGGTTGCGCTGATTGAGGGCTAAGTATGAAATCACGTGGACTGTATGTTTGAATTATCTTGGCATGTGAGTGGAGACATTGTTAATAAAAACCGTTAGAAAATAGTACCTAATTTGAATTGCAGAGAATGGTAAGTTTAGAAAGAAACTTTTTGTTGTAGGTTGAATGATTAATTACGTAATTTGGTTTGTGCCACATTTATGTGCTTATTTGTTAGTATTGGAAGCCATTGATGGCCCTATTGATCAGTAGGTACGTTGGATAAGTCAAATAGCTATGTATTCAAAAGCCACATTGTATAATATGAGGACATTGTTCTTGTTGTAGAATGATTATATTTAGGGGTTTGTGGTAGCTTATATGGTTGAGCTGATGTTTATTAGAAAAAAAGTTTATTAGCAATCTAAAAAAGCTATGCATTTTTGGCATTTAAAAGTCAGCATATCAAGGCTAATAAGCAGGTAAGCTGATAAACTGTTTTGATGATAAATGCTTATTAGTGTCCTTTAATAAGCTAAGCCAAACAGGCCCTTAACAGATGGGTTGCCAGAAACTAATGATAGTATCATCTGTTTTGTTGTTTTATTCATGTTCCTTTTCATACTCATGTTTTGATAATCTATTGTTAATGTAAAAACTGTGTCTCTATATTTGACAGGTTGTTGGTGATCTGATCTCGGTAAAAAATGCGATAGAAATTATTTCCTCACGATTGAGGGAGAGTCAGCACCGGGATCGTAGTCATTTTCATGGACGGCTACAGTCACCTGATCGGTTCTTTCCTGAAGAGGAATTTATGCATCACCCAAATAACATGACCCGTCGACCATCAATGGATGGGCCTAACTATGGGTCACGGTTTCCTGGTGGTTTAAACAATTCTAGAAGCTTTAATCACGGGTCGCGTCCATCTGGTTATGCTAATGATACCGGAGCTAGTCCTATGTCTGACAATGCTCAGTCCGTTTATCCAGAAGATATTGTATTTCGAATTCTTTGCCCTAAAGATAAGGTTGATAGTGTTATTGGGCAATCAGACGGGTTTATGGAATTGCTCCAGAATGAAATTGGTGTAGAAGTTAAGGTTGCCGATCTTGTGGCTGGGTCAGATGAACAAATAATCACTATCTCTTCGGACGAGGTACTTGTGTTGTCTATCTTTATCTTAGTAGGAATTAATTGAATCCATTTTTTGGTGATTTATATGTTTTTATGTATTGCTGTTTACCTTAGATGAGATTAATTAGTTATAGCTCCATTTTTTAGCATCTTATATTCTTATTAGACAGTCACTAAATTGGATTGATTTGGGATATGCTTTAGATGTTCTGCCGTTGGCCAACCAAACCCAACAGGTTTCAATCTGCACAAAAATATGACACATTTTTTTAACAGACCCCATTGTGACTTCTTACCCAATCCACTTGACTCGTCCAGTTTTCCATCTTTTATAATTATCAAGAACTTTGCTGCAATTATTATTTTTTTCTCCGTGTCTTAAAGAGTAAAGATGCTTACTAAACATGTACTGCTAGGGCCCTGATGATGAGCTATTTCCTGCTCAAGAAGCTCTTTTGCATATTCAGACTCGAATTTTGGATCTTGTTCCTGACAAAGAAAATATTATTACAACTCGTCTTCTACTCTCTGCTGGTGAAACTGGATGTTTAGATGGAAGAGACGGATTCATATCTGAGATGAAGAAATTGACAGGTGCAGACATTCAGATTCTACCCAGGGAAAATATTCCACAATTTGTGTCTGCTAATGATGAACTTGTACAGGTTCGTTGCCTACCCTTGTATAAAAGTTACTACATATCCCTTGATTTCATTGGAATTACCATCATATATCTAGGGAGGCTATTTGCATACCACAAAAAGTACCATCATACACCACACTTTGCAAATATCACAACAAAATGCACAAGCACAATAAAGCAGTCTTGATTTTTGAAATGCTTTTTGTGGTGTCCAAATCATGTTTTTGTGTTTCACAGGGGTTAGAGTGTCCTTCATAAGCCAGATATATCACTTTGTGTTTTGGAGTAGTGTATTTGATTATTGTGACCTGAAGTCGTAATAGTCAGTTATTAATGATGGGATACTACATGAGGCGGCAATTGTGCTAGAAGTGTAGGCGCTAGCGGCGTTGTGGTGGCGGTGGCGGCTTATGTAGGTTATTAGATGTAAAGGTTATTGATGTAAAAGGCGTAGTGTAGGCGTAGTTAAGGGGGTAGATGTTGTAAATTAAGTTTCTCTAGGGTATTATAGATATATCAAGTGGAGATGTTTAAAGTAATGAATAAAGGTAAAGGGCATTTTAGGTAGTTCAACTTCTTTTTTGAGAAATGGGGAGGGGTTAAATGCTTCCTATAGTATTATAGATTATAGATAAATGTTCTGCTTCAGTCAAGGGTCAAATAGCCAGTTTTGCTTTCATCAAATTCTTCCTACCAACTGCAACAAAACTGATATCTAAGAGTAAAATGGAACTACGTAGTCACCCCATTACATAATATGTGTTTTCTGCTTACAACATAACTTTCTTGTAGGTCATTTAATCTATTAGTTTTATAACTATTATGAGTTTGCCCAGCACTTAATTAGCTGATTGTTTCAAGTTTAAACAGCGGCTGGAAATCCAAACCCTATCTGTTACTACCCATATATTACAGTTGATTTTCTGCTTTGGATTATTTAATTTCACATCATCACTTTTGAAATGCCGACCCAAACACCCACATAGTGACTGTTTTTACACAAATTGCAGCTAAAGGTAGAAAACCTGAAACAGTATCTTTTAGGCATGTCTTTGTCATGGGGCTCATTTAGGATAACTAACAAATTTAAGATATACTTCAAACTGACTACAGAAGTTAACAGTGGAACACATGTCTGTCTGATGTAATTACTAAGATATCCTTATCCATTCAGATTGTCGGAGAGATCAAGGGTACTAGAGAAGCTCTTGTGGAAGTGACATTGAGACTACGTAGTTATTTATTTGGAGGGCTTTTTCAAAAGGATAATCAACCCATTCCCTTTCATGCACCGAGCCCTGGGGGGAGTGCTTCAAACGTGGAAGCAGCTTCCAGCAATAATACAACTCCACGGGAATCTTATACGGCAAATGATACTACTGTTGCATCCAACCAGAATATGCAGACTACACCACCACCAGTTCCAGCAAAGGTAAACAACGATACAATCATGTATCAGATTATAGAGGTAGCATTTTTGACTTTTTTTACTTAGCAATGGGTCGTTTGAGGTAATGTTTCTAATCAAAAGAGATCGGATCTGAAGTTGCCCAAAGCGTGTTTATAACTTTATAATGCATATTGACCTCTTAAATCATTTACACAAGCTATAAAGCTTGTTGGACTAAAAAGTGTTTTCCGTCAACCCGACCTACCCATATCTATTCAGTCAGAAGTTTATCCATGGGGCCACCCATTTTTTCACCTCCTTTTTTGTTTCATGTTTGTCTTCTCCGAAATATAGAGCATGAAGTGCTTATTTGGTTTCAGAAAGGCTTCTACTTATCTCCTTGTAAACATGTATTGTGTAGAATACTGGGGTATCTAACAGCGAAGCTGTGAATCAAACTGAAAGTGGGAGTCGTGAAGATGCACCAAGTGCTGTAAACAGGTAGTGGTCCTCTTCCCCTTTTACACATTGGCTAGTTGCACACATCACATACCTCTTCTATTATAATTTGATTTCTCTTTTTAGGAAACCTGTGCAACTAATTACGAGGAGTATATTGGAAGTTGTCATACCAGAATATGCGGTCCCTAAGCTCATAACTAAGTCGAGGAATAAACTTGCTCAGATTAGTGAAGTAAGCCTGCCCTTCTCTAAACTTCAAATTTTATTAAGGTGCAAGTTATGGCCCATAATCTTATGAACAAATTGGTCTCCGTAATATTTTATCACTATGGGTGGAAGGGGTAAGAAAAAGAATGTAAAGGAAGCTAAGATGGAAAGGGTCCAAAGTTGCCCGAAGTTCATATCTAATGCACAAAATTTCCCAAATCATTATAACAAGATCGCTTTTAGATGGAAACATTATTAATTTTGTAATCGCTCTGGCCACACCACGTACTTATAGTGTTTAGGATCTACCCAACCCAGTGTGTTTGGGAATACCCAAATTATTACATGCTTGACCTGTATCCAAACGATCGACCCCTCTGTTCTGCTCCCTCGAGTTTTTATTAACTAGGTTTTATATTATATGACGGTATGCTTTTTGACTTTGGTGTTTCTTTTTTGAATCTCAAACAAGCTTTCGGGAGCCAATGTCAAATTGCTGGATACAAGCGCAGAAGCGACTGAGCACATCATCCAGATATCTGGTAACAGAGAGCAAGCTGAAAGAGCCCAGAGCTTGCTTCAAGGATTTATATTGAGCAGTATGTAGTTTTCTTTCTATCTTTTTGTCTGTATATGTATGTTTATTCTGTCAAGGACTGATCAAAAACAAGTACTAGCAAAATGAGAATTGCAGCCAACTCATTTGCATCGTCTAATCAAATCCCGCCTTCAGTGACCTATCTGACTTTTATAATACCAGATAGTAAATTAGTAGAAAAAGGCTGAAAAGCTTATATACTCTGGAATTGTATTAATACTGAATAAATTTCATTTCAATGGTCGAAAATGAACATTTTATTCAACCTTTGTTGTGTTGAAGGTGCTGTCAGTAGTAGGCCAGAAGCTATACATGATTAAATGATTAATAACTTTTGGGTTTTCTAATTGCTAAACAAGGGTTGGAAGGCAAATTGTATAGGTGGGTTGGGTAGCAGGTCCAAATGGGCAGTTTTTAAAATTATATTAGTCATTAATAATCCAAATATAGAGACAATTTAGGATGCTGTACATTCAACCAATCTAAACCAATCTCTTTTTTTAGCTAGCTTTGTTAAATAATCTGTCCATTTGATCCGTTAGAGATGAAACATAACCTGAGTTGTCTACTCATAAATAGATGGGTTGATCTTGCCACCTCTACAAAAAATGCTACAAATCCATCCCTGTTTGTGGATTAGATTTTCCTATATATATGTATGCCGACATCTCTGTTGTGACCATTAATCAATTGTCTCCTTGCAGCTCAAGAAGAGTAGAAGACATAAACATCAACAAGCCTCTTGCAAATCTACACTTGGAGTTCCAACATGTGGTCCCAAACAAGGAGGGGATAAAACTAGGCTCACGAAGGTACTTGTGTCCTTTGTACATGTGTTAGTGTTTTAGGATTAAGAAACCAAATTAGCACCATAGTGGTAAGTTCTATAATTTATGCTTGCTTATAGGATGGTGTTTGGAATTGCATAAGTTGTTGTGTTTAAGCTTAAAAATGATTGTGTTTGCTGCATTATTTTGTTGTATGAGCTATAGCATATTCCAGTTTTCCCCAAAAATGAAAAGGTTGCGAGTTCGATTCAATTTTGCTTCAACACCTTTACTTTTACAGATGGTAGAAATTTATATTGGCCTGTTATTATTATTGACGTCTACTCAATCCAGTTCAATAAATTTCTAATGAAATTTGTATAAAGCAACGCTGCCTATTAAATCAAAATGATCAAAATTTGTGGAAAGGTGATTCTATCCCAGAAAAAAGGATGTGTGATGCAAGCTGGTTTGCATGAGCTTGAACTCCGTGAATGTTAACGGGTGTTTCTATGTTTGTTTAAATTATGATTTAAGTTATAATGTTTCATTTCAAGTGTCATGGTATAGGGTACCATTGCAGGTGTTCTTGATTGTTTAAGCTCAAACTAATAATGCCGAATAAGTAAAAGAATTTGTGAAGATTATTGTGATAAATGTATAGTATATATATATATATATATTTATGGCTAAACCCAAGTGCTTAATTTTGGAATCTCCAATGACGACCTTAGTTTATTCTAAATAAGAGGTCTTTGCAGTTATATATGGATAGATATTTTCCTTTGCAGGATGCTTGGCCTAGTATAAGCCAAGCTTGCCAAGTATTTCCCCACGCAAATTGTCTTTGCAGTGGCGCGTAACGGTGTGAATTGGTGAAGTTGCGTGTTATTAAAGCTTGTGATATAGATATCATTGGCTTTGATAAATTGTTAACATGATTGATTATAGCTTGATTTATCGATCCATGACTAGTATTCTTCCTAGAAGGCATTCATCTATACAACACTAGGTTTTTGCTGGTATATATAGTGGAATAGAGCCTTGGGCCAGTCATTAAAGTTTGACAGAATGGCGATCAAACTTTTATATTAGTATCTTAAAAACCGAGGTAAAATTAATCATAAGGGTAGACATAGTTGGTTTATGTTCAAGATATTCAACCAAAAAGCAAGTCTATGACTTAGATGATGCAGTCCATACGAGGTATTTTTGTAACCGTTGTTAATATTTTTTCATTTGATCAATATCTCAAATGTTTACCTAATAAGATATCTTGTGATCGAGAACACCAAAACGCTTGATCATAGGTTATTACAACTTAAAACGAATTAATAAGGCCAAGTGTGAGAACACCAAAACGCTTGTTATTTACATGACAAACTTTCTTAGTCCACCACTCAACATACATATAATTTCCATTTCTTCCAATATTTGTGATAAGTTTCAGATTTTTGTCATTCAACATTTTAGTTTTTCTCGAATATCCTCATTGGTTTAGTATGTCACTATTCTGATTTAATTAAAAAGTGTCGTGTGATTGAAGTTTTACATATTCAAAATTTCAAACGGAATATGAGGTATTCGAACTGATATTTTAATATTTATTGCGAAATAATATAACAGTAACAAATATACATTGCTAAAATTGATAATTTTGGAAGAGTATATTTACCATGTTGTTTAAACTATTTCGAAATGAAAAACCATCATATTCACTTGAATGAAATGTTCATATAGCTACAACTATTTTTTCTGTTAACAAAAATGATATCATCATAAAAATAGAATAAAATAGGTAACATGGTTTTTTTTACTGGTAATATATTTTCACTTTTATTAACTAAAACTATCTTCAAGGGTGACCTAATATCTATGCATTTTGATATCCTCACACGACAAACATAAACATCTCGCAGGCAGCTAATTAGAGAAAGTGTGACAATCATAGAAATATATTGATCACAATGTCTTGAGTTCGATCCTTATGGATGACAAGTCTTGAGGTTTTTTCCTCCGAATACTTGTAACGACCCATGGTCAATATCTCGTTGTTTAGGGTACGTGTAAGGTTTCACCATGTATACTCGACCGATGTTCGTAAAAAATATGTCTCAGACCCCTCCATTTTCATATATATTATTTAAAAAACATCACTTTACTTAGATTGATGATCTTTGAAAGGTGGACAAATGTTTTCTTTATGGCCTGTTCAAAAATGTTTTCTTTATGGTTGACCAGTCCATTTAGTAAACTCCAGGCCTGTATTCACTTCAAAGTTCAATCCAAATAATATATATCAACAAGGCCCAAATGTAAAGAACATATCTATATCTATATCTATACATACACCTATATCATTTTGTTGAGTCATCTTTGTGTGTTTCACTGGGGCGGTTAATCAAAATTGGAAACTTTAATCATGAGTAGATTGTGTCGAAGCATTCACCCACCAGAGGACTACTTGTTACCGAAAGACATCACCGGTTTTTCTGGGCCTCACCCAAAAGTAAAATCGAACAAACGGAGGGTGTTGTATGTATATGTAGGCCCCATTGCCATATCTACTCGCTGCTGCTTGGTCTGTAAAGCTACTACTACTGAATCATTGCATCTTGGCCAAGTTTCTTCTGCTGTTGGTGGTTCAGATAACTCTCAAAGGTGCTAACTTTATTATTAATTTATGCTATTCAAGTTTCAAATGCTTTTATGAATACCCTTGTTTTATATTTTTAAGTAGAGCTCAGAAATGCCCCCCCTCTGATTTTTCGTTGAGCTGTATAGTTTTATCCGTAATTCGTTTTATAATATTTTTTGTTAGTGTTACTTGTAGGTCCCGTGACTTAAGTAGTGTAGTTTTATCCGTAATTCGTTCTAAAAATTATTTTTTCTAAGTGTTACTTCTAGGTCCTGTGACTTGGTGTTATTTTTGGTCTAGTTAAATTTCGACTCCCCTACTAAATGGGTCAACTTTCGCCACTGGTAGAGCTTGATTTTGATTGTAACTTTATTATGATAATCAAATGTATATATACACTCTGTCCTTGTCATGTAGTATCTACTAACTTGAGTTTGGTGATTAATATTATCGAGCAGTATGAAGACTTAAATGCTTAGGGCGTGTTTAGTTATGGATGTTTTCAAGTTTTCCATTTCTAATTTTTTAGAAAATGAAAGGGGTTTTCTATTTCTGGAAAACAGATGAAAATTTTGAAAATGCGTTTTAGTTAGAAAATGCTATTTTCATTTTCCATTTTAGAAAACTATAAAACATGTTAGGGATGTGAGGGGAGGGGGAGGGAGAGATGGAAAATGAAAATGGAAAACAATATAAAGATGTTTTCAAGTTTTCCATTGAAAAGTAGAAACATTGTTTCCATGTTTTCTTGGAAAACAAGGGGTATTTTTCGCAACCAAGCGCGCCCTTACACTTTTGCATTATTTAAGTTCAAAACTAGGCTACTTTTATACATACTAGTTGAGTAGCTGCTCTAACTTATTCCTTGGTGGCTTAAGGAAACCCCTGGGGGATGATTTCATAATGAATTTAGAAGAATTGTTTTCTGAAATCAAAAGCATGATAAGCACGGGTAATAGAGATGATGCTGTTGATCTTCTTGAGGCAAATTTTGAAGTCGTGAGAGAAGAAATGGTTGCGGGAAGTAAAACTATAAAAGAAGCTGCTGTTTTGGATGTCATAGCTTTGGGTTACATGGCTCTTGGAGATCTCAAGATGGTCGAGTCTATTTTGAATATGGTACTGCTTTGCAAAACAAAGTAAATCATTGAACCGAATTTTCTTTCATAAAATTTGTAAAATATGCTCTATGTATATGGATGGGACTTCCATTATTTTTATGTCGTAACCCTGAGAGTACTTTTTCCTTTGAATAGCTATATCTTTTTTACTGTTTGAATTGTGTGACTCTGTTCTGCTCCAGTTGAATGAGATTGTACGTGATTTGAAACACGATGAGTCTCTTCTTGATTCAATACTTACACACATGGGGAGTCTGAACTCAGCTTTAGGAAGGTTTGAGGATTCCACGCTTATATACAAGAGAGTCCTTGAAATGTTAGAAAGAAATTACGGTAAGTCTGGAATTGGTTCTTTCAATGTTCATCTAATATTTCAAAGTAATGATTGTCAGTATGCTTAAGTGATTGATAGGTTTTTGTTCAGAGGTTTTATTGTTTTTGTTATGGTACCGTATAGAACAGTTGTCCTGCTCTGTTTGTCATCCTCCCTCCTTTGCTAGAACAAGCGTTATTATTATTCTAATGTACCAATAAAACAAATTGGCCATTCGGACCTCATTGATTTGCCAGTGGACATACTCTAGGTACTCTTAGGAGTATGTTTATTGTGTGTGATTAGCATTTCAAAGGACTAACTAATTGTTAAAGAAAAAACTATGGTGCTACATAATGTACTTGGACTTAACAACAGCTGTGGGACTATTTGGTAACTTGGTGGGAGTGCGATGCTGTTTACCCTTTTCCTTTTGCTATCTATGTATCTGTTTATATAAGAAGTCAAGTATAAGGGCAATGTCCAAGTCTTGCCTTTGTGATAGACATACTTTTAAGATTTTTTTATTTAACTTACTTATGGCGATACACTGCCTAAATTTCTTTATATTTATTTTGTTATTGACTTATCATGAGTGTAGAGTAGTTGATGCCATTCTTTTGACTTTACTGGTGCTTTGTAAATCAAACATTTACGAATTTATTTGACACTGATTGCTTTCCTTTTCCGGGGTTTACATGATGATTGGTGGTTTCTTGTTAACTTCTTGTAGGTAGTAATAGTACATCTCTTGTAATGCCATTACTGGGAATGGGCAAAGCTCTTGGTTCTGCTGGCAGAGCTACAAAGGCAATTGACATCTATCATCGCACTATTTCAATATTGGAGTCTAACCTAGGAGCAGAAAGCAAGGAACTAGTGGTACCTTTGAATGCTCTTGGCAATCTTTTAATAGAAGAAGGAAAGGCTGAAGATGCTGAAAGTGCTTTTATGAGGTGGTTTCTACCGTTATTATATAACTCATGCATAGAGGTGGCAATTTTGACCTGTTTACTTATGGCTGGGTCCTTTTGGGTTTTGTTTGATCTCACATGATTTAACTAATAGTTAAGCCCAATGACGAATATGTAAAATGGCTTAAACGGGCTGAACATCACTCAGAGTCCATTTTTAATGTATACAACCTCCACAGTTATTCGTGTTTAAAGATTCAAATGATTAATGTAATAGTTGTATCATACTTTTTGTATTATACTTATTAATGGAAAAAGGTGTCTGGAAGCCAACCTATCCCAATCCGATCTATTTCAACCTGAACTAAGAGCGATATGAATCCCTTTTTGACCCGTTACTCAACCTGGTCAACCCACACACATGTATATGATAGCTTTACTTCTATCTATACACATGTTTCCTTTGAATAAAACTGATTTTTTCCATCACTCGTTTTCTCTTGGTTAAGCTTAGAATTGTAGGCATATATACCAAGTTATCTGGAAAAAATGATGAAAGAGTTGGAATCGCCATGTGTGCTCTAGCTAATGCAAAGTGTGCAAAAGGTAAGTTTTCTTTTTCCATGTATTTATGGGCACTTCTCTAGCTAGAATATGTTTTCATTGCTCTGATTGAATAGGCAGAAAGTTGGTTATTGTTTTTCTTGATTCATTTGAAAAATAAATGTTATCATTATGAAGAATTGATTGTGCTTTAAATAACAGGAGACGCAGATGAGGCCATCAATCTATACAGGAATGCCATTCAAAATCTGGAGCATTCAGAAAATACGAATTTAGATGACAGCATATTGGAGAAGACAAGGGTAGACTTGGCAGAGTTGCTTCATGCTGTAGGAAGGTAAGATCTATTTCTCATTTTTTCTTTTCATCTACACATATACTCGTAATACTTCATTTGGAGGCTCAGATTCGTAGTACAACTACCCTGCTTTCGTTACTAGTAGAGGCAGACAGGTAGTTTAAACCCTTTATGTGGAAATGGGTTAATCAGGGCTGTAGATTCATTCATAAGATCTTACTGTATTATGTTAACAATATAATTACTGTAAGCATTTCTGGTAATCAATTATATATAAAACACAAAATGGACCAGAAAAGTTGTTGCTGGGTAGGTCCAGATAAAATCACCCTAATTGACCCAACCCACCCAATTTACCACCTCTGGAAATATTAGTATCACGTTGTTCTTTCAGAGAAAAGGAAGGAAGGCAACTGCTGGAGGAATGTTTGTCCATCACCAAGAAATTTAAAGGAGAAAAAGATCCGAGTTTTATCACCCACCTTATAAATCTGGCAACTTCATATTCGCGTTCCAAAAACTATGTAGAAGCTGAGCGTCTCTTGAGATCAAGTTTACAAATCATGAATAAATCTGTTGGCCGTGATGATCCTTCAATCACATTTGCAATGCTACAGCTCGCTGTGACTCTCTACAACCTGAAGAAGGATGAAGAAGCCGAGGAACTGGCACTTGAGGTCTTGCAGGTTCGTGAGAAAGCATTTGGAGCTGCCTCTGTCCCAGTTGGTAAGCCATTTTAGCCATCTACTTGTTTTTCTTATCCAGGGCAAAAAGAAATCTTATGAACTAGATTAGAGAAAACAAATGTTGTCCAGGAACAATAACTTGAGCTGACAGATTGGACCGGTTAGACATGCTGTGTAACCTGTCAAAACAGATAGTCGGGTACCTTAATAATACGGATTTAAACAGGTTGGTTTAGGTTGAGCTGAGTCAGCTGACCAGTTAACAATTTTTTGTCCATTCTTTAATTTATCTAATAAGATCATGAAATTTACTGAAATATCGATCTTATAAATTTCTCAATGAAGCCATTTAGTAGCTTTTAGCCATTTAAGAACACTTTTGGCGGCTTTTGACTCTTCCCTTTTTCTTAATAAAAATTTCTATATTGCTACCCATTTGATCTGGATATAGAAAATATAACCCAATCGATGAAGTTTTGAGGTAACATGTTGAAATTGCCACCTCTAGTTAAATGTTACAAGCTCAAAAGTGTTAGGTGTGACTGGTCTTCAAATTTCCACATGGTTCTTTTGTCAATATTGAAGTTAAAAGTACCTTATTTGTCATGATAAGTCGTCGTAGCAAGAATGCCTTGTAGAACCTCATTCTGTTACATACACCCGAAGTCAAGTCACTTTTGGTGATGATCGTTGTGAAGACCATGCCAATCCCGCTTTTCCAACTAGTCCGCCCCATGGTCAAAAACCACTGGTTCAATGTTGCCTGAAGTGTAGTTTAGTTAATGGTTTTCATTAATTTCTTCTATTCAAAATACTGGATTAATATTATTAATTATTAATATAATTTTTTTTCAAGATGAACCTGACTCATTTGGCTGGTCCTAAAAAATGATTAATATTCTTCCAACAATCATTTTTCCTTTTAGAAATGCGATTTCATAGATTTTACTTATTACTAAACACATGCTGATTAATGATTATTATATTTAGAAACATGATTCCACAGATGTTACTTGTTTCTGCACGCACATGCTCATTTCGGTTACATTCGGTAGTGACCAACATTCTCTTTCTGTAACTTAGGGGAAGCATTGGATTGTTTAATATGCATTCAGAAGAGACTGGGTAGAGATGACGGTGAGATATTGGAGCTGCTGAAGAGGAATCTGAGCATACAAGAGAAAGCATTTGGGGATGAAAGTGAACAAGTCATCGGAACTCTCAAGAAGATTGTATTTTACATGGACAAACTTGGAATTAAGGATCAAAAGTTCCCATTTCAAAGGAGATTGTCTTTTCTTAGAAATAAATTCAAGGAACAAGTCCAGTATTGACAAATTCACAGGATGCTTTTGTACTTTATCTCAGTCACTTCCTGTAAGTTGATCTATAGGCTTGTTATCTACTGACAGGTTCAACTTTTAATGTCTGCTCGTGTCCGATATACATATATAGTGTTGGAAAATCATACAAGACAACGCATAGATGCACGTCAGTTCAAATATAAAACTCTACAAAATTTGAAGAAGACTAGGAGTCTAGGACATAACCGTATTGTAGTTATGGGCCAAGTACTTTAACACTTACTTGGATAGTGATTTAGGGATTAAGTTGTTAATATCTTGATGTCTACAGTTTTGAATAATTTAATTTCTAATCGAAAAATCATATTTGAGTTTATTCGATTGTTGTATCTTGTTTATAAATTATTTACTTATATTTACTTTTACACATCATATGATTCTGTAAAATGCTTTAAGGATGAAGGGAATGGTTGTTAATGATGCTAAAAATTAGCAAACTTTCACCCAATGGATGTTTCTTAATTCCAATATGCCAATTCATGACAAAATATGTCAAAATGTGAGAGGTGTTTGCCAATTCATGCCAAATTTTAGTACCCATTCTTCAATATAAAATAAAAAGTAAATAATCTAACAAATTGGATGCTTCCCCAATGGTCACTTCAATCGGCATACCCTCGTCGATTTGCCCTGCCGATGTCGTTTGCCGATCCATACCAAATGGTAGGGGGCAGTGTTCCAACATGCTAAATTTCGATACACCAACAATTTTGTCGCCCATCCCCTGTCCTAACACGCAGTAAAATATTTATAGACAAAAAATAAATCCGAGAATACAATCGAGAAATGTGGTTAAACCGAAAATGTATATGAGAACGTACAATTGTTATTATAACACGTATCCATATAAGCCGGCATAAACTTGTACTATTAAGTAGCAAAAAATTGTATATATGTAGGAGTGAGCACATAAGAGTAATGCGCCCTAGCACGTCAATCATTTTTCCTACTCATCAGTCATCACCTAAATTAATATTTAATAAGACACTCAATAATATACTTTACTTTCGTAAAGAACACTTTGTAAATACTTGTACCATTGCTAAATATATAAAACACAGAATATTCCATTTCATATGGCATATTACCCAAAGAGTTAGCAATATATTTTATAAAGTTATATGGACTGCCACACAATAAAAATCACCAAACACTTTCTTCATCAATCATGAGCTAGCATGGCCAATCACACCAGGTAATATCATTTCCTTTTAACTTACTTCGTGTGTATCTATGTATGTATATATTGTCGTTTTTTCATATTATTTGATGACATAAAGATGTTTTCTTGTGATCATATTGGCAAAACTTATCATCAAGATAACACAAATAGTGTAACAAAGGAGTGGTTTGTGACTTTGTGGTTTGTTGTACGTACATGAACGGTATATTCTACTATTTGCGTCTACTTGTCGTCATGTCAAGTTGAAAAGAGATATTGTAATAGAGATAAAAAAATGCATACGTACATGTGTCATCATTTATTTGTTAGGAGGGTACTCCATTGGTATGTATTGCGGGTAACTGTAAGGATCATGTAGTACTTGTATAGCGAACTGCCACTAAGGTGACCTAGCTATAATGTATAGTCTTTGTTAGTTACTTTAAGGCTCATGTAGTACTTGTTAGTGAAGCACCTCCAAGTTGGCATAGTATTTAACATAAGGGGCAAGGGTGTAGTCGGCAAAAATCATCGGCAAAAAGCATCGGCTAAATCGGCAAATCGGCAACCCTATAGCACATGCATCGGCAACTTTAATCGGCTAGTTTTGGCAAAGTTTGGCAAGTTACATCGGCTAGTTTTGGCCGATGCAAGTGAACGTTGGGGAGCGTCTATGTGACCGTTTTGTTTTGTTTTTTTGTGCAGATGAACGTTTGGAGCGTGATGTGACTTCTTTTTTTTTAATTTTTTTTCTTTTTCCAACTTCTATATATACATACACATATTATCATATATTTATCAAACAACTATACTCACATACAATCAAACACCAAACATACTATCATATACTACCAAATTTCATAAGGCAAAATGTCTGACGACGAAATGCCCGTATATATAATCCCTGAATTCGGAAGTTCCGATTTCTCGTCGTCGTCGTCTTCTGGCGGCTTCGAGTTTTTGGCTTCTGTTGCTATTGCAGCCTTAGAAGAAGACACTGCATCGTCGTCACGAAGATTTATTTGGAGAGATCGGCACTCAGCTCATGAAAGATTGATGTCCATGTCCGCGAGAAAAGACGTTGAGCGAGCATTCGGGCTTCTGAAGAACAAGTGGGCTATCATCGATCGACCGACACGTATGAGGGACAAAGAAAAGATCACTAACGCGATGTATGCGTGTGTTATTTTACATAACATGATCCTCAAGGACGACGGCAACGCGATATCACCGGTGTACATCAGGGATCCTCCTAACGATCGTCTTGCTACCGACCCTAATTTTCTCTATAACTTACGTAACGAAGAGACGCATTACATGTTACGTCGTGATATTACGGAGCACGTGGGAGATCTAGATATCGATGTTTAGTAATCTTGTTTTTAATTTTTAAGTATTTGTGTGTTTTATGTTTTAAATAAATGTAATGTTTTATTTAGTTGTATTGTGTTTTTTAAGTTTAATAAAAGTTTAAGGTTTGTTTTGTAAAATTTTTCCAATTGGCAAATTGGCAAAAAACTAGCACTATAGCATGTAGTTTGGCAAGATTTGGCTAGTTTTTGGCAAAAAATGGGTTAGACACGTGTCACTTTCTGATTGGCTGGAAAGTTGCCAAAACTTGCCAATTTGCCACAAGATTGGCACTACACCCTTGCCCCTAATGGGATTTTTTTTTTATAAAAGGTCTTAGGTTTAAATCCTGCTAGGTGCAGCCTTGTAGGTAGTCAAGGAAAGGTTCGGAAATGGTCATGGTATACCCTTGTTAGATCACATACATCTAAGTCAAAAAATTTTTTTTGACTTTCCCAAGTAACCTAAATAGGGAAAACATCACCGGTGTACGTGTTTGTAGTACGTCTTAGTGAACCACCACAATGGTTAGATGTCTTTTGTTCAAACCTCACCAGGTAAATATCTTGGATATTGTCAAGTAAAATGTTTGAAACCAATCATGGGGCTAAATAGCATACATCTGACATAAAGAGATTGAGATTCTCTAAAGTTCAAATGATAAGTAAAGTTATGAGATTTTAACCATTGGATTAAAATCAATGGTTAAATTTAAAAAGTCATCTTTGAATCTAAATCCTTGATTTTAATCCAAAGGTCAAGATTTCCTTAACTTTACCTAGTTACTTGAACATTAGAGAATCTCTATCCGACTTAAAGACTATCTTCCACATATAGGAATAAATCTCATCCATTTACATGTAATTACTAATTACTATCTTTCCCAGATAGGAATAAATCTCATCCATTTACATGTAATTACTAATTACTTGTACAGTGATTGAGGTTTGTTGTGATAGGAATATGTAGTTTCCTTCAATGATGGAATATAGATCCGTAAACTACAGATCGTCAGCTGATGGTAAAAGTATGCCATAGTTGAGAGCAAAATCCTAAATTATTTACCATTTTTTTTTGTCGGGCCGCCATACAAGTACAACTTAAACATGATTATATTGACGTGTTAGCTCTAGAGAAATTATATTATGATAACTTCTACCAAATTCTTCGTATACGATCTCTCTTTTGTTAAATTGCTAAGAAAAGAAGTAACACGGTAAGTAGTAAAATTGGTACTTGGATAGCATGCATCTTGTTTTGTTTCTATGGATTTTATAGAAAAAACTCGGCGTGTGAACATTATGTTTCAATTTTTACAAGTGTAATCAGGTATAAATATGACTCTAAATTTTGCTTTGATTGTACAGTATATGAAATGCTTTATGAATATAAATTACGCTTTCAGATTGATCTCCATTCTCATTCAAACTCCCACCATCAACCTTCGGTATATCTGATGTTTCTATCTGTTATTGTGTTATGTCTTTCATAATTTCTGCAATCTGGTAAGCCTTTACATCGTCCGTCGTCTGATATATATGTTCAGAAAATTACCTGTGACAATTCTAGTGGTTAGATTAGGCCTTTATAGAATATTATCAATTTTAAAGATAAATGGCTTACCATAAGACGGGCTGTTGATGTTTATAAATATAACATCACCATCATGTGAAACCAGTGCCCACCCTAACCGGCCTTATACGCCTTGGAATTTTTCTCATGTATCCAAATGCTAATACAAAAATGCTATATATGTATAACATGATGCGTTTAAAAGTTTCAGCAATGCCAATCATGGTAGATCCATTACTGCTTCCTCTTTCTAACTTAGACGTGTTGGTGGACGTCAGGCTCATTGACCAGAAACCTGAGAAACAAAAATTAGCATACTGGTTTAGTATTACTATCTTTCTGGTATTCTGTATATGAATATGGTCAAATTTTTGTAGTATGATGAATGTTAGCCTACGTGAGAGGCAGGTTATTCAGTTTGACTTGAAGAATCTTACCAGTGCTCTTCTCCGGTAAATTTGTCCAGTCATGTGGACTTGTTTTGCTTTCTGATGCATTTATCAATTCAAGTAGAGCTTCATTGACCTGAATTTGCAATGTTGGAACAGGCATCAGTGAAACAACACGAATTTGACTTCATATTTGGATATGTGAATATGTCTAAGCTTCCCAAACACTCGGTAAGCTCCTTGATAATGCTTTTTTCCTTTCTATTTCTTATAAAGCTGGCAAGTTGGGTGGCTCGTGTAGCGGGTCAAATAACAAAATGAGTTCGGGTTGAAACATATCATTTTTCCTGCAGGTCCAAATGGAAAAAGAAACTTTTTGCAACTTATAAAAGTTTAATGTAAATAATCGGTGCGTTAACTATTGTTACAAATATATATTTGAAGAAAATAGTCTGAATCGTTAAACAAAATGAGTCAGGAGGTAGTATAATTTAAGATAGACTTCGGGTGACTTTCAACCCACTTGACCCTTCAACTAAGCTAAACTTTTTTATCTGACCCATTTGACCAGTTAAAGATAAAACACCTCCCAAATCAACCCATTCATAAGCAAATTGGTTCAAATTGCTGCTTATTATTTCTTGTATACAACAAGCATGCCGACTTAACATGCTACTCCGCACAAAATAGCTAGAGAAGGAAGGAGGGGGTTCAACCTTATGATTACAAGGTTACCAGGTTCAGAAAATATACTTGGCACAAATGAGACATCGTGATATATTTAGGTTATAACAAATCCTTTCACGTTTCAGGGACATAACAGAGCACGATACATACCTCTTTGGTCCTTTCATGACTCACAAGATGACCTCCATGAAGTTCTACCATCCTTGCAAGTGGATATAATTTCTTTGCAAGCCTCCTTGCATGAGATACTTGAGCTATAACATCATATCTAGACATTAAAGCACCATAAGTTTCTAACTTGACTTTACGTTGTGAAAAAAAACAAGTGAAACTATCATCGGTAGACAGTAAGACAGTAAGACAGCAAGACATCATTAAGTGATACCTGCCATGAATAACTGATATCAGAAAACCTTCATTACGGATCATTTCTAGTTCTGTTCGAGAAAGTTTGTGTGTCCAACAGGCATTTATCTGACCATCAAACCCATGGTTTGATTGCATTCCGCTTGCTGAAATTCCTTTAACATATTCCTGTAAAATTCTTCTATTAAGAGCATTATATTATAATCATAATGCAATGGTCTGCAATGAACTTTTGGTAACTTTAATGTTATATATTTCTATGGTAAAATCATGATAAAAAAAGTTGACTAATTGAACGACAGTACATCCATGTTTCAAATACCAAAATTTCTGATCAGCATTCAATTCTTACTCGGTATAGTACTGCTCTTCTTTTTTCAAGTCCAACATATTCTTCAAGATACTCCTGCAGAATTAAAAAAATAACTGTTGGCAACATAACAAACGAGCAGCTGAAATAAAGCGTGTTTGCTTCAGATCATAGAAGTGGTTCAATGATGACTTTAGCATGATAGCTAGGGAACCAATAAGATACAAAGGGCTTCAATACAAAATACTATAGACTGTAAGGCTGAACCACCATTTTAATTCCGTCCCTTAAAAGTTAGGAATACAATCTTTTTCTCGCATGTAGTCTAATTAGAGGTGTGTGACTATTGTCAGATGTTTAAAATGCCACTCACTAAGGAGAAAAATAGAGAACACTTCGGTCAAAACCAAATTTTGAAACCTAAAGTAAAGCTTACCAATGAAAAAAAAAAAATAGTATAAACATGAAACATGTATATGGATGTGAGGAGAGAAGAAAGTGGTCCTAATAATTTTGGTAATGTAATATTTTTGACTTCTACGGAGTATTTAAAAAACTGATCTGTGATTGTGTAGGACCTACAGGCGGCAATATGAGGGGGTTGGTTAACAAGCCAAAATGGGAAACTCCTTAGTACAGTTTGAAACAGGTCAGGCGGGTTGACCCGAAACAATTTTTGCATAATTTTTTATTAAATTAACTCATTCACCAAATAATCTTAGAAAAGGTTTGCTATAATAATAATAATAATCTGACTTTTGGATAACATGAAAACAACCTGATTCAGCCCAGTCATAACTCATAAGTCAATTGGTTGAATTTGCCACCTCTAGTAAAACCCATAACCTTGTTAACAAAAATGAAGACAGTGCCAACAATGTGAAGGATACAAAAATCATTTACATCTATGAGATATGCATGCGTACAAACTGCACAAAACTGTTGTTTGTATTCACTTTTAAATATTCCATGGACTGTGTTTATATTACAAAGATCCAATACAAAATAAAGAGCATCATTGACCTGTGTGTAGTGAGTGTCTAGGTCAACTGCTGCTCTTTGCTCTGGAGTTTTTGCCCTCAAAAAACGAATTGCAATAGATAAGGTTCGACGGTCAAGCTGCAAAAGGGAAAAAAAAATCCAAATATTGAGTAAGAAGCATCAGGTAAGCAAGCTGAAGTTAATTCCTTTCACAACAAGGTTTCCTACTAATTACTTTAAGATTAGAATTGATCTAATGTTCATATATTGTATCATATACCGCCTAAAGTTAAAGCCTATCCACTATTTATAATATTATATGCACTTGAGACGTCCTTAGATGCAAGACCTTCAAAATTAAACTTCTGATAAACTTATAAATAATTGTAATTTCCATGGAATTATGATGAGGAAGACTTAGCAAAGATGAGATAAATTGCATCGGGTTTGATCCTCATAATTCATTTACATGCTTAGTACCTATTCTTTTTCCGTTGCTCCTAATGTGTGTATTTACATTAATAGTACACCAACTCTGGACTAAAGGTAGGAAATGAGTGTTTCGGACCAAGGGTCAAAACAGCTTTAAGTCAAAATTGTAATGTTTTAAGTGGGTCAAAACTGGTCCACTTGACCCATCAAATATTTATCCGATTTCTTTTAACCTTTATATATAAGTAATGTCGTAAAAATGATTATAAAAAATATACATAGAGAATAAATCTTACTTGATTTGACAGTCATAGTTTAAGAGGTTAAAAACGTTTGAATACACTTTGGGTGGGGGGTGGCTTTCAAGTTTCAACCCATTTGACATGCTTGACCAGTTTGACCATTAGGCACTTTTACGTTTGACCCATTGACCTGTTACAGCTAAAAAATAACCCCAAATTTACCCATAGTTAACTAAAAGAGTTAATGGCACCCCTACTTGAAATAGTTTACTTGTGTTTTGGTTGATCTATCAATAACCAATGACTTTAGAAAAGTATGCTCCTTAATATAGAATGGCTAATAACACATAGGCTATGATCATTAACTACAAGTAAAATACACAATATAAGCTCATTAAACAATGAGCTACTAGCAGTGTCAATCGACAAAGGTTGTACCTTTGGAAGAATTTCATAGCCACCACCAGTTACATTAAGTAACGCCAAAGACAGTAGTCTACCTGGGAAAAGACCAGCCAGTTTGGAAGCTATCATACCGCCTGAAAAAAAGTAAAAAAGAATCATCTTAAAGTGAACACAAAAGATACACACATTCTTCCAAGTAATACTAAACTTCTGAACTCAACTCTAACACTTAAGTTTGTTCAGATATTCAATGAATTAAAAAAAAAAATTATCATCAACCATTTGAATAGAATAATGTGTGACTAACCCATTGAGTGGCCAAACACGTGAGCTTTCTTCCAGCCTAAATGGTCCATCACTGCTATCGCATCTTTAGCCATGATACTCGTACTGCACCCCAAAAACAGCTTACATTACTCCATTACTTATACATAAAAACAGACAAATGAATGCATACACTAAATGATTCCACTCCAGCTAAAATTCCAGAAGAAAGACTTGTTTGATTCGAGAAAGGTAGTACAACAAAACCACACTTCTATACATCGACGAAATAAAACTAACTCCTCACTGATCTCAATACATACTTTTATAGAAACTTGAAAGTAATTAAAAAAATTGTGCTTCATTTACACCCCATAAAAAATTCTTTTTCTTAACGGCTGCTTACACCCCATAAAAACTAATATATAAAACAATCGATAATTCTTTAATCTCGATTAAAAGATTTCAAATCTCAGAAGTAAGATAATCAAAATGTAGTCTTGCCAAATCTAAAAAAGGGTTCTTGATTGCAAATGTATGTGCTTTATTTGCTCACCACTTAATTTTATAGTAATAATTAAGTAATAACAAACAATTTCGAAAAACCGATAATCTGCTTATAATTTGCTTATTTTAAAGTGCCTATTGTACCAACCTGTTTATTCCAAAGTGCTCATTCCTTATATAATAAGAAGATAAACAGTATTCCTTATCTCATGCAAAATACCACTTAAATACTACTCAAAAAATCCCCAAAAAATAAACCCAAAAAATCGCCAAAAAATCTCATCAACAAGAAAAATAAGATTATATCTTAAAAGAAAAATAAAACGAAAACTTGATTATACATATATATATATATATATAAGCAACAAGAATCTGCATACCTATAAGCTGATTTTTTAGTTGGAATTGAGCTAAGACCCACTCCTCTATTATCAATTGCACACACTTGTATACCTTTCTCATTTTCTTCACCACCCTCGTCGGAGCTCCGATCATCATCGCCGGAATTTGGTATATCCGACCCAACTAGCCCTTTTATTTGTGGGTTCCATGAATTATGGGTCGCAGCCAATCCTGACCCAAAACCCAGTTCCGTTATTCAATAAAGTTCATTAATTTATTAATATTAATATTTATTATTTTTAAGAAATAAAATAATTGGAAATACCTATGATCATTAAAACTTTGATGGGTCCGGCGCCATATGTTCTGTAAAAGATTTTTATACCATTGTTGATAATTGAGTCATTGCCGGTTTGGTATTTCCCGACCTCGCAAAACGGCATCGTTTTATTGCTGACTTTCTTTTTTTAGAAATGTGAGTATTAGAAATGAATTGATGAGAAAGCGATTATGGAAATGATGGAGGGGATATATGTGTATGTGTGTGTGTGATTTTAGTGTTTTGTTTTATTTTATTTTTAGAAATGTGAGTATAGAAATGTGAGTATAGAAATGTGAGTATAGAAATGTGAGTATAGAAATGTGAGTATAGAAATGTGAGTATAGAAATGTGAGTATAGAAATGTGAGTATAGAAATGTGAGTATAGAAATGTGAGTATAGAAATGTGAGTATAGAAATGTGAGTATAGAAATGTGAGTATAGAAATGTGAGTATAGAAATGTGAGTATAGAAATGTGAGTATAGAAATGTGAGTATAGAAATGTGAGTATAGAAATGTGAGTATAGAAATGTGAGTATAGAAATGTGAGTATAGAAATGTGAGTATAGAAATGTGAGTATAGAAATGTGAGTATAGAAATGTGAGTATAGAAATGTGAGTATAGAAATGTGAGTATAGAAATGTGAGTATAGAAATGTGAGTATAGAAATGTGAGTATAGAAATGTGAGTATAGAAATGTGAGTATAGAAATGTGAGTATAGAAATGTGAGTATAGAAATGTGAGTATAGAAATGTGAGTATAGAAATGTGAGTATAGAAATGTGAGTATAGAAATGTGAGTATAGAAATGTGAGTATAGAAATGTGAGTATAGAAATGTGAGTATAGAAATGTGAGTATAGAAATGTGAGTATAGAAATGTGAGTATAGAAATGTGAGTATAGAAATGTGAGTATAGAAATGTGAGTATAGAAATGTGAGTATAGAAATGTGAGTATAGAAATGTGAGTATAGAAATGTGAGTATAGAAATGTGAGTATAGAAATGCTGTTTAGAAATGTGAGTATTAGAAATGAATTGATGAGAAAGCGATTATGGAAATGATGGAGGGGATATATGTGTATGTGTGTGTGTGATTTTAGTGTTTTGTTTTATTTTATTTTTATTGGGAAAAGAAGAGAAAAGGAAAAGTTTAAAATAATATACGAAAGAAAATAAAAAGAAAAAGAAGAATTGGTCGGCTAAGGTGTGAAAGATGATGTTTGGTTTGGTCATATGTGGTGAGTTTTGTTAGTTCATCATTTTTCATTTTTTTATGAGTCAACAATACACAAAAGAAAGACGAAGTGATAGATGGTGGTAGGGACTCGACTAAGGTTTTGGTTTTAAGTGGGTCAAATAAGATGTATTTTAATTGTGTCAAGTTTAATCTAAGGGATTATGACCTGGGAATGTAACTAACTATGTCAAAATGGTTATGTTATGTAACTAACTACAAAAACGTTTATGAAATGTAACAAACTACGTATTTTTGTCTATAGTATGTAAAGGTTTACCGGTGTATTCAAAAAAAAATCCGACTTGAAATGTAACAAACTATTTGACCCACATCTGACTTGAATACATCTTAGTTGACTTGAATACATCTTATTTGACCCACTTAAAACCCAAAAAAAAATAATCCGACTTGAATACATCTTATTTGACCCACTTAAAACCCAAATCTTGGTCGGAATCATTACCACCACCTATCATAAGTTAGAACCTTATAATATCATTAGATTAAGAGATTCTGACCTGGGAATGTAACTAACTATGCCAAAATGTATATGTTATGTAACTAACTACAAAAACGTTTATGAAATGTAACAAACTACCTGTTTTCGTCTATAGTATGTAAATTACCGGTTACCATTGGAAAGTAACCAGTTGTGCCTAAACTTATCCAGGTCAGCTGCCACGTAATACATTATGTTGCCTATAAAATCAGTATTTCCCTCCCTTTTCACACAATAATACTCCCGCTTCTTTCTCTCTCTCTCTTTTCCCGCCCTTTTTCTTCCCCCTTCCCCCCATTTTCTTCTTCCTCCCTCCTTCAATGGCTGCTTCATCTTCTTCTTCTTCCATTAACAAAGTTGTTTCGTATATGTATTGTAAATGTGGTGAGAAGATGCCCATCCTCACAGCTTGGACTAGGAAAAATCCTAGTAGGAGATTCGTAAAATGCCCTAAAGTAAGTCTTTTCCTTTATAATTCTGCTTTTCCACTCGTAATTGAAATCATTCACTGATTTCCACTCGTAATTAGACCCTGTGAATATGAAAGCATAACACATTAATATCACAACTACACAAACTGTATAGAAATCTAACAATTATTTGATGGAAATAAGTAATTTTACCTTATGTTGTACTGTGTTGGAATCCTTGCAATAGGGTTACCCATCCTTACTTCTCTTATTTCATCATCTCCATCAGTTAAATGGTCTAATGAAGCAACATTTTCCACATCTGAATCTTCATCTGCTTTGTATTCTTCATCTTCAGACCCAAAGAAAGATTGACAATCCTTATCACACCGTATCTTCATCATGTTCTCCACTCCACAATCATGAAAAACAAAATAAAGACCAGTAACTGGACAACCTGTTTCAGTCTCTATATAGTGAGCAAACTCTTCGTACCCTATTTCTGGGAGCCCACAAAGTCCTTAACTGGTAGCCAACATAGCGAAAAGGATGAAACATGAACATCCCATCATAATAAACGTTGAATTCTTTAGGTTCTCTCATTTCTACAAAATAAATTAAACAAATAAACGTTGGATGATGAACAAACCCTAAAAAAACAGTGAAACCCTAAAAAAAGGAAAACCCTAAAAAAACACGAATCACAAAGAAAAAAACATGACATACCTTCATAAAGTGTGGATGATGAAGAAACCCTAAAAAAAGTGGATTTACGGTGGGTTTTTGGTTGATTTTGAGGTGGAGAAGACGGTGGGTGGGTGGGTTTTGAGATAAGATTCGTATGGATCCCAATGAAAAGTATATATATATATATACACGACATAAGTTCGTGTGACATGGACTAGTAAGTTAGACCATGAGATGCATACTAGTAGACTTGCCCATCTTTGATTGTTGTTTAATTATGGAGTTCAAGTTCATTTTATTGCTCACAATGTTTGGTTAGAAAATATTTGGTGGAGAATGCCAATTTCTCATTATACGTATTTATACGTTATAGGAATTTCGGTAACTTGACTTTGATTATCATGGTTCCCATTGTACGCTTTGCTTAATCATGTCATTTGGCATTAGTAACTTTATAATATTGGTATTCATGAATATTTTCTGATTTATAATCATTTATTCAATTTAATATTATTTATTTAATTATTTATTCATTTTATCGATCTAGTAATTAATAATTCCTTAAAAATACTTTTAAGTATCATAGTTGCCTTTGTAACTTATGAATAATTATAGTTGAGTTATATTCTGATTATTATGCTTTTTAACTTAGAATATTGTGATATATATATATACACGACATAAGTTCGTGTGACATGGACTAGTAAGTTAGACCATGAGATGCATACTAGTAGACTTGCCCATCTTTGATTGTTGTTTAATTATGGAGTTCAAGTTCATTTTATTGCTCACAATGTTTGGTTAGAAAATATTTGGTGGAGAATGCCAATTTCTCATTATACGTATTTATACGTTATAGGAATTTCGGTAACTTGACTTTGATTATCATGGTTCCCATTGTACGCTTTGCTTAATCATGTCATTTGGCATTAGTAACTTTATAATATTGGTATTCATGAATATTTTCTGATTTATAATCATTTATTCAATTTAATATTATTTATTTAATTATTTATTCATTTTATCGATCTAGTAATTAAATAATTCCTTAAAAATACTTTTAAGTATCATAGTTGCCTTTGTAACTTATGAATAATTATAGTTGAGTTATATTCTGATTATTATGCTTTTTAACTTAGAATATTGTGATATATATATATATACACGACATAAGTTCGTGTGACATGGACTAGTAAGTTAGACCATGAGATGCATACTAGTAGACTTGCCCATCTTTGATTGTTGTTTAATTATGGAGTTCAAGTTCATTTTATTGCTCACAATGTTTGGTTAGAAAATATTTGGTGGAGAATGCCAATTTCTCATTATACGTATTTATACGTTATAGGAATTTCGGTAACTTGACTTTGATTATCATGGTTCCCATTGTACGCTTTGCTTAATCATGTCATTTGGCATTAGTAACTTTATAATATTGGTATTCATGAATATTTTCTGATTTATAATCATTTATTCAATTTAATATTATTTATTTAATTATTTATTCATTTTATCGATCTAGTAATTAAATAATTCCTTAAAAATACTTTTAAGTATCATAGTTGCCTTTGTAACTTATGAATAATTATAGTTGAGTTATATTCTGATTATTATGCTTTTTAACTTAGAATATTGTGATATATATATTTATTTATAAATAATTTATAATTATTAAAATATACACGTCAGTTAAGTCAAACGAATATCGAAGTCAAAATGCCAGGTGTACAACTTTTTTAAGGGATTAAGCACGTGGGTGACCGGCTAAGTGTTACACCGGTAAACCTTTACATACTATAGACAAAAATACGTAGTTTGTTACATTTCATAAACGTTTTTGTAGTTAGTTACATTCCTAGGTCATAATCCCGATATAGTAATTTACATAGAAATAAAAGGCAAACGGGCAACAAGCTGCGCCGCCACTCCTTTTTGTATAGCAAAACTAAGACGTTTAAAAACTACATTCATCGATCGTGGCGTCATAACATTACTATGCATGACCCGTTGGACCCTTCCAAGTAGCTCGACGGCCTCAGGTGCAAGAAATCCAAACAAGCTTTCCGACAAATAGGGCATATCTCATCAATAGGAAATAAGGGGATCATGAGACGGTATTTTAGTATAGTGCGATACTCTACCGGTGACATATGTTGTCCTAACCCATCTATAGGGACAACAAGGAGATAATCTTGAGCATGTGGTGCCTGTAGACACTTAAAAATTGGCTTTTTGTCTGATTGTCAAGTCAAAGTGTACCTCCATATCTTGGACAGTTTTACTAAAAAGGGCACTCGCCAATACATGTTGGGCTTTAGGGGGGACGGTGTCCTTGTTAGTGAAATCGTCAACATCAAAGCTGGGAATCGTATCACGAAAACCAGCCAAGGCACAAGCATAATCAGAATCCATACCGCATATACCACTGTCTCGTAAGATGTGATCCTGTAGTACCCAAGATTGGGCCCTTGATGCCACAAATGCATAAGATGAAACCTCAACTGCCGAATATAACCCTAAACCCCCATATCATAATTATTCTTTCAAAGGATCAATCCATAAAAGAAAGCAATTTTATTTATCATGCTTTTCACCCCGAAAGTAAAACACATAAAGAGTTTGAAAGGGGGCTATGACTCACTTGATTAGAGAGTGTTACTCCTTGGCAATGCGAGAGTTCTCCTAGTTATGTTCCTCAACAAGCAGGCCTAAACCATTGTATATATATACACGACATAAGTTCGTGTGACATGGACTAGTAAGTTAGACCATGAGATGCATACTAGTAGACTTGCCCATCTTTGATTGTTGTTTAATTATGGAGTTCAAGTTCATTTTATTGCTCACAATGTTTGGTTAGAAAATATTTGGTGGAGAATGCCAATTTCTCATTATACGTATTTATACGTTATAGGAATTTCGGTAACTTGACTTTGATTATCATGGTTCCCATTGTACGCTTTGCTTAATCATGTCATTTGGCATTAGTAACTTTATAATATTGGTATTCATGAATATTTTCTGATTTATAATCATTTATTCAATTTAATATTATTTATTTAATTATTTATTCATTTTATCGATCTAGTAATTAAATAATTCCTTAAAAATACTTTTAAGTATCATAGTTGCCTTTGTAACTTATGAATAATTATAGTTGAGTTATATTCTGATTATTATGCTTTTTAACTTAGAATATTGTGATATATATATTTATTTATGTAATTTTTCTATTAATTTAAAAATAGTTATTAATTAGTGATTTTCACTTACTTAATTATTTCTAAATTATATGACATTTGTTCTTTGACTTAAAATGATTTTACTCCAGTAGGTTTTAGTCACTTTCATCATTGGTTGTGATTATTTAACCAATTTCATGATTTATATAATTTATTTATTTATTTATTTACCTTTTTAATTATCATTTAAATTTAATAATTAATAGAAATTCTTAGAAATCACCACATAACTTTTTGGCTAAAAATCCCAGGCCTTTTAGGCAACTTTTATCATGGGAAAATCATATCAAGTCAACCTCTCTTGTGTCTTGCTCATTTTGAGGATTCTAAGCTTATAAGTCGTTTACCGAAATAGTGATTTTAGCCTCATTTTTCAAGCAATTCAAATGCGTCAAAATGGATTTTCATCCTTATTTCATTATTTACAGAATGTTCATTATATTTTGGTGTCTTAAGTCGTGATAGTGGTGGTGGTGTGATATGTGCAAATTAAAGCTTTCGGTTAGTGCTTATATGAACCGAATTAGTGATTTGTAGGCTTGTCTTTGCCATTTAATAACCAAGTTAAGTTTTATAACTTTTATTTGACATACTCTCAGTAGGTTTATAATACTTTTTGTTACGAGATTGTTGGAGTTGATTAAAGTTGCAATCTAGTGACTTTTAGCTTATTTTGTTGTGAAGAGCTTTTACTTGGAATTTTCTGTTTTAACACTTATTTTCATAAAATGTTGAGTAGTCATTCTTGGTTAAGTTGAATTATTTGGACATTGGTGATTTTTATACAGAGACATATATGTGTCCTATATTTATGTGAATTTTTTCTAAATTTCTAGACATTGTTTACTACCTCTAAAAATTACCAAACCAAAACTGGTCAGAACAAGAGCTGCTGTGCGACTCAAAATATTTTATAAAAGATTTCTATGATGAACCTCTAAGAAAAATCTCCCAATTTTATTTTAAGTTAGGGACACTTTGAACTCAGTTCACACCAGTTTAAACTTCTGAAACCTATTAGTTAAGAAATTAAAAATCATCAAAGTTGACTCAACATTAAGACAAAAATCCAGTTTTGACCACTTTTGGTAGAAAAATCACAACTTGAGTTCTACTTCGTCTTTTAATCTGATTCCAGTGGGAGATGAAAGTTAACTCAAAAGGCTTCGTTTCATATTTTATGAGTTTCACCCAGTTCGTCCATTTTAAACCATTTTTACACGGTCCAAGTTCAAAAACAGATTCTGTGAACTTTCTTGTGATTTTCGGTTAGTGATTTTGTGCATAGTTTTGCCTTGATTCATATAAGATTCATATTTCTTGTAATATATTTATAAAATCCAGATTATTATACTTCTTTTAACATATTTTTCACTTAATACAAGTCCATATCCATCTCATAATCCAACAACAAGATTCAACTTTCTTAGATCTAACATGCATGCATTCAAATCAACACTTTTCAATACCCATCTTTATAGATCTATCATCTAACAACATAAAAGCTTTCTTTTTATCAAAAATCTCAGAAATATATTCATTAAAATATATAAAAACATATCAATCTTTCAAAGGAAAAATCACTTTAAAAGCTATTAATCTATAACAACACTTTTGGGTCTTAAACTTGTTGAATCCTTGAATCATTCTTCTAGATCTCGACATGCATAAGCATGAGGAAGAAGATTCTATCAACTTTGCCCTCCTCAAGTGTGTTTTTCAAAGGAAAAATCACTTTAAAAGCTATTAATCTATAACAACACTTTTGGGTCTTAAACTTGTTGAATCCTTGAATCATTCTTCTAGATCTCGACATGCATAAGCATGAGGAAGAAGATTCTATCAACTTTGCCCTCCTCAAGTGTGTTTTTCAAAGAAAACAAGAAGAAAACATAAACTTTTGATAAGATCTTTGAAAAATAAGCAAGAACAAGATAGATCTAGTAAAGAGATGAAGATTTATACCCTTGAAGAACTTGGATTTGAGGATGAAAAAGTGCAGATTTTTTTTTCTTGACTCTTTAAGCCTTAAACAACCCTTATTCTTGTCTTGAAACAACCCTTAAACCTATCTTCAACCAACCCTTGATTAATCTACCTTAAACCCTTTTTATTTTTATAGTTTAGATTAGATTTAGCCTTGTTTTTCTTGGGTGTTTTGTGGTTGGCCGAATTAGGTGATGGGAGGGGGAGAAAGGAAGAGTTTTTGAGAGAATAGAGAGAGAAGTGTGTGAAAATGAAGGTGGAGTATGTGTTTTAGTTGTGAGTTACAAGAAAGAAGTAAATGTAAAATTGAAGTGAAAAGTGTGTGTGTAGAGGGGGTTGGGGCCGGTTCTAAGGGGGGAAAATGAAGGGGTTTTATCCTTCTTTTTTTTTTATATAAGTTGTGTGTATATAATGGGTATATGTATATGTTATATGTATATATATTTTGTTTTTTTTTTTTTTTTTTTTTTTTTTTTTTTTTTTTTTTTTTTTTTTTTTTTTTTTTTTTTTTTTTTTTTTTTTTTTTTTTTTTTTTTTTTTTTTTTTTTTTTTTTTTTTTTTTTTTTTTTTTTTTTTTTTTTTTTTTTTTTTTTTTTTTTTTTTTTTTTTTTTTTTTTTTTTTTTTTTTTTTTTTTTTTTTTTTTTTTTTTTTTTTTTTTTTTTTTTTTTTTTTTTTTTTTTTTTTTTTTTTTTTTTTTTTTTTTTTTTTTTTTTTTTTTTTTTTTTTTTTTTTTTTTTTTTTTTTTTTTTTTTTTTTTTTTTTTTTTTTTTTTTTTTTTTTTTTTTTTTTTTTTTTTTTTTTTTTTTTTTTTTTTTTTTTTTTTTTTTTTTTTTTTTTTTTTTTTTTTTTTTTTTTTTTTTTTTTTTTTTTTTTTTTTTTTTTTTTTTTTTTTTTTTTTTTTTTTTTTTTTTTTTTTTTTTTTTTTTTTTTTTTTTTTTTTTTTTTTTTTTTTTTTTTTTTTTTTTTTTTTTTTTTTTTTTTTTTTTTTTTTTTTTTTTTTTTTTTTTTTTTTTTTTTTTTTTTTTTTTTTTTTTTTTTTTTTTTTTTTTTTTTTTTTTTTTTTTTTTTTTTTTTTTTTTTTTTTTTTTTTTTTTTTTTTTTTTTTTTTTTTTTTTTTTTTTTTTTTTTTTTTTTTTTTTTTTTTTTTTTTTTTTTTTTTTTTTTTTTTTTTTTTTTTTTTTTTTTTTTTTTTTTTTTTTTTTTTTTTTTTTTTTTTTTTTTTTTTTTTTTTTTTTTTTTTTTTTTTTTTTTTTTTTTTTTTTTTTTTTTTTTTTTTTTTTTTTTTTTTTTTTTTTTTTTTTTTTTTTTTTTTTTTTTTTTTTTTTTTTTTTTTTTTTTTTTTTTTTTTTTTTTTTTTTTTTTTTTTTTTTTTTTTTTTTTTTTTTTTTTTTTTTTTTTTTTTTTTTTTTTTTTTTTTTTTTTTTTTTTTTTTTTTTTTTTTTTTTTTTTTTTTTTTTTTTTTTTTTTTTTTTTTTTTTTTTTTTTTTTTTTTTTTTTTTTTTTTTTTTTTTTTTTTTTTTTTTTTTTTTTTTTTTTTTTTTTTTTTTTTTTTTTTTTTTTTTTTTTTTTTTTTTTTTTTTTTTTTTTTTTTTTTTTTTTTTTTTTTTTTTTTTTTTTTTTTTTTTTTTTTTTTTTTTTTTTTTTTTTTTTTTTTTTTTTTTTTTTTTTTTTTTTTTTTTTTTTTTTTTTTTTTTTTTTTTTTTTTTTTTTTTTTTTTTTTTTTTTTTTTTTTTTTTTTTTTTTTTTTTTTTTTTTTTTTTTTTTTTTTTTTTTTTTTTTTTTTTTTTTTTTTTTTTTTTTTTTTTTTTTTTTTTTTTTTTTTTTTTTTTTTTTTTTTTTTTTTTTTTTTTTTTTTTTTTTTTTTTTTTTTTTTTTTTTTTTTTTTTTTTTTTTTTTTTTTTTTTTTTTTTTTTTTTTTTTTTTTTTTTTTTTTTTTTTTTTTTTTTTTTTTTTTTTTTTTTTTTTTTTTTTTTTTTTTTTTTTTTTTTTTTTTTTTTTTTTTTTTTTTTTTTTTTTTTTTTTTTTTTTTTTTTTTTTTTTTTTTTTTTTTTTTTTTTTTTTTTTTTTTTTTTTTTTTTTTTTTTTTTTTTTTTTTTTTTTTTTTTTTTTTTTTTTTTTTTTTTTTTTTTTTTTTTTTTTTTTTTTTTTTTTTTTTTTTTTTTTTTTTTTTTTTTTTTTTTTTTTTTTTTTTTTTTTTTTTTTTTTTTTTTTTTTTTTTTTTTTTTTTTTTTTTTTTTTTTTTTTTTTTTTTTTTTTTTTTTTTTTTTTTTTTTTTTTTTTTTTTTTTTTTTTTTTTTTTTTTTTTTTTTTTTTTTTTTTTTTTTTTTTTTTTTTTTTTTTTTTTTTTTTTTTTTTTTTTTTTTTTTTTTTTTTTTTTTTTTTTTTTTTTTTTTTTTTTTTTTTTTTTTTTTTTTTTTTTTTTTTTTTTTTTTTTTTTTTTTTTTTTTTTTTTTTTTTTTTTTTTTTTTTTTTTTTTTTTTTTTTTTTTTTTTTTTTTTTTTTTTTTTTTTTTTTTTTTTTTTTTTTTTTTTTTTTTTTTTTTTTTTTTTTTTTTTTTTTTTTTTTTTTTTTTTTTTTTTTTTTTTTTTTTTTTTTTTTTTTTTTTTTTTTTTTTTTTTTTTTTTTTTTTTTTTTTTTTTTTTTTTTTTTTTTTTTTTTTTTTTTTTTTTTTTTTTTTTTTTTTTTTTTTTTTTTTTTTTTTTTTTTTTTTTTTTTTTTTTTTTTTTTTTTTTTTTTTTTTTTTTTTTTTTTTTTTTTTTTTTTTTTTTTTTTTTTTTTTTTTTTTTTTTTTTTTTTTTTTTTGTTTTTTTTTTTTTTTTTTTTTTTTTTTTTTTTTTTTTTTTTTTTTTTTTTTTTTTTTTTTTTTTGCAAAGGTACATCTCCGTAGTACCTCAACTTAGGATTTTCTAGTGTCGTCTTTGTTGTTAAATGGCGTGCAAAGGGAATTGGCCATGGATAGTTCCATTTTACTTCTCATACTCGCCTTTGCCCTTCAACTTCGTCCTTATTTTCCAAGTCACCTCTTCCATTATTCGCTAAGTCACATCATTTCCAATTTCTCTTGCTTTCGCCGATGTTGGCTTTCAAATCGTTTTATGGCACCTTTGATTCTTCCTTCTTAATGTAGAAGTATTACCTTTTATGACATATTTCCGACTAACTCCTTTTTAACATTGCACATATAACCTCTTCCATTTGTCTTCCCTTCCTACGCATTCCTAGCGATAGGATTTACCCAATCCTTATGCTCTTAAGTAATCATATCACCACCATCATTTCCAGGTAAACACTTCGATGTCCTTATTCGTATGAACTCCTCCTTTAAAATAATTCTTCTTAGGTCCTCCTGACCTCTACAAAACTTTCAATTACTTTGCTCTCCTGAGCCTCATATCCATTTTCAGCTTTCTAAGCTAAGCTTCTTTTCAAATACAATAACCTAATGTCCTTAGAAATTGTGATATAATATAACTTAGGGGAAACATCGGTTACTTTATCCTTTTCTCAACCATTCGGTTTTCTCCATTTTCCTTTCGTTTTCTTATGGGTCACCATACTCCTTACCATTTCGCCACTCGGATCCATCTCTTACTAGAGTAATTGTCATCTTGAACAGCACACAAGCAGTCGCTAGTCCTTGCAGCTATCTCAAGGGTACTTGTCAGATCATGGTGATACGGATCCTTTGATCCTAACTCATCACAGATGCGAATTATCCTTATCACCCTTCCGTTCAAACATTCCATAACTAGCTCTTCACGGAGTTTGTTAGTTGTTTGGAACTTAGTTCAGCGATCAACTTCCTTGATCGTCGCGGTAGTATGTGCCTTGAATTCTAGCGTCGCATTCCTTATTTGCTTTCACTACTAACTTAGCGATTTCATGTTGTTTTCCTTCTTCACTTTTCTTGGGCGCACTACTTCGTGGGTCGATGGCCCTTGACGGTTTACCATGTGTTGCAAAATTTCTCACCCAAGTTCATCTTGTTTTAGCTTACCTTCATTTGACCGTTGACCTGGAGGGGATAACCATCACAGGTCATCATGCTTCCTCTACTTATCGACCATACTTCTCCTCTTTGGTAAGGCTAGCCTCCATCGGGTGTTGGGCGTATACCGCTTCCTCTTAGCTTGGTTCTTATGCTCTACTATTAGCTTGTCTTTCGGTAGAGGTTTTCTAATTCGTATTCAAAGAATAACGCGTGAACCGCCATAAAGATAAACGCCACCAGAACTACATCTTGTAGACGGCGTCAATGCCTTTACTTTACTGTTTGTGTCAAATGATGTTTCTTTACTCTATCTTCTACTCCACATCACCTTCAATGATGCTAGTGAATAACTCTTCTTGAAAGATAAAGTATAATCTTACTCTTCATACTCCTTGTTCGAGTATCTTCCTCGTTGCGATTACCCCCTTAACATTTTTCCTCTAGAAAAATGTGAGGGATCTCCTGCTCTTCACTTCATCTCGCCTTCCTTGACGATCTTCAACTCAGCAATTTCCTTCTTCCTTCGTGTAACAAATCTCCATCTACACACTTGTTTCGAAAAAGAAAGGATAGCTCGGAATCCTTTTTGTTACTCTTTAATCATGAGGGTTACTCGACACCTCCTAATATCTTATTGCCCTTAATTAGTTTTCTTCTTCCAATTACCTTCATTTTCCAGCATTGCTAGTGATCTCCCCCAAGTTCTAGGGAAGTCTTATATTTATCCAAAGGTGACCTTCATGTCACACGACCTTCCTTTCGTCGGCCGCTCAATTTTCCTTTTGGTCGATCAACATAGATAGGGAAGGCCTTCGATTCTTTCTCCAAGTTAAGGCTTAGTATACTCTTCGACTGTGCTTCCTTGTACTTTGACTGACACACAATATATCTTCCACGTCCTATGTTATGTACGTGATCCAATAGCATCTTCTATGCCATATAGTTATCCCAAGTATTTCACTTATAGACAACTGATGTATGAACGTCTTTCGCATCCATTGATGTCGCAGCGAGAACAGGGTACTAGTTACTCGATTTCGCCATTGCGGAATGTTACGTAAGTGAGTTGTGTGTTGTTAGGTGACTAACCTTTGAAGAGAAACGGTGATGATCATTACTTTGAATAATCAAGAATATCAAGGATATAGAATTTGGTTTCGAATGAATGAAATAGGAAATACAAAAACAAAAGAATCCTTAAGGCTCGAATCAGACTCCTTGCGCGAGTTAAAGAAATCACTTCTCTGTCTTTCGTTGCCCGATGGACTCCAACTTTTGATGACGTCAATATATGTCACACCGGCTTAGAATATAGATAGTTGTTTGCGTACACGTGTTAGAATAGAAATATCGCACCAAATATTGGGGTTACAATCCTTAGGACGTGTCGTCTAGAATATATAGGAATGCGTCCTACTAGTGTCGTCATATCGTCATATGGCTTTAAAACAGCTCAGCGTTCGTATGTCTCCAACTTCGTTCGACGCTCCCATATGTTTCGCACCATCTTAGATCGAACGCAAAGGTTATGTGTAGTTTCTAAAAGGATAGAGTCGCGTCATATCTTGGGACTACAATTCTTAGAGTATATCGTCCAACGTTCGTGGGAAGATGTTCTACCGATGATATCGCGGTGTCGTATGTCAATAATGAGTAGCGGTGTCATAAGAAATATGATGATGGATAATTTTCAAAAGAGCACAAGTGAACGAATGACGTAGGGGTATTTAATGACAACTTTCATACTTAGGAAATTTCTAATTTATAATGGATTTCTCAGAGACAATCACTAGTTCCCAAGCGGTCAAATCTCATCACGCAATATATATCTCAGTAGTAAGGACTAACCACATTATAATCATATCTAGCAGGTGCCAGTTCTCAATAGTCAAGTCTTAGAGCATAATAACTATCTCAATAATAAGGCACAACTATATAATCATTAAATCGTTCATGCACTAGCCCTCAATTAGCTCAATCTTAGGGCGCGATAACTATCTTAGTAGTAAGGCATGACTACATAATCGTCGCAATATTCACGCGCTAGTTTCAAATAGCTCAAACTTAGAGAGTAAAGGCTCTTATATCCATATCGTCCATGAAATTTCATATTAACTCGTCATGCTCATATTCTCTTTCAAATCAATCATTAATAATCAACATCATTACTCAATAATTTGAACACGTCATATCCCAAAATGATTTCGTGCCTCATAGTAATCTCATTATTTTAAAGTGCATATGCAACTTAAAGTTCAACATCATGAATCGTAAGGCTTTTACGCATGCATTTCTCCCATAATTTCCACATTGCACATTCCAAACTTTCACATTGATATTTCAAACTTTCACATTGCACATTACAACTTTCACATTGCACATTACAACTTTCACATTGCACATTACAACTTTCACATTGCACACTATAAGCTTTCACATTGCAATCAAATCATGCCCAAATTCACATGTTATAGCATAGAGTAGCATGTATCAACGAATATCTTTCAATCTTATATTCATTTCACTTCTAATGTGAAAAAGGGGAATCCTACTAAACTAGCATAATCCTCAAGTAAAGCAAGTCTCGAATCGTTATATATGCTTAGGTGAATGTCTAAATGCAACAAGTATTCACATAAAAACGCGTTTAATAGAGATTTTTTTTTTTTGAAAAGGAATCCTTTTGAACATAAGTCCAAGTGGTCGTTTGAGTTTTACATGGTGCTCTCATAATTAAACGTAGTTCATGACCTACGTTTAATTAGGGTCCTACCATGTAAAGCTCAAACTAGTCCGCTTAACCTTATGCTCGACTCGACTATAAAAATTCGTTTTGAAAAGTGGCTATAGTTTTGGGATTCCCGGGAGAACCCCAATGTTCTCTATAACCTTAATCTCTGATACCATTTTCTGTAACACCCCAACTAAGGCGGAACGATGAGATGTACAGAAAGTCGAGTATTCAAAACAAAGGATAATAGATAACATTCATCATAGCTTTATTTGATAAAAATAATTTTACAATGTACAAGCATGTGAACCAATTCCCAAGTACAATACGTCTACCATACTTGGATATTGAGTCCACGAAACAAATAACAAATACATGAGATGATATACTACAATGATCAAGGCGGATTCCATTGCCCATCACAAGGTTTGATCTTTGACTCCCAAGTGCAATGCAAATAATCATGATGCATATAATTCCTCAAAGCTTACGCTAATTCCTGAAAAGCATGAAGAAAAAGTGTCAACTACGAAAACGTAGTTGGTGAGTGCATAGGTTTTTAAGTAAACCTCGTTACCTAACCATTTTAAACACTTAGAAAACATGTTATTAGATATCAACATACCCAAACCGTATGATCGGCGAAAATTTCCATATCAAACCATCAAGTTTTCAAAATACCATAACGTCTTTTCAAAGAGTTGAGAATCCATGGTAAATTATAAAGTTCTCATTTGTCAAATTTATCGTGAGAGAAAAAGTATATAAATCGATTAGTCATACATCAAAACCATTCGGTCATCAACATTTCAATATCGCCAACTTCAACAACTTTCAAGATTCCATATGAGGTCCAATACCCCAAACCGTATGTTCAATCCATAATATCCAACCATGAATAATATCAATAACATTTAGCCAAAGGCATAATTTGATGAGTCTGTGCTTGAGCCACTACTAAGACCGGTTATGTCCAAGATAATAAGAAACACATGCCGTCAATCATGTGCAATAATAATAATAAAGGGGCCGTGCCATGGAGACGACCGATATTAGAAGGGGGCGTGGCATGACCACTGATATAGTAGCTAGAGCACCGCGTGGTCGGACTGGGAATGAAGGTCATCACAAAGGCAACCAAACATCCCACCGTTACTCGTTGGGTGAGGGGACAAGTCCTAGTTGCGCAACTCTCATACTACAGGCCTCTCAAGGAGTTAATAGTAGTGAACCGAGGTGAAACAGTTTTGACAGAACTCAAGCTCATCATATAATATATAACACGTTGAACATACAATAATTCCCATATCATAATCATTCTTTCAAAGGATCAATCCATAAAAGAAAGCAATTTTATTTATCATGCTTTTCACCCCGAAAGTAAAACACATAAAGAGTTTGAAAGGGGGCTATGACTCACTTGATTAGAGAGTGTTACTCCTTGGCAATGCGAGAGTTCTCCTAGTTATGTTCCTCAACAAGCAGGCCTAAACCATTGTATATATATACACGACATAAGTTCGTGTGACATGGACTAGTAAGTTAGACCATGAGATGCATACTAGTAGACTTGCCCATCTTTGATTGTTGTTTAATTATGGAGTTCAAGTTCATTTTATTGCTCACAATGTTTGGTTAGAAAATATTTGGTGGAGAATGCCAATTTCTCATTATACGTATTTATACGTTATAGGAATTTCGGTAACTTGACTTTGATTATCATGGTTCCCATTGTACGCTTTGCTTAATCATGTCATTTGACATTAGTAACTTTATAATATTGGTATTCATGAATATTTTCTGATTTATAATCATTTATTCAATTTAATATTATTTATTTAATTATTTATTCATTTTATCGATCTAGTAATTAAATAATTCCTTAAAAATACTTTTAAGTATCATAGTTGCCTTTGTAACTTATGAATAATTATAGTTGAGTTATATTCTGATTATTATGCTTTTTAACTTAGAATATTGTGATATATATATTTATTTATGTAATTTTTCTATTAATTTAAAAATAGTTATTAATTAGTGATTTTCACTTACTTAATTATTTCTAAATTATATGACATTTGTTCTTTGACTTAAAATGATTTTACTCCAGTAGGTTTTAGTCACTTTCATCATTGGTTGTGATTATTTAACCAATTTCATGATTTATATAATTTATTTATTCATTTATTTACCTTTTTAATTATCATTTAAATTTAATAATTAATAGAAATTCTTAGAAATCACCACATAACTTTTTGGCTAAAAATCCCAGGCCTTTTAGGCAACTTTTATCATGGGAAAATCATATCAAGTCAACCTCTCTTGTGTCTTGCTCATTTTGAGGATTCTAAGCTTATAGATCGTTTACCGAAATAGTGATTTTAGCCTCATTTTTCAAGCAATTCAAATGCGTCAAAATGGATTTTCATCCTTATTTCATTATTTACAGAATGTTCATTATATTTTGGTGTCTTAAGTCGTGATAGTGGTGGTGGTGTGATATGTGCAAATTAAAGCTTTCGGTTAGTGCTTATATGAACTGAATTAGTGATTTGTAGGCTTGTCTTTGCCATTTAATAACCAAGTTAAGTTTTATAACTTTTATTTGACATACTCTCAGTAGGTTTATAATACTTTTTGTTACGAGATTGTTGGAGTTGATTAAAGTTGCAATCTAGTGACTTTTAGCTTATTTTGTTGTGAAGAGCTTTTACTTGGAATTTTCTGTTTTAACACTTATTTTCATAAAATGTTGAGCAGTCATTCTTGGTTAAGTTGAATTATTTGGACATTGGTGATTTTTATACAGAGACATATATGTGTCCTATATTTATGTGAATTTTTTCTAAATTTCTAGACATTGTTTACTACCTCTAAAAATTACCAAACCAAAACTGGTCAGAACAAGAGCTGCTGTGCGACTCAAAATATTTTATAAACGATTTCTATGATGAACCTCTAAGAAAAATCTCCCAATTTTATTTTAAGTTAGGGACACTTTGAACTCAGTTCACACCAGTTTAAACTTCTGAAACCTATTAGTTAAGAAATTAAAAATCATCAAAGTTGACTCAACATTAAGACAAAAATCCAGTTTTGACCACTTTTGGTAGAAAAATCACAACTTGAGTTCTACTTCGTCTTTTAATCTGATTCCAGTGGGAGATGAAAGTTAACTCAAAAGGCTTCGTTTCATATTTTATGAGTTTCACCCAGTTCGTCCATTTTAAACCATTTTTGGGTCTTAAACTTGTTGAATCCTTGAATCATTCTTCTAGATCTCGACATGCATAAGCATGAGGAAGAAGATTCTATCAACTTTGCCCTCCTCAAGTGTGTTTTTCAAAGAAAACAAGAAGAAAACATAAACTTTTGATAAGATCTTTGAAAAATAAGCAAGAACAAGATAGATCTAGTAAAGAGATGAAGATTTATACCCTTGAAGAACTTGGATTTGAGGATGAAAAAGTGCAGATTTTTATTTTCGTGACTCTTTAAGCCTTAAACAACCCTTATTCTTGTCTTGAAACAACCCTTAAACCTATCTTCAATCAACCCTTGATTAATCTACCTTAAACCCTTTTTATTTTTATAGTTTAGATTAGATTTAGCCTTGTTTTTCTTGGGTGTTTTGTAGTTGGCCGAATTAGGTGATGGGAGGGGGAGAAAGGAAGAGTTTTTGAGAGAATAGAGAGAGAAGTGTGTGAAAATGAAGGTGGAGTATGTGTTTTAGTTGTGAGTTACAAGAAAGAAGTAAATGTAAAATTGAAGTGAAAAGTGTGTGTGTAGAGGGGGTTGGGGCCGGTTCTAAGGGGGGAAAATGAAGGGGTTTTATCTTTTTTTTTTTATATAAGTTGTGTGTATATAATGGGTATATGTATATGTTATATGTATATATATTTTGTAAGAGTGATTGTATTTATTTGTAGTGTAAGTTGAGTATTTGTCCTAGTATATATATATATATGTGTATGTGTGTCGTGTATATACATATATATACTTTGTGTTTTTAATTTGTTACATAAGCCATTATTTATAAACTTGGATTTATATTAGATATATACATACACTTATTAGTATTTCAAGCATTTTTATGTACATATTAGTTTATGAATTTATTTTTGAGATAGAAATTTTATTTTCATGACCATATATACTTTAATTGGCTTGGTGATTACATTGTTGGTCATTTATAAGAATTGTTGATTGTTAGCTCAACTTGTGAGTCTTGTATAATTATTTTTATAACTTAACTTCTCGAATTAAAGTTTTTGGTTCAATGATATTTCACCAAGTTCAGTTAGAACTAATTTATAGTTTGAGATTGTCTATAGTTATTATTTATGGCATTTCTAAGATAGCTAGTCACCTACAATATTTCATTGAACTAGAGGGCAATTATCACCATGCCTAAATGTCTAGAAGGCCAATTCTCTTAATAAACCTCTAGGGATAGATACCTAGATAAGTCTAAGTAATTGTCCTAGTCGGAAATTGAGGGTTGTTACAGGAGGTCCCCAAAAAAAGGACCACCACAAACCACAATGTCTGCAATAGCGCCACGCAGTCCCATGTCAAATAAACGCGCTGCCTCCTCCACATGAACAGGTTGACAGGTCCTCAGGCCAAAAAAAAGTTTGGCAATACCCATACATGATCGTAGTAATAGAAGCTCACTCTGTGGGTCGCGAAGCTGTGGGAGGAGGCGCATCAAATCAACAGCATTAGCAGCTCTCTTATTTGCTAGCCCACTAATAAAACCTGCATCTCTACTAACAGCCCCTCCCAGAAGTTTCACGCCCAATGACGGCCTCCCAATGGCATCGGGGAATAAGCCCTTCTGAGACTTCCTACCATCACAAGAGGGCCAAAATAGCTCGGTTTTCTTAATATTCAGTTCAAGCCCCAAGGATGGGCCTGTTGTTCTAATTATATCCAACACTTTAGCAACCTCCTCGGATTCCCCAATAACAGTCCCATCATCAAGATACCAAGCATGAAGAAGAAGTTTGCACTTATCTCTAATCTGATGCACTAGAGGGTGCAAAACAGGGCGAAAAGAAGTGGTCCTAGAGGGTCTCCTTGTTGAACCCCTGTGGAAGACCAAATATGCTCATCTCCGATATACAATCTTGCTGGCAACCTGTATAGGAATTCAACCCACAAGGAAATGGAAGGACACCTCAACCTGACCTCATGAAGTAAAGCTGATCTATCAACCAAATTAAAGGCATTAGTAAAATCCACCGCGAGAATAGCAAGTGAACCATCAGTGTGACGCTCACCCAATACTCTGTTAACACTATGTAATATAGCCTCTGCCCCACCCGACACCCCGACCCCAAACTGAAAGTCATTGAGGTACCTGGTCACTTCTTTACTAACCCCCTTCATCGCAACCTTGGAAACCAAACACCTCCATATGGTACCAACTGCTATAGGACGTATCCCGTTGTCGGGTTTCAAAAGAGGAGTCAAAGGAGCAGACGCAACAAACTCTGCCAAGCTTGATGGACATCTTCCCCCTAACCATAAGTTAACCACACTAGTGATAGCTTGTAAAAGATCAGTGGCAACAACAGACCCTTCTCCACATAAAGCATCCAAAATGTGTTGCGCCCTTAACCCATCCTTCCCACATGAAGTGCCCTTCGGAAAGGATTTAATGCAACCAAGGACACTATCAACCATTACAACCAAGGGAGGCTCAGAATATAAAATGTTTGGCAAATGTGGCGATGACATGCTTGGATGTTTAGCTTTTAATGCCTTCAAGGTGTCACCATTGTGAGGAGCAACACCAGATGAGCATAACACTTTTACCGCAGCAGTAAAGTGACCATCCGCAACCTTTCGAAGACATTGTCTAACATTGGTGCTGGTAGCAGTTCTTTCCTTATTAATATCAGCGCCTTTTGGACCCGAAGTCCCCAAATCAGAACCTCGTAAAATATTATCAACTAGCGTGGCAATACCATCTTCGTTCCCCCACATGGCTAAAGAACTCATAATAGAACGATGCTGCAAAGTCTTTCTATTTCCAGACCTACTTTCTTGCCTACATTTAGGTCTAAACACCTGCAAAGTGCAACGGGGAAGAATTAACAACCTTACCCAAGCTTCAACAGAATCTGGTTGGGTAGCCACCTTGTAAAGAGTTGTTTTCAGCGCTTGTGAGAATGCCAAATGACAACTATGTGGGATGCTTTTAACGGTCACGATGGGTGCTTTAAAGACACGATCAACAAGAGCCACATCAAAAGCAAACGAATCATGAACTTTGGACTCGGCCACTGAGATAGAAGGTTTCGTGATACCAATAATGTGCCCACCTATGTCATCATGGAAATGAACAAGCCCATCCGGGTGGTGACAGGCACGACTCAAGGCATGTATAGTCATACACTCCCCACACAACCATTGACCAAAGACCTTCATAGTTTCTTCCACGGCTGTAAACAACCCTAGGTCCATAGAAATAGCCTCGCGCAACACCTTTTTACGTTCATCACTTGAAAGGTGCAACCTTTTGATATGAGAAATTAACCGACATATCCCTTTTCTCCCCACTTCACCATCCGGGCAACAATGAAACATGCGAAAGGGGCATGGCCAAGTGTCGTCCGAAGATGAAGAAGAAGAAGCCATAGAACTCCCAAAAATAGACACGTCTTAAGTTAAAACGCGAAACTTTTAGCAACAACGCCCTAGAAATAAAGGTGACATTTCAACAAATAGTTGGCGTGCACCCCATATTTAACAAAGGTTAATAGTTTGTATGGATGGACTTTTAGGTCATTGATAGTTTGCTAAGAAAATTTTATATATATTGGTTGAGGTTTTTTATCAAACACTTGGTGGGCATGTTTAAGGATTGAATTTTTTGAAGTAAGTTGGAAAGAGATTTTGATGATTGAAGTGAGTTTGGTTATTGGGAAAAGGTGTTTGTGAAATTAGTGAAAGGATTTTGGTTACATTTAAACTAAAAGAAAGGAAAAATAGAAAGGAAGAAACGATTTGAAAAGGATTTTGGTTACATTTTATCAATGAACAAGAAAAGAAGATAGAAATGATTCATGATCAAGTTTAATCGAACTTGACTTAACTATTTTTTCCCCCTGAAAATACTCAACCATATCTAACTGTCTATTGTTGATGATTAGATTATATGTGAATAGCCATTGGGTTAATAATCCAGTGGTACAGGAAGCCCTTCAATGAAAGCTTGTTCTTGGAGGCCTAGGTTCGAAACCGGAGAAGCAAGTGTTTTAAATTTATTAATCGTCGTGCTTTCGGTAAATTAATAGAGGGTTTTTTCTTTCTATAAGGTATTGGGTAAGAATGCCCTTTAACGTGGATCCGGTTATAACAACATAGTTTATAACCTTCGTTGTGATATTTGATCCGCACATGTCAAGAAAAAAACATTATATGTTTGAATAATCGTAAAAATAAAAATAAAATAGCACAAGTCTAATAAGTCTCACTTACTAATCATGGTATTATCGAACCAAAATGTTTTTTTGTGGATATCGACTTGTATCATACATGAGATCATGTAAAATATACATGAAACTCAATATGTCAAGGATGCAACAAAAGTTACAGTTTAAACTACTCTATTATTAACCATACCCAAGTTTTAATGGACCACATCCATGAAGATCGAGTCGTTGAGCATATCCTTGCCAGTATGTGACAAAACTATAAGCAAGCCACATGTCTATATGTCGATGAAAAAACTACGGAGGATATAACATAAAATTAATATGTGTAACAATTAAAAACTAGACATATTCAGGCTAATAAATATTAGTCCAGCTTATAATTAGACATATTTAGCCTCTTATGTTTATAAATATAAATCGAGCAGTCCAGCTCCAGCTTATCATTACTTTAAATCCATTGTTTTTAAATGGAACCGAACTAGTCAACAATTTCTTAAAGTAAACAATATAAAAATAAAATATTAATATATAATATGCATGTGAAGATTATGATAAATTGATAATATGGTCACTTTATGCACAGGTGTATAAAATATTTGTAGTATTTAATTTCGATATATAAAAGTTTGGTTCGAATTCATCCATAGAATCCGATATCCTATTTCATAGTTGAATTCAGAAAATGATTTCTAAAATTTTGGATATCTCAAAAATCCGAAAATGTATTTCTAAGTTACTTTTATAAGTTTCTACGTATTTTTTTTATAATAAACATATTGTAAAAATGTTTTTAAGATCGGCAGATCTACTCACAATTCGATCATTTGTTTTTTTTATTTTAATATATTGTCATTTGACAATAATGATCTCTATATATGATTTAAGTTATTTAATATACAAATATGTAATATTATAAATTAATTCATTTTAATTTTTGTAAGCAATTATAATTATGATACCATGGACATGAAATGGACAAAGATATAATTTTATCCATAAATCCAACTGAACTTGAGGTGGTAGCCTAGGCTCCTAGCATATCTAAAAGAGAAAACTATTATTATTTAAAGAGCACAATAATATTATTTTTTATCGGTATCTATCTGGTGAAATTCTGCATGTACTTTAGACTACAAAATATAGATCATGAACCGTTACAAGTGATTTAAAGGGGAAAAAACTCATAAACTTGCCACTCTAGATAACCAAACTCAAAACCTGTAGAAAAAACTAAAAATACATCTACTAATTGAGTTGACTTCATTTGTTATTACATTAATTATTCTAACTATACAGTGCCTTTTAGGTCATTGATCAACAAAAACTTTTATGGGTCAAAGACCCGGTGACTCTAGTTCGAGTTTTTCTTATTACATCTGGAAGCCATAAAACCGCATGATAATATTTGGAGGCAGAAAAGGATGTACGTAGCACGAGCCTTGTATAATATGTTGTAGAAAGGCGTGTGAAATCTGGCTATACCATTTCCAAATTATTTAACTAAATCAGAAAATGAAATATCGTGTTAGAAAAACACATATTTTAGTTTGGTTCCCTTTATCATCAAACATGCAATTTTGGTATTCTTTCTAATAGGGAACGATTTGTGTGACTAAAAACAATTTAACATTGATCTAAACTCTAACAACATGATGATACATATATTCTATTTATTAAGACACTAGATGGGTGTCTGCGCGTTGCAGCGACAAAAATAGTCAACGCTCGAGGTGATGTGACAATGTTAATTTCAAATCAAATACTTAATCGGAACTTTTATTTGTATGATAGTTTTTGATAATAACAAAAAAAATTAAAATATTTGACGAACAAAGAGAATTTTAATAAAGTTTGAAACTTTTGTAAGGGTATTTTAGTCACAGTGTATAAAATGAAAATAGGTTTTTCACCCAAGATGGAGGGTAAATTAGACATATTAGGTTCTTAAAAGTTTAAGGAGGGAGAGTCAGTTTCTTTTATAAGGGAGTATAGATAACTAGTTAAGATGACCAGTACAAAAATAAATCAATCAAGTTATGTACATGAGAACTAAAAAATTTAGTAGTTATCTTTATTTACATGACCATACACAATTCGATACATGTTCCATGACATTTCAAACATGAAAAAAACTTTAAGATGTGTACATATTTAGGTCCCCCATCATTGGAGAAAGTCGAGAATATTTCCAGTAATTATGTTTTACACACTCATTCATTTTTGATTTGTCAATCATCATATTTTAACCGTATAATACCAAACATATTATAAGGTGTTGTATTGTACTCGTATAATAATATTAAAAATATATCTAATATCGTATGGCTAATAAATAGTGATATATCACCACTGTTATTATTACGTAGCTTGGAATAAATCCATGGTTGTTGGTTAGTTATTGCTTACATTTTCCTCAACTTGTAGACCTCTCACAATAGTGTTGGTGATTAACAAGCAACACAAAATTTGATGTACTAACAACAATACTATTTGGATTTATATTTTACTTATTTATTTGTATCTTTTTTCTTTCTTTTATGTTCCAATCATAACACACACTTACACAGTAGACCTAAAGAGGTAATAAGAGTTTAAATGAAAGTATGAAATACATGAGTTTATTTATTTTTATTTTTTTTATTGTAAAATTTCGTATGAAATATTAACTTTTTGTGTATTATGAGTTTGCGAAATAAGAATATGTTGTGTATTGAATTATTAATTACAGTTAATTGATACGAAAGCGTAAACGTGTAAGTAGCAAATGTTTTGAGCTTTGCCCAGTTATTCATTATTCGATTTGAACAACTCAGATCGGACTTGAATATTTCATTGTCGCTCAATGCTCGTTTATAATAATGTTTAGAAGATAAATAACTAACTTTGAAGTCGGCTTACTAGTTTATGAGCTCGAGCTTGCTAAATTAATGAACTCAATTAACCGTAGCATGACTATTGTATATCCCGTTGAAGTCAAAATAAGTAAGCACGTTTTTAGAATAACGAGAGTAAGTACCCGTGCATTGCGGCGGTGAGATGGTGGGGGTGGTAGGTCATAAAGTGTGATAGGTCATAGAGTGTGATAGCCAAATGCCTTAGCCGTACGGGCTCCGCCTCCGGATTTGTACGGTTTTTTAGATAAAAGATTTTGATTGAATTAGAGGAATAAAATGATTTATGGAGGAGAGAAAAAAATGAGTGGTTGAGATTTGAAGAGAGAGATGAAAATAAAAGTTGAAAGTTGTGGGGAATTGATGTATGGTAAATCATGCATTATCATGTGTACATTGTTGAAATTGAAAGTTGAAAGTTGTAACCTTATTTGCTTTACTTTATAATATAGTATAGATATAGATATAAAATCAAATTGTACAATTGATCGTGAACAATTTTTTATGTTTTGGTTTGACTAAATTAAAAATATTATAATGGTCAAAGTCGATTCAAACGACTTTGAACTTCAGGTTTTTCATATATTCGAATATAAGCTATCAATCAGGTCAGGTTTTTCGCTGGCATGTTCAATTTCGTGGTCAAGGTGAAATTGTGCAATCCTAACTTTGCCAATTAAAAGTTTTATGTTGTATTCATGAGTTGTTTTTTTTTTTTTTTTTTTAAGTAATGAAATGATAGGATTTTTAAAAAAAAAAAATATACAATCCTTTCAAAAAATTTCCAAAAACAAAAAGAATTATAAAATACTTTCAAATCACATCAATTTATTTTTAATCTCTATAAAAGGAAGAAAAAAAAAACTGAACTTTTTCAAAAATAATATGGATTGTTTTTCCTTTTTAAGAAAACAAACTACATACGCGTTAGGATAATACTTGTTTTTTTTTTTAATATTAAGTGGTTGAATGTATAAATAATATTTGTATATATTAAATAAAAAATAGGTAATTAACGGTTATTTTTTTATTAAGTAAAAAAAATTAATAAATTAAATTCTTAATTATTAAGTCTGATAAAACGAGCCCTGCTAAGTACATTGACAAGGCGGTAAGCCGGTAACAATAACAGGTCTGCTGGTATTTCATCTTCACAGTCGTCGTCTCCACCAGTAACCAATCCACTTTTTTTTTAACCTTTTACTTTGTTTTTCTCAGTAACTGGTTGCTTACTCATTTTCCCTTTCCATTTAAGTGTCCTTTTGAGACTGTATTATTATAAAGTGATGCACTTAACCTGTTTGATGAAATGCCACTGTTGTATTGCAGCTTCCAGAGTTAAAAATGGATCATGTTGTCACCCAATGGGACTTCAGCTGGTCAGTTATCTGACTATCTATATATCAATTTCATCTAATTTGATTAATTGATTTACTGTAAAGCACGAAAAATTTAACCTTTTTAAAAGATATTATTTTGAGCTTTTATCATGGCCTGGCTCTTACTCTTCGTGCCGTTTATTTGCTTATCGATGTGCTTTCCGTTTTGGGATGACGGTCTCGTTGTCTCTTTATCTTGGTATGTCATTGTGCTTTAAATTTGGTGGCACATTTGAGTCATTATGTAACCAGTTGATTACATGCCTGCCTGCCCGCCCTGTCGTTTTAAACATGTTGGCGTAATTTTGGGGCAATAACGGATATGACTTTGTAAGTTGTTACATATGGGACAAAACAAAATATAGATCGATATCTTTGATAGATAGCCCCAGTTTAATTCTTGCAAGGTTTTGGAAGATGTTCAACCTTTTGCTTTGAAAAAGCGTCTAGGGTTATGTCAAATTCTTTATATTTGTACTTGTTAATGTATGTCCTGATTCTTGAGGAGAATGAGAATTTATTTGGTACAAGTAAATGCTTTACGTGACATAGGAATTAGTATACAGTAACATTCCAGGACGTATATACTTTTCTGCTTCTCAAAACTAGGCCAATTATGATCATAAACGAAGCCATTGTTTAGGTGTCCTTTCGTATTTTGTATATCTATGATTGGATTGTTGTGTGACGTTAAGGAACCATGGGTAGTATTTGTTAAATATGTCAAACTTGTTACCCGGATTTGTAAATTAGGATATTTAGTTCAACATAAACATCGAGCATACCAACTTTTTGTTCATCTTATTACTTGATACATTCCGGCAGTGATTTGGAAGTAGATTACAAGTCTGAAGAAAAGGCTTACATCATATATTCGGCACTGGCTGTTGACAAGGAGGTAGTGCTTCTCTATAGGGGTGCCAAACTTTGATTTGTTTGCGAATACAGGGTGCTATTCCGGTCATAATTTCCCCCTAATGGGTGAAGTGGGTAAACTTTCAAAGTTAAGGGTTGAAACTGACCATAGATGTTTTCAAAATCCATAAACCTTCTAATTCTAAATTGTTATATTCCAAAAGTTGATTATTCATGTTAATAATATAGTTATTCATCGTGTTTGAAACGTTAATTATTTGCAAGTTTTAAGAAAAACAAAGGGGTAAACATATCCAAACTGACCCGTATTGACCCGCTCTAAAAAATTAAAGTTTACTTGGCCCGTCCAGGCTTAGAGTTCACAACCTTTGCTTATTCTTACTAGTTTTATCTTCCCGGTTGCAGCTGCAGCCAGATAAAGTCAGACGATTGATGTCTGTATCTAATGGAAAACTTTCAGTGTGAGTTCAAGTTCATATCTATCATGATACAAAGTTGAGATTTGTGTCACAGAATTTCGTGAAAAAACATTTGCAAATTGTTTATTTTTAATTTTATTTTGTTATTACAGGCATTTTGAGGCAGTTGAAGCTAGATTTCTTCGTGCATCTTATAGTGCATTTGTGGATGTTCTTACACTTGCGACAAAAACAATCGAAGAATTTGGCATAGGCATGGAACCATATCATGTTTAACATTTGTAAAATTGGCCTCTCTATTGTACTTGCATAACGTATTGCATGTTTCTGCAGAGGCATCTTGTTTACAACATGAAGTGATAATTTTGTTATTGCTGACTTTGCTTACACATAGCATTCGTGTACTTTCTTGTTTGTGTTTTTTTTTTTGTATTCTAAGATTAGTTTTGGATTGTGTAAATACTAAAACAAATAAAAATCGCTACCATGGGTTATTGGACACACACCGTGTTGGCATTACAAGCAATATACACAATATTGACCGTATGAGTTTTGACGGCTCTTAAGAAGGCGTCGAACTACAAAATATAACCAAACGTTGTAAAGTTGTGGCTCCTTTAGAATAAGTTTTTCTTTTAACGGCATATTATCCTATGACTACTTTAATTACATGAATGCCTCAGGACTTTCAAAAACCCATTCTTTATCAAATTATTAAGTTAAACCAGCATTATGGACCATATACACGGAACTTTGCAACAATACAAGCAAGGTAGCAAGTCTACCTAGAAAGAAAGGTAGCCACAAAAATAGGGCAAACGAAACGACATAAAATAGGAACTGCTGCATTTTCAATGATTTGATATTATAATAAAAATGTCACAAAATACATTAACCTTCAATTACCTAAGGATATATATATCTACTAGGTGAAACCCGTGCGTTGCACCGGTCTTTTTTATTTTCTATATGATTCATCGTAAATAACATGCAATTAAATAATGTTATAATGAATAATAATATATAATAATAAATTAGATTAGATGTTCATTTGGATTGAACGATAAAATATGTTATACCCGTGTGTGTACAAACTTATCTTATTTCTCGGTAATTCCTCGTAAGTGTCATACAATAAAAAAAATTGTATAATTTGAAGTGAGTAGTTTACTGAATCTTTATGCTCGTGATTAAAATATGTCATCACTATATCTTGTGGAGTTATATTTTTATTTATTTATTCATAAAAAATAATATTACAAATTTAGGGTATGCTTAAAAAAAAATTATATGCCTTGGAGCTAGAACAAACTCTTCGTGCTCCAAGATATTATTCAAACATAATCAAAGTTTGATTCATTTGATGCAGCATAGCCACACTATATACGTTCCATGTAAAATAAAAGCTCCTTAAGAGCATTCTCAGGCCATAACTTACAAAATGATTTTCAAGGGGTTTGGTTTAGTTGATCAACCTGAGTTTACTGATTATAAAGTCTATTTTGGGGTGAATTCTATATATACTCTTGATCAAAAAATTCCATTGTTAAATCCTTGGGGACAACATAAACATAAAGCTAATGATATATTTTCTTTTATCATTAATACTTTTTTACTACATGACTAAATACTTTGATGGTGTTTTGAATGAAAAGAATGGATATTAACATTTTGAATGTTTCCTCACCAATCCTTGTGTATCTAGTAATAATGTCACAACTCACAAGCATTCAAAATTGCCATAACAAACAATAGTAGATTTATCCATATGTATATACTGTAAAAGTGATGAGGAGAAGATTAAAAATCTAGCAAACATGATTTGTGGAACGATGGTAAACATAACAAAAATGCTAGAAAGAAACCCACTCTTAAAAAGCTAAAAAGAAATACTTTTTATATATATTGTATATAGTTGTATGTGTTAAAAGAATGATAGTAACATATATGCATAGAATACATAAATAGGCTAATGTTGCTAAAAAAAACTTGATAGTAATAAATATCACTTTTCTTATGTATCGAAGTAACACCTTTGATTGTTTATATTAATCAACTTCAAAATATAAATTTTTTAAAACTTAATACAAATTAACTCAATTTTCACTTTTTTAAGCTAAACTAATAAAATATTATCAAACAAATATTGATGTTGAATAAAGTATTATCAAATAAATATTGGTTGCAAACCATGTGGTCATGGGTTCAAATTCAGCTTGGGTTTTTTTTATTATAAGTATTGATGTTGAACAAAATACACTCACGTGGAATTTGATGGATACAAGTGATGCTTATGTAGAAGCTGACATGGCGAGCGGAATAATGTGGTGATGTCATGTAGGAAAAAGCTAACATAGCGAGCTTAGAGCTTGTCACGTGAGCTGTTTGCACTTTCTATCATACGTAGTGCCTCTTTCAAATTAGGAGCACCAAAGGGTTTGTGGGTGCTAGTTTAGCTAATTGTCTGATGTCTTATGGCAAAAGTATATATTTTGGAACTAATCTCAATGCAATTTGCTGATAAAACAATGAATCATTTTTCTTAGTAACCTAAATTATAATTAAAAAAAATTGCGTGAGAAAATAATTTTTGCAAAAGCTTGGATATTGATAGATATGCATACAGTGTTGAAAAAACTGGACATTATTTATAGTTTTAGAAAATTTAAATCAATGTTAGTGTAACAACTAATGATATGTTTTACAAGTCATCAAGTGTGAACATTGGTCAATTTTATATTATTGTATTATGGTTAGGTAAAGTTTGATGATATATAATCTATAATAAAATATATAATAAAAGATAAAACTTAATTAATAAGTAGAGAAGTTTGATCATTTAGATGAAGTTCAAGTTTTAATTAGAATTATTAGATGAAAATGATGATGTCATATGTCTTTTTATGTTTTTTTAGATTTAATTTTAATTTTTATAATTCAAATATGACTATTAGTTAAAAAAAAGGTAATTGAATGAGAACCACTGATCTCATGTACCATTTGTCTAGTGGCCACGGGGCTATTACCCAGTGGTTTATGGCTATTAATTATGGAAAATAATTGTTACATTTTATAGATACATAATATAATTACTCTAATGATATAATCATAGAAAATAATTCCTAAAACTTTATATTTTTTTTAAATCACATTTTTTCTATAACATTTCATTTTGTTTATGCGGTACATTGTTATCAAATTATATATTATGATATTATATATGATTTTTATCATATAACGTAATAAATATTGATTATAAGTATTTAACTTTATATTGTTAGTATCTTATGATATTTAAATACAAAATATTATCGATATATATGGTGCTTTGAATAATCAAAGTTATAATATATTAAAAAAATGACAGCATCATCATTTTTCAACATCTTTTATCTATGTTTGTTGTATTACAATATTATAAAAGTTTAAAATGTAATTAATTATCTTTAATATAAAAAACTTCCAGCAGTTAGTATCTACATTAACTTTATACCATCAGTTTACAAAAAATATAATTAACACATATATCCTACGTATAATACTTGATACAAAACATTTTTTTATAATAGTATTATCAAATCTCAACATGTATTTTAATATATACTAATAGACAGTTGAACTAATGACTTATTGATCAATCATATCTTCGATTTTATCAAATTGACTATCGCTTATGTCATTATTTAATTTAATTATAAATTAAATTCTAATAATCATTATCAAATATATTATTATATTATTATTTATATTATGTAGAAAAAGTCTCATTATTTTAGAATTTTTTGTTTTCCATCAATAATTTATATTATGTAGAAAAAGTCTCATTATTTTAGAATTTTTTGTTTTCCATCAATAATTTATATTTTTTAGCCCTAAATACTTAATTTACATTTATTACAATTTTAGCCATGAGAAGAATTTTTTTATATATTTCATCATTTAATTAATTAAAAAAGTTTCAACATATGAAATATTGTCTACAAAAAAGTTTTCTAAAAGATGAATACAATATATATGTTCAATGTTTTAGAAGTATATTCTTTTAAATTTGTTTTTATTTACATTTTTTACATTTAAATTTATATATTTAATAATTTATCTTATTTATATTATGTAGAAAAAGTCTCATTATTTTAGAATTTTTTGTTTTCCATCAATAATTTATATTTTTTAGCCCTAAATACTTAATTTACATTTATTACAATTTTAGCCATGAGAAGAATTTTTTTATATATTTCATCATTTAATTAATTAAAAAAGTTTCAACATATGAAATATTGTCTACAAAAAAGTTTTCTAAAAGATGAATACAATATATATGTTCAATGTTTTAGAAGTATATTCTTTTAAATTTGTTTTTATTTACATTTTTTACATTTAAATTTATATATTTAATAATTTATCTTATCTTATAAACAATTCGTGTATTTACGACAGATAATATATTTAATCCGCGTATTATTTGGAAAAAAATCTAGCGCTTTGAATAAACAAATAGACGAATACCTTTATTTTTGCCGTTTGAACTAAAAATTCACATAAACATATATAAAATAATTTAAAGTTCAAACACCATTATCCATAAGCTCATGAATTCTATTTAGTCCACTCGGTCAAATGCGAAAAGTTTGGATATACAAAATTTAAAGGTTATATTTATTTAAGTTGGAAATGTAACAAAACAAAGTTAGTTGTTGAATTGGCAAAAGCCTTTCCTTTGGCGCCGTGAACCCGGGTTCGAGTCCTAGGGTTCTCAATTTATTTTTGACAATTGTTAAAAAGTTGAATCTCTTCTTACGTGGCATACATGTATGCGGATGTGATGCTAACACCTGAGCACTTTGAGATAGCTCCATATATATATATATAGAGATATGACTATTCCTTCTAATAATCACATCTACGGATCTCCATTTTCATAGGTGAGGTGCATAATGCAGCTATTAAACCTTATAGGAACATACACATTAATTATCGGCAGACTAAGAGATGTAAAGGGGCCTCTTGCTCTCACATTTGTAGCTACTTTCAAGAAGCAATTTTCACCTAGTATTCATCCAAGTAAGTGTAAAGCATTTCATCTTTCTTTGACTTTCGTCTACTGAGCAGTGCCTTGAGGAGACGTTTGCTTTTGCTCGGAATCTGGTTAGCTTCTTTACAAATCTCTCGATCGCCATTCCTTTCCTTTGATACGGATTTCCTAGGCTCTTGATGCTGCACATGAATCATTAGATCAAGCAATTAGTCAAACTCAAACAAAAGGAGATTGTAAGATGAGATTAGACGGTAACAGAAAAAAGCCATGCATCGTTGAAGATTGAATTTGTGCTTTTCTTGTAAAAGTGAGTGGGTGACAATTTCAATCACTTTGCTTATAAACGGGTTGATTTGAGTTGAAGAGGCATAAATTTGATTATTTCACACAAATTATATACATTTTTGAAAGTGGAAAGATATGTTTTGGTCAACCTGACCCATATCAACTAGCACTAAAACCCAGACCCATTTTGGCATGTTATTCGACCTGCCCAACCCACCAGGCACCAGTTTATCCCCTATATGCTTTTAGATACAAACTTGGTTTAAAAGATGACATTTTGCCAAGTACTACTTGTTCAGATTTGTTTACTAACAACATCGTGGAGCCATTATACACATGAATGATATTACAGATTGTGTGCACCACGTGTGGGTGGTTGGTACTACCATCAATTTATTTTTTAGCGTGTAAACGAAGATAACCAGCAAATAGGTAGATTAACCGGGAATATTTCAAAATACGGAATATGAGCAATTTTACATGCAAGATGGTGCGATTAGGAATATGAACCAAATGGGTGAAACTGCATGGTAAATCCTTACAAACAAAAGAATAATTTGACGTCATTTACCTGTTGTCGTGTGATTGAGTTTGGGTTTGTAGGCCATCTGAGATTCGGACTGGTAGATCTTGAATTCGTTCTTGAGTTTGGAGTGGTTGGCCTGCTCGGAAAAGATCCAGCATGCACTAGAGGATATCTCTGTGGTGAAGCTGGTCTCTTCTCTGAAACATCAGAATAAATAAATAGAAAAATCAAATACAAGTAAACGAGTATGCAGATCAAAATAAACAAACGAGAAATACCACACGTAGCAATTTCTGCCCATATACTTGTGTATCAGTTGATAATTTGGTAACGGTTACGCGTAATCTCGAATAAGATGGGTCAAATGGGTTGAAACTCGACCAAAATACATTTTGATCATTTGATGCATACAAAATCATAAAAACAACTTAATGAACTTGCTATTGAAATTATACAATTTCTGTAATCACACTTAATTAATAAAAAATATGAGTCAAAACCACACCCATACTTTATAAAGTACACAATTTGACACAACCCTTTTTTAACCCATTACCCAACACATGCAGCCCACCCATTTTGCCCCCTCTAAGAAACACGTCACACACATCAAGAGAACTTAAAAAAGCGGATATACTAACCGATATCTTTTCTTGTAACTGTGCCAGCAAAGGAAAACGACTCTGGTTGTTGGGATGTCCGTGGAGAAGGAGATGGAGATCGTTCTTTTCTGCAAATTTGATAAAATGGTGACAACAGAATACCCATCAAATGCACATAATGTTGTAATTAAAGCTTTACCTGACTAAAGTTGTGGGCTTATTACTGGTCATAGCTTGATCGACTTCTGTGAGTCCAAAACAAAAATCAATGAAAACTATAAACTGCCATGGCAGACATGGCACCATCAACATAGGTCATAACAAAGAATGTAAATCACAGGTGGCAATACGGATGGGCCGCACAGGTTAGGAATGCATTAGGACAAGCTAGGTTAACCGACTAGCATTTCTTTTTATCCATTTTCAAATTCATAAATAGTTCATGTATTATAAACGATAATTAAGCTATACAATTGAAATCTTGTATCTTTGAATAGATTGGTTTAAAAGATTAAAGACATTTAAAGAACTCTTTAGGCGAATTTCAGCCCATTAAACCCGTTTTCAAGTAAATGTTTCAAAATCGGAATCATCAAAACAATAATTGTGAATTGTTACCAATATTTTGTTCATGCAGATCATCTTCATCATCCGCTATGCATTCTTGGTGTTTTAATGTAGTGGTGGTGCTTTCTTGCATCGTCTCATCAGCTGAAGATTAATCAGAAAATATCACAATAACTACAAAATGAATGGAGATGAAACTGACACACACAAAAAAAAGTACTCCCACCTGTGGGTATTGTAACATTTTCATTTCTAGAAAGTTTTCAAGTCAATATTTACATATTTGGGTCCACAAAAATCTTTAACTTGTCATTCTCAAAGGGTATCCAAGACATAAAAATTAAACAAACATTGGAACATTTATCAAGTCAAGAGTACCAGGCAAGATGTATCTCTTATGGTACTGGGGAATATTTATTAGCAATGACTGTTGGGAGACGCCTTCATGATCAAAATACCCCTGGCATGTTCTTAATCGCTGCAACGTCAAAGATATAAAATCAAAATTGGTCCAAACGAAAAAACTATGCTTATCTTAAGCAAATGCTTCAGAAACTTAACATTTACAGCAAAGAGCTTTACTATTTTATAAAGATGGAAAATTCGACCCATTTACTTTAGAGTTAAGAATGGGTCAATATTGGGTTATGTTATATTCATATACGGTCAAATAGGTTGAACAGGTAGATGGTCTCCAAAAGTGTATCTTAATGCATACAACCAGTAAATTGCTTTCTTCAGAATATTTATTATATCTGTATAATAGTCGTATTTGAATCGAATATTTATTTATAAATACATTAAACAAACAGAAGAGTTTTTGCTGGACAAATCGACCCTTTTTGACACAACCGCCCCATATACATCTCAATTTTTTACCATTTCAAGTATCACCAATTGCAGATAAATTTATACATGTTTCAAGAATCGTTATCGATACATGATTCTAATTCTAATTCTTTCCCCAAGCTTTTAAGAACGATCCATGGTATATGTAACAATCGTGGGATAGTGCAATATCGAACCTAATACGAAGAGATCAAAGGGTACCTGTTCAATGCATGATACCTGAATCTCTGTTCCAGAAACTTCTTCAATCTTTTCGTCAATTAGATTATTAACTTTGTAAGAAACAGCTCCCAAATGGTCAACTGTATTGACTAAAGCCTTGATGGCATAATCTTTTAATGTGTCAACCACTCTGTGAACAAATTTATAAGAAATTTTGTATAAATGACAACGTCAAGATTGAACTTATGGATTACCTTGTTAAGGACTAATTATAGCCCGACCCCAAGAAAAAGATACATGTTTACTTTTGAGCTCAAACCTATTATTTATTGTTAGAGGTGGCCGTTTTGACTCACTCACTTATAAATTGATTAATTCAGGTTAAATTTTTATCTCTAATGGGTCAAAATAACCTGGAAGTCCTTCTAAGTGTGCAAGTGTATCTTTGTTAAGCATAACGAATTGAATTATTACTGAACCATATTAAAACCTTATACAATAAGTTTTCCATCCTATGCAAGCCATTTCAGCCAGTACCAAAAGATGGTTATTCCCCAACCCACTGACTTACCCACCCGTTTCTCACCTCTACTTGTGGTATTTAACATGATATGGGCTTTCTTACAAATGTCGAAGAGGCGAATTAACCTGTACAATCTACTCACATTTGCTTTTGATCGTCGTTGGTATATGATAACTCAAAGTATTCAGCAGCTGAGTACAATTGCTTTCTTAGATTCTTTAAATCCTGAAAAGAAATGCAACAAGTTCAATATAAACGGGTTTCTTTATATATAATAATTGACGAACAAGAACAAAAGGGTAAGAAAGTACCTTAAGACTGTCTGAAAATAGCAAGCTTTGATGCATAGCAATTTCATCATAATTGGCTGGTTCTCTTGGAAACGGCATTGAAGAAGATGAAGACAGTGTTTCCATTTAAAGGGGTTCTTCTCTAATAAAATCTACAAATAATCACTAACATTAATGATGTTTTGTATATCATTAGACAAATGGTTCTTGGTAACATTTGAGGGGTATCTAATGTGCATTAAGCTAATTTTTGCTGCTAGAAGTCACAATGGAGTATTATAATTTTGATTATCTGAAAATGTCATAATAATAAGATCTGGATAACGAAGTGGATGTAGTTATTTAAACCCATTCACTTACAAAGTAGATAATTAAGTTACCTTCTTTCTCTAGCATCCTAAAAGCCAACTGAAAAATAAATAGGTTAAACAAGTGGAAGTCGTTTAAAATGTTTGAAGCCTCCACAATAAATTTATTAAAAAAAGACTATTGTTCAGAAAATAGATATTTGTAATCACATTCGACTAATTTATCAAAACAGAACAATCTGGACACAAGCATTCCGAGAACCCAACCAGACCCAGTTTGATCACCCGCTACCCACCGCACCTGACCCATCTATTTTGCCATCTCTAAAGTAAACGATTATGAACGTAAATGTAGAAGCACCTATAAAGAACACATTTTTCTCCAAGTATTGGATTCTTTCGAGTCACAATAGTTGCTCTAAAAATTCACATCTAATTACCCCCAGTTCTAGTATGTGCCTATGTGGTGTCTCGGGTTCAGATAACAGTTCATGATTGATTCTGAAGTTTATAAACAGAGAGATTCATAGAATCAAGAGCTCTTGATTAAAGCAAGGAGACAACGAGAATCAGTTCATGTTAATAGTTTTATATTACTTAAATCTAAAGAAAAATACTAAAGAGCAGTCAAGAATATATCTTTTTGAATACTTGTGCTAATCTGAATACAAAAAGTTGCTAAAATGCACTGTATATCAAAATCTTGACAATTACACACCCATCCCCTTTCTGTCATGAAAGCAGATTCCCCACATTCTTTTTGGGCAAAAATTGGCATACAATCCTTAAAACACAAAAGTACCAAATCTTGCCCAAATACAAACCCTGATTGGTTCTTGACTAAAAAACCAAAAAAAACACAAGTTTAACCTCATGAAACTTATTGTATATAACCAAAATGTCTCTATCTTCAAATCCTAACCTTTGGAGTTTGGACCATACAATTCTATAAAAAAAAATGTCAATATCAAACATGCTTTTTTAAGTCCAAATCCAAGCATAACTATAATAATAGCAAATGTAGAAACCCAACAAAATCAGGCCCAAAAAAATACACATATAATTATAACATATGGTCATGCAATAATAATTAAACAGATGGGGATTCACTTGTAAAAAGGAAAATTAGAAACTTTCCACAATTTCTCAATAACCCAATAAGAAAAAAGCACAAAAAATAGCAATATAGCATAGTACATTAACATACAAAGAAAAATGCATAAACTCATATACCCAATTAAATACTTTCAGATTTCTTGCAATATTTCACAAAATCCACATAAATGCAGAAGCAGAAACCAGTAAATAATGATAAAGTTTTGAGCTTTTTGAGCTTACCTGAGATTTGAAATTTAAATTACCCAATAAGCTGCTGCTACTGGCTATTTGGACTTTTTCAGTTACTCTGAGAAATGAGGGTCTTTTTTTAAATCAAGATTTTGACTGCAAATGACACCATATTTTGTGGATTTTTTTTATCTTTGTTTTGATAAGAATACGCATGAAAATTGTAAAATGGGAATTGTTTTATTTTAGAGAGGAATTGGAGCAGAAAAATGGAAGTGATATTGGATAGCTAATGGCAAACATATCTACTTATTGTTTCTTCTTTTTTTTCTTTTTTTTTGAGAAAATATGGTATGAGAGTTAAAAAGGCAAATTTGGTGATTTTATAAGACATGTACTACCAAACAAAACACATGAATCTTTCTTTTAAGTTGTTTTGTTCTTTTTTAGACATGGAATTTAATCTTTGTATTTATAAATGTGAAATATATGATATTGGATATTGATGACGCCCAAATTAAAGGTGTTCAAAGAGAGAAGGATCAATTTCTAGGTTATCCATCTAATTGACATCTATGTATTAGAAAAAGAAAAAAAAAACCCTTGTTAACTGATAAGTTTTAACAAGGAAATGCGATCAATCATAATGCACCACGGGTACACATTGAAATTTGTCCATATGTGTCAAAACTTGTCAAAAACCAAGGTGTGGTGCCAAAACTACAAACCGGAGAATAAAAACATGACCGGATTTTGTGAAAGTTGCCGGAAAACATAAACTAGAAAATATTTTTGTAAACAAATTTGGGCTCAAAAATTAGGGGTCGGGAATTCCAAAATCGAAGACGCCATGACTGCCAAACCGAAAATTTACCCCGCCAAGATACGTCCCGGATTATCCGAGTCCCATTTTTAGGAACATTGTTATCATCATCGCCCATTTAACGTAAAACCGGCAATCTAATTGTTCAACGATATCATCATCAGCAGTAACACCATGTTTTCCGGCCACTATTCCTTTAATGGAACAAAAACGGCAACCCTACATCAGAGTAAAGATTCCAGCAATGCTACCGCAATATTAACACTACCAAGTTAAACACATAGTAATTAACGGCAATAGTAAGCAACAAATATACATAAACAGTAGTAACATATAAACATATAAAACCAGTAGCAGTAACATATAGCAACAGTGACCGAAAACTCCAAAAAAGGGGTCACTGGATAAGTGTTAACAAAATGGTCGACGATGAAAAGAAACCTCCAAACATGGAGATGCATACCTCAAACAAGGAGATGCAAACCCCAAAAACTGACAGCCTTGAAAACCCCCAAACGGAGAAAACAAGGTTCGCCGAAAAAGTACAAAGGGATTTCAAATCTCGCCGATATAGTAATGGTGTACGTTGGAGAGCATCGGAAAATCGATTCCGACATCGGTTCCAGCAATAGAAGCCAAGAAAAATACAATATTAGCCTCAAAATTGAAAACCAATTTATGATTATGTGTCCGGCGAAAACTTTCTTGGCATTACACCGAGAAATAAAACCATCACAAAGCAAGCTCCCATCATTCACAAGTATCGGCACCATAGAGCCGATATACATAACCGATGCTATTATTCGTTTTGAGTCGGAGATGATGGTGTAAGGCAACTGCAGTGCCGAATGTGCCGATGAAAAGAACCGAGAGAAAGAATCGATTACACCTTTTCCCCTTATAGTAATGTAATAATATAATATTTTATGCGTTATTTATGTAACCTAATGACCATTGAAAGATAAATATCCACATCCACATATATACTATTACCCACATATAAGGGTTCAAAGACATTTTAGTTTAATGGTTTCTAGAATAGAATAGTGTTAGATAAAAACCATACCCCTAAGAAACACTAAAAAAAGTTAGTTGGCCCGAGAATGGAGGAAAAACTTCGAAAGAGTGAGCAAATGTTGTTCAGATATAGACACAGAAGCAATGGATTTCATTGCATGCCTCAAGAAGTCCAATGCTATATTATACAATGTTTTAGTTAATGTACATTAAATAGTTTTACATTTATCAAAAAACTACAAAGAATGAATTTTTGATATGGAAGGTATAACTTATTTCAACACGTTAAATGCAACCCTATGGGTTGTTTTTAGCATATCCATTATATTAAATAAGGTTGTGAATATAAGTGTTGTGCAAAGATTAAGTTGGATGAAAATGTCATGCTAATACTATTGGGATGTATGTTTTGATATCACCTACTATACCACCTAGCCCTTACCATGTTGTGGTTTCGTGGGACCGAATAGATGATGTGGCAGTTGATGGGATTTGTTACCACCAACGACGACGTTGGTGGCTAAAGAATGGTGTGGCGGCAGTTGTTTGTGATGATGGTGGTTCATCATTCATGTATTGCTGAAATACAGTGATTGTTTGCTTGTGTTTGATTTGTTTATTCAATAAGCTTACAAGTTTTATCCCAGTAGATTGAAGTCGCCTAAGCAATAGCCCATTAAAATGGTTCAAGTTGGTTAAAGCCGACCCATACCCAAGCCAACCCAAGCGAGCTTGATCCAATACTAGCTAGTTTTTAGGGTTCTTTTTTTCTATTTTTCGGTCACCGGGTTTGATCTGTTCGATCTAATACGGTCCAGGTTTTGATTCTGATCTGATAACTACCTTGCGCTACTCACTGTTCATTATAGTTATTTTAGTTAAATTAGTTTTTTTTTTTTGACAAGTGACTTTCACATACGCGTATGGCTGAGTCCTCACGCTCAATGAAGGGTAGCTAAGCCATAGCCTTCGCACCATACCACCTCCTTTGGAAAATACCATCGAGGAGAACCCGCCAAGGCTCGAACCCGAGACCTTGTGGTAAACTCCCCCGGGGCCCGCATAAACGGTTTAAGGAAAGACCCCTGGCCACTGGGGTTTAAGCCAGTGGTTAGTTAAATTAGTTAGCTACAATATTTGGACCGGTAAGCAAGATATTTAAATTATTTTAACTCTTTAATTAGGCTTCTTTGTCATTTCATCATTAGCGAATATATATTATACTTCAGCTAGTGAACAATTGTAGCATCTTTATTTCATCAAGTTAATAAAACTAGTAATTCCATTTAGTGGTAACCATCCTTTCATCAATTTCTTTCTTGATTTCAGCTGATTGTCTCTTGAAAAATCAATGATGATTCATGATGAACTAATAATCATCTGAAACTGCTAATAATCTACATCAACAATTATTTTTGAGATGAAAAAAAACGTTATATAATGGTATAATGGACGGGAAAAAACAAAACTCACATGTGATTAATTAAGTAATGATTTAAAACCCGTAAATCTTTGAAATTGGTAAAATAAGAAGTAACCACTCAAATAAAAGAGAAGGAACGTTTATTTAAATAAAAATGGAGTATTTGTTTAACAATATTATATAAAAATTTCTCTTACAAGAAGATAAAAATGGAGTATTTGTTTAACCATGTTATATAAAAATTTATCTTATAAGATGACGACGTTCACATATGTGGATGAATCTAAATATTTTATTAACAAAGTGTCGTCAAAATATAATAAACATATTTAATTAGACAAAACTGTAACACAAAGTTTTTATTTTTTTTAACATTTAGTCGGGATAAGACATCAATAAAATTTCATCGTAAGTTGAGTTTAATTAATTCCTAGCAGCATTCATTCAAAAAATTTCATCATATTGGGTTTCCATAAACATATTCGGTTTTTTAGCAATTAAAAGGTAAAAAAAATAAGGGGAAAAAGAAAGAGTAGCTATAGGGTGCTAAAGATTTACCATCATTGCCGTGAAAGATTATCCTACAAATAAATGAAAGATTTACTATCATGATGATCCTACAAACAAACTACCAACAAGTAACCTTCATTGGGGATAACAAAGATGTCATGATTATGATTGCTGTGAAAGAGCATCTATATGGCATGCCTTGTATGACGGCTATAAAATACTTGATATCTACAATTTTTATTTTTATTTTTTCTTGAACAGCATGTACAAACTTTTTTTTTCTTTCTTTTTTGAACGGCATGTACAAATCTTTTTGTTTTTTTGTTGTTAGCTTATTTACGCATTAATTATCACTTCTTCTATAGAAACCTCATTTTCGTTGATGTTTGTGTTGATACCGGCCACGTAACATGATGTATTTAGAAAGCTAAAAATGAGAAAAAGTTCTCTAAGTAAAAGCATTCACCCCACAAAAATTATTCAAAATGTGAAGACGCGTGATTTGTTAGTTGTGGTATAGAAATAGGAGAAATAGGACTAAAAAAATACTTTTAGTTGGCCGATAGCATCATAGCAACACAAACATCAACGAATAGAGAACTTTGATCGTCTTCACATTTGAGTGTGGTACATTTCTATAAAACATTTCACATATGCATGAAAAAATAACTTAAATTTGTGTTTGTCATGTTTTTTCATGTTTGTTTATATAAGTTTACATAATTACATAAATACTTAGCGTAACAAAACTTAGAATTTTAAATAATAATTGATGTTATCATGGGTGGATCCACTCTTATAGGAGCGGGGCAGTTGCCCCGATAACTTTGAAATTGTTAATGCAAGTGCTAACAGGTTTTAAGGTGAATAGGACTCAATCTTTGTCGATACCCTCGACCCAATTTTTGAATGCCCTCCTCAAAACAATAAAATGATGATAAAGGCAATAATAAGCCAAAACTGATTATTGAAATTTATATAAAAATGAAAAAACAAAGTTTAAGATCTTGACATTAATGTGGATCTAATCTTTGTAAACATTGTTAGGCCGGTGCTTATAAGGAGGAGAGTCCTCCAGCTTCTTGTCTGCCACATCAGCATCACATCACTCAGGACTCCCCTCAGGACTCTCCCTGTCTATAAGGACAGCTTCTTCAGAACTTCTTCGCCACATCATCAATTATTTTATAATTTATCTCACACACACAAATACACATATATATACACTACACATATATAAAACAAAACAAAAAACTTCAGCCGACCCCACCTCCTTCCGTCCTTGAACTTCTTGGGGAAGACTACCATGCGAGATGCAGCCACAAGGACGACCAATGTCAATAACCGTCCGCGTCTTTGGAAGCCAAGGACGCTCTCCAAAGACGTCTATAAGCACCACCCTTAGAGAACAATGAAGAAGACGACGATATCTTTGGCCCTTTTTTCAATTATTTCATTAAAACCCTTTATAATTGTTTAGAGTTATGAATTTTGCCCTTTAATTTGTTAATACATTTATTCAATGCCTTAAATTCAATCATATAAAATTAAATATATATATATATATATATATATATATAACTTTATATATATATATATAGGGGCCATCCAATAAGAACAAGATAAAAATAAGAACATGTAAGAACCAATAGGAGACTTCCAAATCATCAGCCATTAAAAAGGGTAATATAGACAATTGGAAAATACAATTAATTTATACTTTTTTTTAGATTAATTTCTCTTTCTATCAAATACATTATTTTCTTTTCATTTTTGTATCGATATCTTCAATTTAATAATGTATTCACCTTCTTCTGCAAAATTTTACCCACATCCCTTGCAAAGCAAAATCTCAGATCACTGATACTTTTCCAAACTATTGCATTTGTTCGCCATACTACAAAACCCGGTTTACACATATTAAGTTATTAACAATACCCATTAGATGCACACTTTAATGCTTTTTGTATATTTTAGCACGGATGCACAATTTTATGCTTTGTGTAAATTTTTGGCATGGATGCACAATTTTTTTAGCATGGATGCACAATTTTTTTTTGGGAACAGGGATGCAATTTTTTTGTATGTGCATCCACTTCAATTCATTCATATGTGTGGATAATCTAATTTTGGTGCGAAGCTTGCTATGTTTGTCTGACTATCTAAATACCTCTTTTTTATACATGTTCATCCAACTAAAATCAAGAAAAAAAAAGGATGCGAAAGTGCATCCCTATAAAAATCAAAGTGATTGATGTCAAATTAAAGGCAATTAAAAGCTGAAAATTTCGATTATTGTTATTTGATCTGAAAATTAATTACATATGGTTTATGTTTGATTGAAAAATTTGGAGATAAAGTGTCAATGAAATGTTATAAAGTCTGCAGGAAAAATAAACTGCCATGAATTAACGTGGTGAAAGCCATGCATATTTTTGTTTTTTCTTTTTCTTTTTTTTTTTCATTTTTTCATTTACTATTATGTCCTTTAAAATACATGTAAAAAGACATATTCACCATTAATTCTATTAAATATTTCAAAAATACCCTCAATCATCTTAGCCCTTAATTTTTTTCATCCAATGGTCAGAAACTGTTCTCATTGTTCTCATTTTTAACATGTTCTTACCTATGTGACAGTCATGTATCTAAGCTTGGTTATAAAACTCCCTTCACCTTAATATTTAATTTATAAAAACATGGGGCCAATAATTTATTCATTATACAATAAATATCAAAAAATTAGTATGTGAGATGTTTTATTTATATATAAGTTTAAATACATAAAAACCATATTCATTTTTCTAATATATATCTATTCTTAAGTAGTATATGTCCCATATAGCTTAACATGATGCTAAAGTATAAACCTCGTGTTGTTTGTTTACAAAATTTATTAAGGGTCACTTTAAAGCGTTTCTTATAGGGTATCAAAAATCTCATGACCGGCCTGTCTATAACTCATCGCATTTCTGTTACCACCTTTGTCATCGTGCACCCAGTATACAAAAAATCCTGGATCTGTCTCTAGATGTTGTCCGTCATCTTTGGGTCCAACGACGATAAACAAAGATAAAACTAATAACAATTAGTAAAACTAATAAGGATAATAATAAATCAAGATATAACTGTAAGATGATGATATTTCAAAGAATTATGAGATAAAATTAAGAAAAAGATTTAATGGAATAGGCATATCAAGTTTTTAAAATTTTAAGTTGATTATTAGATCTATATTCATTTTCCAACTAATAATATAATCTTTTTTAATTAACTTAAAGTTTGGTTAAAAATAAATAAATAAATGAGAATAAGGTTGATATGACAATATTGTCATATGACAACCATAAGTTATAATTATCATCTTAATATCACTAAACTTTAATTATGTTACAACATATATTTCTTTATCTTTTTCTCAAAATTGGATAATATTAAGTGTTAATAATAAAATATCAAAAATTCACATATAGTTTTTCTCTCTAACGGTAAATTTGATTCAGCAACATTATTTCTTTATATACCCAACTTGAAATAACCATTATCTCAATTTTATAGATCATTTTCCTTTTACATTAAGAATTGAATTTATGACTTTAAAGTTTCAAGTTTCTTCATATATTAAAACAATTTATTGGTAAAAAATTAAAAATTCTCATATAAATAAACAACTTGATGTTTAATTTTCTTTTTTTGAACTTTACTTGATGTTTAATTAACATTAACACAATCATGAAAGGTGCAGTAATTATGAGTTATGATATGGGAAATGTTAAACTCCGTTCTTATTTTTTGCAATTTTCAAGAATGGATGATGAACGTACGTAACTCCCATAACCGCAGAGCTAGAGCTAGCTAGGCGCATATCCCATGAGATAAATCCACTTCTCTCCCCTTATAAATAAAAATCATCACATTTTTGTAAATTAACAACTTATATAACTCACTCAATTTCTTAACTATTTCGCCTTACAAAAAATATATATATATATCTTAACTATTTTCTTTCAATTTTCCCTCACAAATGGAACAGCCACATGCAAATGATCATCAAAACCACTTTGATCTTGAAGATTGGCTTCACTACTTTGACCAAGTCAATCCACCACTTTGCTGGTAAATTATATATATATATAAGAAAAATGTTTATTAAATATATTGCAAATGGAACAGCCACATGCAAATGATCATCAAAACCACTTTGATCTTGAAGATTGGCTTCACTACTTTGACCAAGTCAATCCACCACTTTGCTGGTAAATTATATATATATATAAGAAAAATGTTTATTAAATATATTGCATTTTGATACAGGTTCACGTCTCATATGTGACAATGTGGAATACCAGATTAACCAATTTTTTGTTGTTGCAGGGTCCAGACACTCGAGAAGCTCGATTCGATCCAAGTTTCTCAAGTACTCCTTAAAGTAGACCAACCTGCAGTTGATCATGTGCATGATGTTGATGTATTTCCATACTTTGATCCCATAAATGATGAACATTTTATAAGCTGGTGGGATGGTGGCTTGCCATCTCTAGTTTGTCACATTGATGATGATAAGAATAATGTGGAATATTGCCATAATGGTGCAATAATAAATGGTAATGTACACAATAATCTAACAGTTAGCGACGTGGGTGCAATAACTAATAGTGGTCATCGTCGTGCGGGGAAGAGATCAGCGACAAGCCGAGTGTTGGAGTTGGAGGAGATAGAGAGGTATTTTGAGTTGCCAATAGTTGAGGCTGCTCAGGAGATGAAGGTAGGATTGACTCTTCTGAAAAAAAGATGTAGAGAGCTTGACATTAAGAGATGGCCTCACAGAAAACTCAAAAGTCTCAATTCACTCATTCACACTGTCAAGGTTTACTACTAATATACTACTATCATTCTAATTGATTTTTACATTTATATACTATTTGATATACATAATACATAATGTTCATGCATGCACTCATACATAATGACAATGTCATTAGCATATTATACTCGTAAATTGTCACTTATATAGTTATACATATTTACTATGTGTTCAATTCCGTGCATATGTATTTTGAGCTAATCATGACATATACAACTGTTTAATACTACTAATTAAGTTATTATTAACGTGTTATTATCATTTTTGATGTTCATGTTAATACATATATAAGTATGGAAATTTGGTATTTGAGTAAGCAAATAATATGTATCGATCGGTGTATATATGTATATAATTAATATGATATGAGATAAACTACACAGGAGTTGGGAATAAAGGGGAAAATTGAGATGCTTGAAGAGCAAAAGAGGATGATGGAGAAGGTGCCTGAGATGGAATTCACTCATGAAACAAAGAAGCTGAGGCAGGCTTGCTTCAAGGCTAGCTACAAAAAGAGAAATAGAATCAATAATCCGATCCCCCTATATATATGCCCTTGATGTATTAATTATATACGAGTATCATCCTTGAATTATCATCATCATATATATATTAGCTAGCTAGCTAGGGTGTTAATTAGTCATGTACTCATGTTGCTATGATTTAAGGGCCTTTAATTTGGTACATTAAAATCATCTTTAGTCTGTTTAGCTCTTTTGTTCCCTTCCCCTAGCTAGTTTACCTATCTTTTGTTTGTAATTAATTAGTCTTATTATCATGTTGTTATGATCAATTCAAGTGCTTTGAGTTAATTATTAGTAAAATATAGTTCGATCTAAGTGCTTAGTCATTTTTCTTCTACTAACTTTACTTTCAGATAATATTTGTATCAAGTGCCTAAAATCACAACAGGCCGGCCGGTTTAGAGTTCTGTGACACAAATCAAAGGTATAACCATAAAATAAAATATTGCCAACAAGAGAGACTTCGATCCATTACCGCTAAGCCCAATGGTTTTGAAGCAAAATCACTACAAAAAGGGTTCATTCGCAATGCACGTATTGCGCATCACATTTTGAAACAAAGAAAATTGTTTTTTTGGGAAAAAAACTTCGCAAGTGTTATAAGGTCCGGTCGGATTTCTTTTCGATTTGGAGGGAATACAAAAATCAATTTTTTTTTTTGGGTTTAGTGACAATAATATCATCGCCAAAAGTTAAATGGTTTTTTTTTTCTTTATCTTTGATGTCAAGAAAACGAAATTAAATTAAAAATATCATTTTGGTGATGAATGTCGTCACTAAATGATAGTTTGACTTTCAAAGTCAAAATGAAATGAAAGTTTATTTTGTCATTTAAATTTGGGCGTCGCCAGAAGTTGCCCACCTCCTATTGTTGTTTTTCTTAGTAGTGATATGATCAATATATGTCTCACATGATTGACTTCTCCTGTTCATACTCTTGCATCAGAAAGAGAGGTTATAATCTTTGAAATGTACTTTTACAAACTGATTATATATAGCAATTAGCAAACCAAAAACAAGTCTCCCTAAATGTTTAAAAATTCTAGCTATTACAACATATAACAAACATATATCCATATATAATTGAACCTGCTGATATGTATGTATCCATTACATATAACTCATAATGGTAACCGTATCATGATCACGATATAGTATAGAACTTGTTCACTCTTGTCTTCGCGATCTCCATGGTATCGCTTGTTTAAGAGTCCCAAACATGCTTGCCTGTCAAACAATCAGCTAGGTTGTTAAGTATGCAAAAACTTTTGAACTCAAAATTATACCATAATTTTTACATTAATCTTATTAATTTGACATATTGATTTTTCTTTTAGCATTTATAGAAGCTTTCGGACAGACAAAAAAGTGTTGAAGGTCAATCCAACATGACCCGGACCCATAAGTAAAAGGTATCAATGATTTGATTTGTTACACAACACATCCACCTAACTTGTTTGACTTTTATTATTCCTATATCTATCTCATATTAATTATGTTTGATTGATTTTCTATGTCAAAGATCATATTGATTCTGTTTCTACAAGACATGAAGTACTCCGAATGAAAGGTTGGAAAGTATCAAATAATTGATATTGGTGGGCCTTAGGCCCATGAAATGTTGACTTTTGGTAATATGTGGGGTGTTAGTTTGGCAAAAACAGCAATTTAACACGGGTAATTTGGAAATGTTAAAAAAAAAAAACACGGGTAATTTGGAACTAATTTGGCATAGTTTTACCAATTTGGATTGCTTTAAATATCAAGTCATCCAATGTGATAGTACACCAAGAAAAGAAACTAATCAAGCCAGGTTTGTTTAGTCGCCTAGTCGGTAACATTTCTAAACCATGTGTTCCGATTTAACAACATTTTACGATACATATTAGTTATGTAGTAGCTTTTAGGAGTTTTTTTTTCAATGTAAAAGCTTCAAGCTTATATATATAACCAAATAAGGCTTTTTATTTGTAGTAAAGATTTTTTTTAAAAGCTAGAAATCCTAAAATCTAAAAAAAGAAACAACTTGATATTAACAAACATAGACAAAACCGAACCTTGCACGTACAACGATTAATTAAGCAGGGGATCACTTACCAAGAATCGGCCAGAAGTGGTACCCTTAGCGAAAGGGAAGCTATTTTTCCTTGTTATTTTTCCACTCGAATCAATAGACTTGTGAAGGTCACGAAATGAAGAGCCCAAAGATCCGCTACTGCCACCACCGCCACTTAACGTATCTGCAAAGCTATCCCACCTCCAGGAGCAAAACCTCCCTGACGAAGGCGATCTATCCACTTTTCCACCATGATCAGTATCCCGGAAACTTTGCCATCTCCATGAACCAAACTTAACTATTGCTGATTTTTCTTTACTCATTAACTTCCTTAACGGCATCCTCATCTTCCCTTTAGTACTTTTATTATCATTATTATTACTACTCGACGTTCCTAGCGTGTTTGAAGGGTACACATGACCTTCATATGGTCCGCTCAGCACAGTGGTCGGAGATGGTACAATCTGTATTCTAACATTGTTCACTATGTACAACAAACATATATATACAAATTAGTTTACATGTTCATTATCTCCACCCTTATGGATACGCAATTGAAATTTGTGAGACGGTTCACATTAATTTATAAATCAAACATGTATACACTTTTCACATATATTTTCACTTTACGTACATAGCTAGAGGTCTGTTTGGCTTCATAAAAAGTATGATGCATGTTTGAATAGATGTTTAATTAGAAGTATAACATGATTAAATGTAAACGGGAATCACTAATTATCAAAAAAAAATAAAAATATATATATGTTAGACTAGCTAGCTAAGATTTGTACAAATAATTAATCAGTTCCATATATACGTATAGAAAAGATTTCTAAAGAATTAAAGTAAATATGAAGGGTACACACACCTTCTAAGGTTGTTTGCTCAGCACAGTGGACGTCGGAGATGGTACGATCTGTATTCTAACATTGTTCACTACAACATACGTACATATATACGCATAATTAATATTCATCATCTCATCCACCCTTTATAAAATATTTGTGAGACTGTCAAACATATAAATCTTGTAAATTCAAAATATTGGTGCGTATGATATGTTGATATATCATCACTTTTCATAGTGGAAAAGTACGTATAAATACCTTAATTAGAGATCTTTGACTTCTGTAAGCGTATGATTTGTAGACGGATATTTAGGATGATATAACATAAATGTAAAACGGGATATGATATTATAGACAAAATATTCATCTATATATATATATATATATATAAAAGATCATCTATATATATATATATATATATATATATAAAAGATCATCTATATATATATATATATATATATATATAAAAGATCATCTATATATATATATATATATATATATATATATATATATATATATATAAAAGATCATCTATATATATATATAAAGATACTATATATATATATATATATATATATATATATATATATAAAAGAATTAATTGTTGTAAAATAAATATTAAAATCAAACTATATATATATATATATATATATATATATAAAACAGAAGAAGCTCCATGTCAATACATATATATAAAGTCATCTATATATATATATAAAAGTATATATATATAAATACATATATATAAGCACATATATATAAATACACATATAAAAGATCATCTATATATATATATATATAAAAGATCATCTATATATAAACATTCACATAAACAGTCATCTATATATATATAAGTATATATATATAAATACATATATATAAGCACATATATATAAATACACATATAAAAGATCGTCTATATATATATATATATATATATAAACAGGGAATCCTAAATAGGGAAATAATAATCCTCTATATATATATATATATATAAAAGATCATCTATATATATATATATAAAAGATCGTCTATATATATATATATATATATATAAACAGGGAATCCTAAATAGGGAAATAATAATCCTCTATATATATATATATATATATATATATATATATATATATATATATATATATATAAAAGATTTATACAAACCAAGTATATACTTAACTGCCATTAACGATCATCTATATATATATATATATATATATATATAAAAGATCAATTCCCATAAACATTCACATAAACAGTCATCTATATATATATATATATATATATATAAGTATATATATATATATACATATATATAAACATATATATATATATATATATATATATATATATATATATAAAAGATCATCTATATGTATATATATTAATTTTTTTATTAGGTAAAATCCATAAATGATTTGAACTTTATTATAGCCAATAATCCACATTTAGCGAGTGATTCAGATTTCACTCACAACGAATATTCAATTTTCACTTTGGTATACTTGGGGTTTTTTCTCGAATAAAGCTAGTATATGATATGGTGGGCTTGACTACTCAGCGTTGTTTGCGTTTGCAGGGTAAAGAGTCACTTTTTATTAGGGGTGTAAACGAGTCAAGCCTCCTTGATAACTATTCGAATTCGATTCGTAAACAGCTCGTTTCGAGCCGAGGCTAAACAAGCTCGAGTCGAATTTGAGCTTGGCTATTGACTCGTTTAGTAAGCGAGCCCAGGATCTAGCTTCGAATACACAACTCGATTAAGCTCGCGAGCCTTAACGAGCTGCGCGATGCGGCGGTGATAGTGGTAGCGACGAAGGTCTGGCGACGTCGGCAGTGGTGGCGGCGATGTGCGACGGTGACGGTGGTGGTGGTGAATGTAAATTAATTGGTGTAATAGGGGTTAATATGGTTCTTTAAGGGTTGGAGGATCTATGTTGTAATTTATTTTATTAAGGGTAATTTGAATTCTTTACATATAAAATAGATAGAAACCTTAATATTTATTTGATGTTGCTTCACGTATGAATACAAAATTAATAATTTACAATTGAAAATTGGAAACAACTTAAATGCTATATTTGTAAGAAGATACATCATGAATTCATTTAATTTAATAAAGTATAAAGACTAATGTTGTATTTTTTCAATAATAAATATAGAAATAACATTATCATTTAATCTAAGGGTTATGACTAAAATGTTATAATTTATCTAACGGTTTTGGTTTCTCCATAAAATAATTTAAGCAACACATGTTAGATTAAATAATATAAACAAATATTGTATACAAAAAAAATATTATAACAGATAAAATACAATATTCTTTTAATTTGATTTTACATATATTTTTTACATTTAAATTTACATATTTAAAAGTTCGTCTTATTTTAAAAATGTCATAAACAACTTGTGTATTTGACACAGACATAAATTTAGTATATACTAAAAAACAACTTAACCTCAATATCCAATTACATCTCTTGATTTTTCTAATTAAGTTATTAAACATGTGACTAAGTTATGTTATTTTAAAAATGTCATAAACAACTTGTGTATTTGACACAGACATAAATTTAGTATATACTAAAAAACAACTTAACCTCAATATCCAATTACATCTCTTGATTTTTCTAATTAAGTTATTAAACATGTGACTAAGTTATGTTATTTTAAAAATGTCATAAACAACTTGTGTATTTGACACAGACATAAATTTAGTATATACTAAAAAACAACTTAACCTCAATATCCAATTACATCTCTTGATTTTTCTAATTAAGTTATTAAACATGTGACTAAGTTATGTTATTTTAAAATAATATAAACAAATATTGTATACAAAAAAAATATTATAACAGATAAAATACAATATTCTTTTAATTTGATTTTACATATATTTTTTACATTTAAATTTACATATTTAAAAGTTCGTCTTATTTTAAAAATGTCATAAACAACTTGTGTATTTGACACAGACATAAATTTAGTATATACTAAAAAACAACTTAACCTCAATATCCAATTACATCTCTTGATTTTTCTAATTAAGTTATTAAACATGTGACTAAGTTATGTTATTTTAAAAATAAATTCAATTAAACAACTTCAATTATTAGTTATAGTAATAATTATAGTAAAAGTGTGTTAAAAAAATTATTATAGAAAAAGTTTTTCTCGTATTAATTTACACTTTTTTGTTTTAATCATTAATTTACACTTTTGTGTTTTTCATCACTAATTTACACTTTTCATCACTAATAAGAGATATATTTTATCTAAAGTTGAAGAACTAGTGTTTTGTTTACTTAATAATAAATTTGATACATATAAAATAGATAGAAACCTTAATATTTATTTGATGTTGCTTCACGTATGAATACAAAATTAATAATTTACAATTGAAAATTGGAAACAACTTAAATGCTATATTTGTAAGAAGATACATCATGAATTCATTTAATTTAATAAAGTATAAAGACTAATGTTGTATTTTTTCAATAATAAATATAGAAATAACATTATCATTTAATCTAAGGGTTATGACTAAAATGTTATAATTTATCTAACGGTTTTGGTTTCTCCATAAAATAATTTAAGCAACACATGTTAGATTAAATAATATAAACAAATATTGTATACAAAAAAAATATTATAACAGATAAAATACAATATTCTTTTAATTTGATTTTACATATATTTTTTACATTTAAATTTACATATTTAAAAGTTCGTCTTATTTTAAAAATGTCATAAACAACTTGTGTATTTGACACAGACATAAATTTAGTATATACTAAAAAACAACTTAACCTCAATATCCAATTACATCTCTTGATTTTTCTAATTAAGTTATTAAACATGTGACTAAGTTATGTTATTTTAAAAATAAATTCAATTAAACAACTTCAATTATTAGTTATAGTAATAATTATAGTAAAAGTGTGTTAAAAAAATTATTATAGAAAAAGTTTTTCTCGTATTAATTTACACTTTTTTGTTTTAATCATTAATTTACACTTTTGTGTTTTTCATCACTAATTTACACTTTTCATCACTAATAAGAGATATATTTTATCTAAAGTTGAAGAACTAGTGTTTTGTTTACTTAATAATAAATTTGATACATATAAAATAGATAGAAACCTTAATATTTATTTGATGTTGCTTCACGTATGAATACAAAATTAATAATTTACAATTGAAAATTGGAAACAACTTAAATGCTATATTTGTAAGAAGATACATCATGAATTCATTTAATTTAATAAAGTATAAAGACTAATGTTGTATTTTTTCAATAATAAATATAGAAATAACATTATCATTTAATCTAAGGGTTATGACTAAAATGTTATAATTTATCTAACGGTTTTGGTTTCTCCATAAAATAATTTAAGCAACACATGTTAGATTAAATAATATAAACAAATATTGTATACAAAAAAAATATTATAACAGATAAAATACAATATTCTTTTAATTTGATTTTACATATATTTTTTACATTTAAATTTACATATTTAAAAGTTCGTCTTATTTTAAAAATGTCATAAACAACTTGTGTATTTGACACAGACATAAATTTAGTATATACTAAAAAACAACTTAACCTCAATATCCAATTACATCTCTTGATTTTTCTAATTAAGTTATTAAACATGTGACTAAGTTATGTTATTTTAAAAATAAATTCAATTAAACAACTTCAATTATTAGTTATAGTAATAATTATAGTAAAAGTGTGTTAAAAAAATTATTATAGAAAAAGTTTTTCTCGTATTAATTTACACTTTTTTGTTTTAATCATTAATTTATACTTTTGTGTTTTTCATCACTAATTTACACTTTTCTGTTTTAATCATTAATTTACACTTTTGTGTTTTTCACTAATTTACACTTTTCATCACTAATAAGAGATATATTTTATCTAAAGTTGAAGAACTAGTGTTTTGTTTACTTAATAATAAATTTGATAATGATATAATTATTTTGATCTAAGGGCTGTAACTAAAAATTTGAATTAATCTAACGGTCTTAAATCTATATAAGAATTTAGGACTTTGTCATATATATTGTAGATTATATATAAATATATTAAGTGAAAATATATCATTCTATAATATATATTGTAGATTATATATAAATATATTAAGTGAAATGAGATATCATTCTAAAAGATGTTTTTAATTATATAATTCTCAAAAAGACATTATCTTCGTATTTTATAAAAAAATCAAATATCAAATTACTAATTTATATACAACAATATATATATATATATTAAATATATATATATATATATATATATTTATTTAGTTATTATATATATAATATATATATATATATATATTATATATATATATTATATATATATATATTATATATATATATTATATATATATATATAATATATATATATATATATATTATATATATATATTAGAATATATATAAATAATATATATTTATTAGTTGATAATTTTATCATTAAAATTTTAAAGAGACCTTTAAAATATATTTGTTTGGAAAAAATATTAGGGTCATTTTAGCTTAACAAAATGGACATGTGGTAATATGGTTAATATAATTAAGTGAGGACTAAGACGTTGTCAGGGTTCAAACCCGACATGGGCGTATGATGTGACTAATTTATACCCATTACCCACATCGTTATTGACCATTTATTTATATGTTTTAAGTAGATTTTATGTGCATTTGGCGCGTTTATGGTGTTTGTTAGTGTTTTCAGCTCTGAACAGGTTCCGCGTTCATTTGGCACATTTTCGGATGATCTTTGGTCAAGAAGTGATTTATGATAATCGAGAGTTGGTTTAAGAGGAAGAGACGGCGAGTTTAAGCAAGTTCAAGATTGTAAAGAAGAATTGTTGTTCACAGGCACATGACTGCGCCGCAGTGGGGATGCACCAAGCCCACTGCGCCGCAGCCATTATCCACGGACATTAATTGAATTCACCCCACTGCGCCGCAGTGGGGAATGCAAGGAGATGACTGCGCCGCAGTCACATAAGGAAAAAGGAAGACGTGGAAATGAACTGCGCCGCAGTGGTGGTTGGCTTAGCCACTGCGCCGCAGTCCCTTGAAGGTCAAAGTCAACAACACCTCACTGCGCCGCAGTGAGGGAAGGCACAACATCACTGCGCCGCAGTGGGTGCACGGAGCTGAAGGGTTTAGGTCGGTTTTGCATCAGATTTTTGGAGGAGTATAAATATAAACCATAACCCTAATTCCCAAGGGATCAAACATTCTTTCTAGGAGCTGCTCTACAAGGGGTTTTATCAGGTTTCCAAGCAAGTCTTTCTTAGGCGGATCCACTGAAGATTCACGACCACCCATCTAGATCGTATCTACTTACTGTCTTGCAATTTTCTATTTTCTCAAACGATTGGTACAATATGTTCTTCTCTTATTTTGATTACTATTGTTATTTAATCATGAGTGGCTAAATTGTTTATCATCCACCTTGTTGAAACGAGACGAATGATGTGATTGCAATATCTTTTAATTCAATGAATTTATTTAATTATCGTTGTTCTGTGATCTTGATGATTTAATTCTTTTTAATGATTATTATTGTAACACCCCGAGCCAAGGCTCAGAATATCACGGAAATCATATAGCACAAGGTGGGATTAATGTAGAACATGAACTAAATGCAAATAAAGGATTCAGTGAATCCTTACCATAAAAGAAACGAGTAACAAGATATAACGGAAGCAAGTAATCGTCAAAGTTTACAAAACCACATCAAAAGAAAGCTATCAATCCTAAGTATAATGCAACAGAAGGTAAATGGATCCTTGATCCATATAAGTCCAGTCCGGGTTCGACAGCAAGCAAACAAATCAAACTTCACGTCCTGGATAACCTGGTTACCTGAAAAGTGTACTAAGCATAGTCAACACAAGGTTGGTGAGTTCGTAGTAATGGTCCATTAGAAACCATCGTCAACAATCATAATATACGAGTAGAGGCAAAACATGACTTACAGTGAGCCTCCATGAACAACACAACAATATCCACAACAAGGTACACAAAACAAGTAAAACGCGAATTAACATTATACTCAAGTAGCGTACATAACATCAACTCAAAACAGGTATCATATCCTCTTCAGTGGGATTCATATACAACATATCCTCTTCAGTGGGATTCATATACAACATATCCTCTTCAGTGGGATTCATATACAACATATCCTCTTCAGTGGGATGTATACGATACTTATGCATCAAACAACATCCATACATCACAAGTCCGTCAATCATCAAACACCAAACTAAAATAAACTATACGTACATACACTTAGGAGGATTTTACTTTCATCGAGTTCTAGATGCTTATATATAGGGTCACCCGCAGCCTTCCCACCACATCTAGAACCCAATGAAGGCATAACCGACTTCCATGTATGCACGTCTATCCTAGCAGTAATAATAATCATAATAATATATATATCTCAATCCTTTACTAGAATCAACCATAATTACATTGCACATACATTTCATACGACTTTACTTTTAAGGAATCATAGATGTTTATATATAGGGTCACCCGCAGCCTTCCCACCACATCTATAATCCACTAAAGGTATCGTCGTCTTCCCTGTATGTACACTATCCTAATCACAATATCAAATCACTACAAGATCATATGGGGTAAGGCAACATCGCGTAATAAATGAGTACGCGAATTATTAACGTCAGATCATGTGTCGTACGTATGTAAGACCATGATGTATATCAAATTCGTATCAACAACGTCATCAATGCAACAATAAAAGTATGTTTGAGTGTGCACCGCACAAGTCAAGTATACCAAAGCGTATATGAACATCCCAACATATTCTCAATATCCATCAATCACTCTAAACAACGCGTACATACACTTCGGAGGATTTTACTTTCATCGAGTTCTAGATGCTTATGTATAGGGTCGTCCGCAGCCTTCCCACCACATCTAAAACCTTTTGAAAGTAAAACCGACCTCTATGTATACACTACTATCCTAATTTATTTAACAATATCACAATCTCATACAAACCCATCATTCATCCAATGCCACCAACTAGACATTTTGTACGTGAGTAAAATCAAACAACACCAACAATCATTTACAAACACCAATAACAAGTAATCACATAAGTTTACACTTTTCAGCCCGAATCTCAAGCGAGTAGGGAACTACGGAACTCACCTTGATTGGCAAAGCAGTTAAAAATCAAGTCACGGTAAGATTAATAGCGAGTAATGGGCCCCACGCGTCCACAACCTATCAAAGCATGTCGTATATCATAATGTCAACTCTATAATCATAATTAAGTTGGTTTAGTAAGTTTAAGTCGAGTCACGAACCCACAAACGCTTCTACAACTTTACCGTGTATGAAACAAGACACTTTGACTCGACATTTTTAGAAATGTAGGAAGATTTATACAAAATGAAGGTTACTATAAGAAACTAGACTCTCTCACGATTCCAACGATAGGTCATATGACTCAATTGGACTTACGGATCAAAAGTTATGCACGTTTGAAAATCTGACATGAAAACAATACAAACTCGCGGCGCGAGTTTCTTGGCTCGCGGCGCGAGCTGCACAACTCCTCGCGGCGCGAGGTCTAACGCGAGAAAATTCACTGATCAATGAAACACAAAACTCGCGGCGCGAGCTATGCTCCTCGCGGCGCGAGGTTCTGCAGGTCTGCACAAAACAGCCCCAAACACGAGTTTTGACACATCCAAACACCTATTTGACTTCCAAGATCGACCAAGGAACCTTTATAACTCATTTTTGAACATAACTAAGTGTAAATGAACATCAATAAACACATCCCACTTCCCAAATCGATTTCATTTTATCAATTTGATGCCAAAAACGATTTTGACCTAAAATGAACCACCAAAACCCTAATTCGGATTTTGACCCAAATTAAGACTTGCAAATGCACTAAATCGACTAAAAACATGTAAACAAGCATAAATAAGTAGAGATGGGATGAATTTGACTTACCAAAACTTCTTCTTGAGCTCAAACCCGAATTTAGGTCAAAATGGGTAAAACCTTGCACTAAGACTTTTGATCCTTCGATATGGTGACAAGGAGATGAAGACGATGATGATTCTCGAGTTAAGCTAGTTCCTAAACGCCAAATGATGCTAGAGAAATGAAAGAAATGATGGGGATGGAGTTCTTGCTAGAGAGAAAAGAGAAGAGAAAGAAATGAGAGGTGAAGGAAGAGATAAGGGGAGGGAGATGGGTCAAGGGGGGCTGGTGGGTCATGGACTACCCACGGGCCGACCCGCTTCTCTTCTCCCGCCAAAATACAATCGTTACACGTTTAAACACCCATCAAAACGTGTTATCGACTCGAATCACACAATGTCATTTAATTCACGAAACGACCCAAATAACTTCCACATTGCCATTTAATCACCAAAACGACCCGAATACTTTATTAATCTATATTGTTAGCCATATTACACGTAAAGTCAACGAGTCAAAATTCACGGATGTTACATTATTCCCCCGTCAAAAGAATTTCGTCCCGAAATTCAACGAATCACTAATCGTTAAACAAATGTGGGCACTTAGGCCTTAACTCTAGCGATCTCCACCACACATCAGTCCATTTTTGTCTTTGGCGACTTCATGATGAAGTCCGTTACAATTCGTTTTCCTTCAAATCTCTCTTCCGTCTTTCACTACGCGCTTTTTCGCATCATAGAAGCCTATAAGGGTTTTGACTATGCGCGCGACGTTAAGTAGTTAGGCATATACGAAATTTAAGTTATCAAAATGGAACAAGCCGGATAATTCACTCGGAGAGACCTCGGGAGACTCAAGATTATCAGAGATGACGTTAGTTTTCAGATTCTTAAGACGGTAGCTCTAAGGACACTTGAGTTGACAATTTGCATGAAACCCTAAAATCCTACCGTTAGATATTTTTGCATCAGTAACCCTACTACATAATTAAGAATCATATTAACCGTTGCATTCAGATTTTTATTCACTTTATTGCCAGGAACCTTAACGTCATAGAGCACAACGTACTTGAAGAGTTTGTCGCCTTCTAGGGTTAAGAGGTACACACGGGGTATTTGACCAAATTTGGTTAGTGAGTCGTTAAACACCCGAAATCTTTAAACATATAATTTCCAAAACACACGAACGAGCATAATTCAAGGGAGTAACGTTAGGATAAACGAGGTCATAGTCGGTTTTGATATCGAATAGTGCCATAACATCATAACCGTGAAGAGAAAGGTACCTTAACCAACGTTTGGATCATTTTGGCCTCCAATGCCATTTCCCGCAAAAGCTCGGCCACGAGGATGAACTTGATGGCCTTGTTGGCCACGGTTTTGGTTCGGCCCAGTAATTTGGAGTTGATTCGGATGGACCGCCACTTCAACTTGTTGACCAATCCATTGTGGACAATTATTCCGGTAGTGATCAGGGCTTCCACATTTAAAGCACGTACCCCATGGAAAGTTGCCTTGAGGATGAATGGTTTGAAGGGGTACTACATTCAATGGCGCCGCTTTCGGTGCTCTACAATTCTTGGACATGTGTCCAACTTGGTTGCAATTAAAACACGCCCTGCATTGAACGTTAGTGGGGTGGTGATTGTTGCATCTTTCACATAACGGATGAGGTCCTGCATAAGCTTTCTTCACCGGTCCCGTCGCCGCCATCCCTCTACCCCTAATAGCATCTTTGGGATCGAACCTTCCCATTTTCTTCACCCCACTTGATTCTCCCATTTCCTTTCTTTTGTTTGTTGAGGAGTTACTCAAGACACCGCTCCTCAACAAGTCTTCAGTCACACTACCGGCTCGGTTGACAGCATCGGCCAAGGAAGTAGGCATGTTAGCATTCACATAAGATCGGACCTGAGGGTTCAAGCCCAATACAAACTTCTCGATAGCTCGAGATTCGGAATCCACCAAGTGAGGAATGAGGGTAGACAACTCTTGAAATCGTCTAACATAACTCTTGAAATCGGCTCCTTCCATATTGAGATTAGCAAACTCAATGGTCAAGTTTTGTAGTTCATAGGGAGGACAAACTTTGCCTTCACTTTGTTCTTGAAATCGATCCATTCCAAGTTATAAGTCCGCCCCAAAGTTATCTCTTGGTTCCACCAACTCAAGGCGTCGCTTTTAAACATGCCGGATGCATAAGGAATCCGGTCGTCATATGTGCAATGACTTCTTTCAATCACTGCCTCGATCTCCTCAAACCACCTTATACACTCAGTGGGGCCACCTCTCCCATTAAACTCCGGTGCCCCACAGCTTTTGAAATCCTTGAATATACAACCCTGTCGGTATCCCCCGTATTGATTATACATGGGTATACGGTTATCAATTCTCACTGGTTCCTCTTCTTCTTTCTTCGTCCTGAGGTTGTGCATTTTCATTATTCACATTTTCTGGGGCTTCATTGTTTTGAGGCTCATTGTTTTGCCTAAGACTCGCCGTGACTTGAGCAATTATGGTCGGCATGATATTGGCGACCGTTTGAGCGATCACTTCAGCCAAGTTTGGCTCAGGAACTTCACCACGACCCCTTCCTTGGCCTCTACCACGACCCCTACCTCTACCTCCTTGTACCTCCGGTTGAGCTTCCGGTTGAGGTTCTTCCGGTTCATCCCTGTAGTTCGTTCCGGTTCTCCTTGGTCTCACCATTTCTATAAAGCAAGTGACACATTGACCCGAGAGTTAGTCTTAAATGCTCACATGTTAGTCTCACAAGTAGTCAACGCTCTCGTACCGATACCACATACTCATTTCATATCATTAAGCTAAGGCAAGAGTGTTAGAATTCTATGAGATTGTTACTTAGCATATCATTATGTCAATTTCATTACAGTCGTTCATTATTAACTCAAGTAATCATGCTCAATACATCATAAAATCAAACAATTAACACCAATGGGTTAAGTATAATCTGAATTCGATATGCTCTCTAGTCATTGACCAGGTATGTATACAGGGTGTACCAACGGCTAACCCTCCACCCAATCAACTTCCATTAAGCATATCGGTTCCCTATTATACACTAAGCCAAGCAACTAACACGAATGATTCAAGGTATAATCCGAATTCGATATGCTTTCTAGTTATTGACCGGGTATGTATACAGGGTGTACCAACGGCTAACCCTCCACCCAATCAACTTCCATTAAGCATATCGGTTCCTTATTATACTCTAAGTCATGCATGCGCAATCCATGATGTCATTAACTTGTTATAATGTTGGGCGACCATAAAAGAGTTGATCGGGTTCTTTTAGGGTTGTCACAATATTATACTAAGTTAATACCATAACTTCATTTTGCTCTAACGCATCCAACAAACATCAATCAGTAACAACAATCCCATATCAATGACAATTAATTTCAATCAATGCACACATTAACCACATTGTACCCATTCCACATTCATCACGTTGAATTCAAGCCATCACATAAGTGGTCTTAACTACGAACTCACAATATACACTTTCTAGGGTTCACAGAATTCACGTTGCATACAAATTTCCTAACCATGCATGCTATATGAAGAGTTTTAACTTAAGCCGTAGTCTAGGTCAAACCGCCTAATTCTCTACGACCACGCATGGGCCACCATTCTGTAACACCCCGAGCCAAGGCTCAGAATATCACGGAAATCATATAGCACAAGGTGGGATTAATGTAGAACATGAACTAAATGCAAATAAAGGATTCAGTGAATCTTTACCATAAAAGAAACGAGTAACAAGATATAACGGAAGCAAGTAATCGTCAAAGTTTACAAAACCACATCAAAAGAAAGCTATCAATCCTAAGTATAATGCAACAGAAGGTAAATGGATCCTTGATCCATATAAGTCCAGTCCGGGTTCGACAGCAAGCAAACAAATCAAACTTCACGTCCTGGATAACCTGGTTACCTGAAAAGTGTACTAAGCATAGTCAACACAAGGTTGGTGAGTTCGTAGTAATGGTCCATTAGAAACCATCGTCAACAATCATAATATACGAGTAGAGGCAAAACATGACTTACAGTGAGCCTCCATGAACAACACAACAATATCCACAACAAGGTACACAAAACAAGTAAAACGCGAATTAACATTATACTCAAGTAGCGTACATAACATCAACTCAAAACAGGTATCATATCCTCTTCAGTGGGATTGATATACACATATCCTCTTCAGTGGGATTCATATACAAAATATCCTCTTCAGTGGGATTCATATACAACATATCCTCTTCAGTGGGATTGATATACAACATATCCTCTTCAGTGGGATTTATTAACATCATATCCTCTTCAGTGGGATAGATACACAACATAAGCTCACATCCTCTTCAGTGGGATGTATACGATACTTATGCATCAAACAACATCCATACATCACAAGTCCGTCAATCATCAAACACCAAACTAAAATAAACTATACGTACATACACTTAGGAGGATTCTACTTTCTTCGAATCCTAGATGCTTATACATAGGGTCACCCGCAGCCTTCCCACCACATCTAGAACCCAATGAAGGCATAACCGACTTCCATGTATGCACGTCTATCCTAGCAGTAATAATAATCATAATAATATATATATCTCAATCCTTTACTAGAATCAACCATAATTACATTGCACATACATTTCATACGACTTTACTTTTAAGGAATCATAGATGTTTATATATAGGGTCACCCGCAGCCTTCCCACCACATCTATAATCCACTAAAGGTATCGTCGTCTTCCCTGTATGTACACTATCCTAATCACAATATCAAATCACTACAAGATCATATGGGGTAAGGCAACATCGCGTAATAAATGAGTACGCGAATTATTAACGTCAGATCATGTGTCGTACGTATGTAAGACCATGATGTATATCAAATTCGTATCAACAACGTCATCAATGCAACAATAAAAGTATGTTTGAGTGTGCACCGCACAAGTCAAGTATACCAAAGCGTATATGAACATCCCAACATATTCTCAATATCCATCAATCACTCTAAACAACGCGTACATACACTTCGGAGGATTTTACTTTCATCGAGTTCTAGATGCTTATGTATAGGGTCGTCCGCAGCCTTCCCACCACATCTAAAACCTTTTGAAAGTAAAACCGACCTCTATGTATACACTACTATCCTAATTTATTTAACAATATCACAATCTCATACAAACCCATCATTCATCCAATGCCACCAACTAGACATTTTGTACGTGAGTAAAATCAAACAACACCAACAATCATTTACAAACACCAATAACAAGTAATCACATAAGTTTACACTTTTCAGCCCGAATCTCAAGCGAGTAGGGAACTACGGAACTCACCTTGATTGGCAAAGCAGTTAAAATCAAGTCACGGTAAGATTAATAGCGAGTAATGGGCCCCACGCGTCCACAACCTATCAAAGCATGTCGTATATCATAATGTCAACTCTATAATCATAATTAAGTTGGTTTAGTAAGTTTAAGTCGAGTCACGAACCCACAAACGCTTCTACAACTTTACCGTGTATGAAACAAGACACTTTGACTCGACATTTTTAGAAATGTAGGAAGATTTATACAAAATGAAGGTTACTATAAGAAACTAGACTCTCTCACGATTCCAACGATAGGTCATATGACTCAATTGGACTTACGGATCAAAAGTTATGCACGTTTGAAAATCTGACATGAAAACAATACAAACTCGCGGCGCGAGTTTCTTGGCTCGCGGCGCGAGCTGCACAACTCCTCGCGGCGCGAGGTCTAACGCGAGAAAATTCACTGATCAATGAAACACAAAACTCGCGGCGCGAGCTATGCTCCTCGCGGCGCGAGGTTCTGCAGGTCTGCACAAAACAGCCCCAAACACGAGTTTTGACACATCCAAACACCTATTTGACTTCCAAGATCGACCAAGGAACCTTTATAACTCATTTTTGAACATAACTAAGTGTAAATGAACATCAATAAACACATCCCACTTCCCAAATCGATTTCATTTTATCAATTTGATGCCAAAAACGATTTTGACCTAAAATGAACCACCAAAACCCTAATTCGGATTTTGACCCAAATTAAGACTTGCAAATGCACTAAATCGACTAAAAACATGTAAACAAGCATAAATAAGTAGAGATGGGATGAATTTGACTTACCAAAACTTCTTCTTGAGCTCAAACCCGAATTTAGGTCAAAATGGGTAAAACCTTGCACTAAGACTTTTGATCCTTCGATATGGTGACAAGGAGATGAAGACGATGATGATTCTCGAGTTAAGCTAGTTCCTAAACGCCAAATGATGCTAGAGAAATGAAAGAAATGATGGGGATGGAGTTCTTGCTAGAGAGAAAAGAGAAGAGAAAGAAATGAGAGGTGAAGGAAGAGATAAGGGGAGGGAGATGGGTCAAGGGGGGCTGGTGGGTCATGGACTACCCACGGGCCGACCCGCTTCTCTTCTCCCGCCAAAATACAATCGTTACACGTTTAAACACCCATCAAAACGTGTTATCGACTCGAATCACACAATGTCATTTAATTCACGAAACGACCCAAATAACTTCCACATTGCCATTTAATCACCAAAACGACCCGAATACTTTATTAATCTATATTGTTAGCCATATTACACGTAAAGTCAACGAGTCAAAATTCACGGATGTTACATTATAATATTGGTTGCATATAAATTCTTCGTTGGTGGTACCAGTTGAATGTATGTGTGATTTTGAAATGGTTGTTTGTCTATAAGCAATTATCACTAGTTCATGGTATGATAGTGAATATTATTTTAATAAAAAGAGTAATTTTGTCAACGTAATTTATAACGGTTGGTGGTACCACGTTATTTTTTATATAGGAATAATTGGTAATTTGATAGTCAATTAAACTGATTATTGGAAAAGTTGTCTAAAGCTTTGGTGGTACCGGCTTGGGTAATTTAACTAGTAAATTAGGTGAAGTGGTGATTTGTTCACGGTTGGTGGTACCACGTGAGCACATTATTCTTTTCACGGCTGTCTTTAAACTCAAATGAATTTGGTCTTAACTATACGCAATCACATTTGAAGTCGAGTGAATTCAAGGTGGATGACTTTTATCTATATTGTTTGAAATCTTTCTTTACTTTTATGCAATTTGTTCTCTCAAATTTATTCTCATTTTATTGTCAAAAAGGATTTTCGAAGCAACACCCGTTTTCCAAACCATTTTACTAAACAACTAGCTCGATCCAATCCCCGAGAACGAACACAGTCTTGCCTTTTAACTATATTGCAAACGAATGGGTCCACTGCCCATAAGTGTGTAGTAGTCGTTCATTTGGTATTACTTGTTTTATAAGTTTTAAAACTCGATTTTTACACATCAGCGTAACAAAACTGGAGGTGTTAATCATTTATCCGTTCTGCTTTTTAAAAAAAAAAACTTAAATAAATTAAATTGAAAATGTAACGATAACTTTGGGATGGATAGAGTTATGTATTTTTTTAATCTAAGAACAATAATATGTTTTTTATTAGTGATGCTTAGTAGTAAAAATATTGTGTATATCCATATAAAGGCTTAAAGTTAGTCAGTGTATTTTTTAAAATCCTTTTTAAATGTTTGTTTTATAATCATATAGTTTATATTATTCAATTGAGTCTGGATACTCTTGAATTTTAAAATCTCATGATAATTATGTATAAACTTATGTGAATTTCAATAAAATTCACTTGCTAATTTGAAGTTCATAAAAGAAATATAATGATACGAAATACCCTTTTAAATCACAATTAGCAAAAGATTAAAATGCTCAATAGCCCGCCAAACATCACGATAACTAATTAGGGGTAAAATCTTCGCCTTTTTAGGTTTGGACCAAGGTCTCCGTAGGCCAAACCTTCACTGAGGAACTTAGGATATACCGCTGGGGTATTGCCACAATGATATTTTTTATGTTTATTTTTTGCAAAGAATCTATCATTTTATCACTAACATTACATTTTAAAAGATATAAATAATGTAGGTAATTACTCTTTACTCTCACAACTTTATGAGTAATTTAGTTGCTACCAAAGCTACATGTCCATTGTATGTGGTTCCAAATGTGGAAGTCACGGTGGCCTCTGGGAACAACATGAAGTTATTTTACTGATGTAATTCTACACATACCCTAGCTGAAGGTTAACAAATCGTCACACTTATAATGATTTATTTGTTAGATAGTTTAATATAATTAATGTGATTTAAGGGTTATAAATTATTGATAATTTTTGCTAAACGAAGCCCTAAGGGCTTTCGTTAAGGTGCATTAATTAGTTGTACACTTACCATAAAATTCAGGGGGTGGGCTTTTAATATGGAAATGTACAATCTTTTTATGCACGTTAAGTGAAGCCCTAAGGGCTTTGTTTAGCATTTTCCTAAAAAAATATAGTAATACGATTATGTTTACATTTACACTAAATATTATATAATTGATTTTGTTTAGCATTTTCCTTTACTAAATATTATATAATTGATTTTGTTTAGCATTTTCCTTTACTAAATATTATATAATTGATTTTGTTTAGCATTTTCCTTTACTAAATATTATATAATTGATTTTGTTTAGCATTTTCCTTTACTAAATATTATATATTGTATTTTTTTTTTTGGGTTTTAAACGTAAATGATGCTTAGCTTTCGTTAAGGTGCATTAAATAGTTGTACACTTACCATAAAATTCAGGGGGTGGGCTTTTAATATGGAAATGTACAATCTTTTTATGCACGTTAAGTGAAGCCCTAAGGGCTTTGTTTAGCATTTTCCTTTACTAAATATTATATATTTCTATTTCTATTCTTATTCTTATAATTATTAATAGAAGTTTAACTTGTCATAAAGTAACTTATGTGATGTATTAAAAACATAATTATATTATATTATATACTATACTATTTCAATGGGATGTGAATAGTAACTCGCCCGCGTGGCGAGTTACTATTCGTCCATATTTTAACCCGCATCATTATTCGGATTTTACCAAATCGCATCCCGTTCGGGTTTTGCGAGTTACTATTCGTCCATATTTTAACCCGCATCATTATTCGGATTTTACCAAATCGCATCCCGTTCGGGTTTTTTAATACGAGTTACTTCTTGGTTTTTTTCATATGTTTTTCCTTTCGGGTTTCAAATAATTATATTGAAAACGTTTATTCTTTTTTTGTAATAATATTCAGATTTTACTACATTGAATCCCTTTCAGGTTTAAAATTATGGGTTACTTCTTAGTTTCTTACATATTTTTTTCTCTTTTGGGTTTTCAAATAGTATATCAAAACTATTTTTTTTGTGGTATTGGCTTTGAATAAATATTTATTTCATATGTCAAAGATTTTAACAAACATATATAGTGACACATCATCAATAACAAAACATAATCGTTTCCAGATTTTCAAACAATGTATTAAAAATCGCATTAATTTTTTTGTAGTATTGTCATTGAATCCCTTTCAGGTTTAAAATTATGGGTTACTTCTTAGTTTCTTACATATTTTTTTCTCTTTTGGGTTTTCAAATAGTATATCAAAACTATTTTTTTTGTGGTATTGGCTTTGAATAAATATTTATTTCATATGTCAAAGATTTTAACAAACATATATAGTGACACATCATCAATAACAAAACATAATCGTTTCCAGATTTTCAAACAATATATTAAAAATTGCATTAATTTTTTTGTGGTATTGTCTTTCAATAAGTATATATTTTATATGTCAAAGTTTTTAGCAAACATAAATTATATTATATACTATACTATTTCAATGGGATGTGAATAGTAACACGCCCGCGTGGCGAGTTACTATTCGTCCATATTTTAACCCGCATCATTATTCGGATTTTACCAAATCGCATCCCGTTCGGGTTTTGCGAGTTACTATTCGTCCATATTTTAACCCGCATCATTATTCGGATTTTACCAAATCGCATCCCGTTCGGGTTTTTTAATACGAGTTACTTCTTGGTTTTTTTCATATGTTTTTCCTTTCGGGTTTCAAATAATTATATTGAAAACGTTTATTCTTTTTTTGTAATAATATTCAGATTTTACTACATTGAATCCCTTTCAGGTTTAAAATTATGGGTTACTTCTTAGTTTCTTACATATTTTTTTCTCTTTTGGGTTTTCAAATAGTATATCAAAACTATTTTTTTTGTGGTATTGGCTTTGAATAAATATTTATTTCATATGTCAAAGATTTTAACAAACATATATAGTGACACATCATCAATAACAAAACATAATCGTTTCCAGATTTTCAAACAATATATTAAAAATTGCATTAATTTTTTTGTAGTATTGTCTTTCAATAAGTATATATTTTATATGTCAAAGTTTTTAGCAAACATAAATTATATTATATACTATACTATTTCAATGGGATGTGAATAGTAACACGCCCGCGTGGCGAGTTACTATTCGTCCATATTTTAACCCGCATCATTATTCGGATTTTACCAAATCGCATCCCGTTCGGGTTTTTTAATACGAGTTACTTCTTGGTTTTTTTCATATGTTTTTCCTTTCGGGTTTCAAATAATTATATTGAAAACGTTTATTCTTTTTTTGTAATAATATTCAGATTTTACTACATTGAATCCCTTTCAGGTTTAAAATTATGGGTTACTTCTTAGTTTCTTACATATTTTTTTCTCTTTTGGGTTTTCAAATAGTATATCAAAACTATTTTTTTTTGTGTATTGGCTTTGAATAAATATTTATTTCATATGTCAAAGATTTTAACAAACATATATAGTGACACATCATCAATAACAAAACATAATCGTTTCCAGATTTTCAAACAATATATTAAAAATTGCATTAATTTTTTTGTGGTATTGTCTTTCAATAAGTATATATTTTATATGTCAAAGTTTTTAGCAAACATAAATCATCATTATATACTATACTATCAATGGGATGTGAATAGTAACACGCCCGCGTGGCGAGTTACTATTCGTCCATATTTTAACCCGCATCATTATTCGGATTTTACCAAATCGCATCCCGTTCGGGTTTTTTAATACGAGTTACTTCTTGGTTTTTTTCATATGTTTTTCCTTTCGGGTTTCAAATAATTATATTGAAAACGTTTATTCTTTTTTGTAATAATATTCAGATTTTACTACATTGAATCCCTTTCAGGTTTAAAATTATGGGTTACTTCTTAGTTTCTTACATATTTTTTCTCTTTTGAGTTTTCAAATAGTATATCAAAACTATTTTTTTTGTGGTATTGGCTTTGAATAAATATTTATTTCATATGTCAAAGATTTTAACAAACACAATAACAAAACATAATCGTTTCCAGATTTTCAAACAATATATTAAAAATTGCATTAATTTTTTTGTGGTATTGTCTTTCAATAAGTATATATTTTATATGTCAAAGTTTTTAGCAAACATAAATCATCAATAACAAAAAGTAATCGAACTAATTGAAACCGCGCAACGCGTAGACGGAAACTATTGTGGTTTTGCCTTTAAACAAATATATATTTGATATGATAATTTTTAAACAAACCTATCCATGACAGAATGTTTGTTAATTCAACGCAAGTATATTAAATAGCACAATCGTTCAACACAACAATTGATGCCACGCAACGCGGGCCAGAATTTCCTAGTTGTAAATATCCATAATATGATACGTACGTACGAAAGTTTTTTGTTTTAAACTACCATATTTTTTGAATAAACTATTTCCAAATTTATATATATCTAAAATATATATTTTACCTTTATTAAATACATATTGTTATACTAGTCTTAATACCCGTATGATGTACGGTAGCTATATAGATTATATCATAAAAAATTCGAATATGTCACATACATGATTCGTGAGTATGAAATAAATTATGATTAAAGTAAACCGATCATCGAAGCTAAATTATAATAAACAGTAATGATAAATATAATATATGTTTAGTTAGAGTTTTGAATTTACCTTAAATTTTACAATCACATCAAAATCGGAACTTGTAAGCATAGTGGATGACGACAAATAACCTTGTGATTTCGAATCGTAAACTCAAATTTTTTTAAAGTCTTCATGTTAATAACTTATTATTATAAGTAATATAAGCAATGGAATTGAAGAATTGAGAAAGAAAAAGAAATATTAATGAGAAAACGATCAATCAAATAAGGTTATAATAGGTTTTGTATCTATAAGCCAAGAGTTAGAGTTTAATTCTAAGTCTAATAAGAAAATTGAATTTATATACAATTAAAAAAGCTAATTTAATAAAATAAAAAGACACGTGTCGATCAAGGATTACGCCACGTATCGTTTTAAAAACATCTCAATCCTGTTTTAGTTTATTGGTAGATTTGACTAATTTTATAACATAGAAGGACTAATGTTGTGTAAACTTAATAATAAATTTGGTAATGATCTAATTATTTTGATCTAAGGGTTGTAACTAAAAGTTTGAACTCATCTAACGGTTCTTGTTTCTCATAAAAAGAATTTAGGACCTTGTTATATATATAATGTAGATGTAGATGTAGATGTAGATAATACAATTATTTATATATATATATACATACATATTATATTAAAGTTTAAATACTAATCGAGTCGAGCCTAACGAGCTTTTTTCACGAGTTTCAAATAATCGAGCTTAATTTTGATCACTTACCGAGCTCGAGCTCGAGCCAAGCTCGAATTCATTTAGTTTTTTTGACAAACAAGCTGATCTCGAGTCGAGCTCGATCTTTCTTAATACACCACGATCTGAGCTCGAGTTTAAACATCAAGGTTCGAGCACTGCCATTAAAAAGATCGACTCGGCTCGGCTCGGCTCGGCTCGTTGAACATTAGAATAAAACTACTCGTATTATATTTTGTTCGTAATTGGGCTTTTATTCGTTGATGAAAAGCATTGGGTTACCTGGGTAATTGGGCTTTTATTCGTTGAACATTAAAAAAAAAACTATTATATTTTGTGTTTTTTTAGTTTTATTTTAGGATATACTTATTATTGAATTTTTTTTCTTTCTAGACGTATATGAAATAGTTTTAGAAAAAGACAGTAAATTCTTGACCCTCAAATTAAGTCAAACTATATATATGCAATAATAATAAAAATATTAGAGATGTTCATATATATATATTGATTATGCGTTATACATTGTAACCAATGAGCTAATGATTAGATGATTGAAAGAAAAAGAATTACGAAATTTAAAATACAATAAACGAATATGAACCAAAACTATCGATCTCACATTACTTTCTCTCAATCGTTAAGTGACTGAATTGATAAAAATATCAATGTTAAATAAGTAAATATAATTGTTTTTTGTTTATCAAGTAAGAAAACAAACACTTTTCATTAACTTAATAGATTAAACATTTTCTATTAAGTCCGTTTAGTCTAAACAAACAGAGCCTAAATGCAACATTACTATTGATTGGTGCATCCATCCATATATACTATGGCACGGACCACACCCTTTTTGTTCAAAGTATTAAACTTTTCTTCTTAAATGTAACATGAATGACATTAGCTCCTACCATGTGGAAGGAGGCCATTTCATTAATTTTAGGGTCGATACAGCCTTAACTTTAACTGATCATTTATTTATGTTTCTTTTATTCGACTTAACTACACCATTAGTATTGGGTGACAAAAGTTTTTAATTGAATGAGTTCATAACGAGTTGATAAGACTAGCTCAACTAGAACGAATAAATTTAAAACATTTATCTTAATTGCTTATAATTCAACTTGTTTCTACTCATCTAGCCGAGACGGGATGAGCTTTTGGTATTAGGTACTATCAAACCGATGGCAGCACCGAACCAAAACAAACCAAATACATACGAACCGAACGATATTGATCTACGTTTGATAACTTAATGGTAGCATGCAACATCAAATTGTCCCCCTAAGTCATTTAACCATAATTATACATTATTTATCTTTTCTCATGTTTACATAATGTTATTTTTATTTTTTTTAACAACGAGTTAGTAGTTAGCATAGTAACATCCAATTGGATAGTATGCGTAGCTCGAAGCACGCATTCCTGGGATGAAACCGACTCTCGAAAACCCCCTAATAATTCACTCTTACAAATGTATGAAGTAAGATTCAAACACTGATATATTTTCCAGAGGTTTATTAGTTTTCTTAATCATAGCAATTAGTCGTTTTCATCATAAGGGGGGAGGGAGTCATATATCTCCATCTCCCCATCTCCCTCCAATTATCCAATCAAATTACTCCACCTCATTTCAACTCTCCAACCTTTTTTTCAACATTTTTTAGTAGCAATCATCACTCTCAACCTTTTCTTTAAAATTTTCATTATTTATCCTTAACATTAATAATTTTGCATTATAAACCTTTCAAGAATATAGTTAACCAAATTATATTAAAAACTAACATTGATATTAATTAAAAAGTTCGTTACACAAACTATCAATCGTGTATCAATCTATCAATATATTATCAATCTATCAATCGTATAAAACAGTGGCCATATCATTACGAATTTGCTAACAATCTATATAATCAATCTATCAATCTAACAGTGGCTATACACATAATATATGTATCAATTCGTAAATATATGTACATTTTTACCTAGTGGATGATCAAACTTGTTCCTTTTCAAACTAGAAACTAAGAATTGATTTTGTAAAGTTTCAAGACCCTCAGCTTCAGCGTATTTCTGTTTGCAGACTTTTCCATGAAGTTTATGTTAACAATCCTCGTTCTGTTAGCATTGAAGTTTAAAACTAATCTTTTAAGGTACCAAACTTTAAACCGAGTGATACTATATGTATTTGATGACCTCTTCATCAGGTAGCGATAAATCTTCACTTTTTGTAAGATTTTTGCTGATATGGTAGCCATACAAGTCGTCATGTGTTATGCCATGTAATCAAACAGGTGCTAGATCACTGATTTGCAGGCTATAAGAGTTCAGATAAATGCAATAATTGTGAATTGAAACTTCTTACTATTAGTTCTTAAATAAAACAAAGTTTCCAGACAAAGTGTTGTGGCAACGCAATATGACCTGTTTTGACATGTACAAATCAACCATTCATTTCAACACAACCCATTATGACTCGTTACCTGCTCCAGCCGCACACCCCTTTTTTCCACCTCTATTTCAAACTAGCTGTTTAGCTTGACTATTGAAAATAAATTGCTTCCAAGCCATACTGATTTTATTTCTACCTTAAACAAAATATTTGTATTATCTCAAACGTTTCAGCTCCAACGTGCTGCAGAGTCAAAGCTTGTAAATTGTAATTGTTTTATTTTACAATATTCGTAAGATTTATTATAGTCATAACGTAGTTTTTGTAATATAGTAACATCAACTGTTAATACAAAAAAAGACCAAAAGAAAATGTCTGCAGGTTAACCTAACCTATCACGTACTAAGAAAGCTTGTTTACTCAACCCGTCGATTTTGCCATCTCTAATTCTTTTGTCAAATTAGACCAAGTTACCATGAACATACTTGAGTAATATATTACAAGCTTATTTATGTAACAAAATCTGTATATTCCTCTAAGATATGGTCGATAAGAATGTTATTACAACCTATCTCTTTAATATAATACACTATGGAAGGCACCCACCGACTGAGAATAGGCCGGCACTCCAGAACCTATCATGATGCAATGTTGTTTAGAACCTGACTAGATCCTCATGTAGAACTATATCCAGCAGACTGAATCAGATTGGTTGCAACCATGTATGGAACTCTGCAGAATATAGATCCTTGTAGTTGACCTATCAAGTATCTACTTCCTCGACTGTGACTCCTTGGATATATCAAAATTTTATATCAATCAGCCGACATAAGGAGGATCAATGAAAACCCATTCAAAAATTTCCTCGTACTGGACTGCAGCATTATTCCATGAGTAATCCCTTTCCATTCCTCTCTTCATCAACCCAGCCCAAGAAGGTTTGTGTTTCCTGTAAGTCTCTATAGCAACCCGTAGTGCCTGCAAGATCCACCATTTTATAGTTTTAAGCTTCATGTAAGTAGGTATGCGCATTTCATATTCATATATTTGTGATCTTAATACATATTACTTGCCCCGGATAATCTACTTCTGACTCTTGTTTGACTAATGAGTGAGCTTTTAAGTCATATAGTCGGCTCTTAGTAAAGGTGGCAAAATTGGCAGGAAGGAGGATTGGGTAAAATGTATATTAGGATTGGGTAAAATGTATATTTGTATGGGTTAAGTTTGCTCTAAACACTTTTCGTCTGAAATTGTAGGACTGTAGGAGTTTCTATACAAATTTACTGAGTCAAAATTTATAAAATAACATTATCTTGCTGATAATTTATATTTAATAAAATGATTTAGGATGTCATGTGCTTAAGAAATACACTTGAGGTGACTTTTGGACCCATTTCTTCTTGAGCTAGTCTGTTTTTCTTAAATCTATTTAACCCGTTAGAGATAAAACATAGCCCAAATTGGCCCATTTATAAGTAATTGGGTCGACATTTCCATATCTAGCTCTTAGTGATAGTGTATTCAGAATGACTTGAAAGACATCCAGCATACTGTTTGGAGTTTGAGGGTACTTACATCCAACATGCTTTCTCTTGTCAATGGTTTGAAAGCCCACCTGTTAAAACAATGTAAATTAATGCAAGAACAAGAATATTTCGTGTAAATGAATTTGCTGGTCTCTTTAACTTGTTTCGTCCTCCTACATGGTCAATTTAACCAATTACATACCCGGTACCTTCACCTCTGCCTTCATTAGCAAATGGATTGAAAGTCTTCACAGTGTCCTGAATTACGGAAAGTCAGCTTCTGTAGTCCTTAGAAAGCAAATCTAAACAACATAATAAACTTGATTCTAGATTTTTAACTCACTCCAAGTCCTCCAGTTCCATGGACTACTGGTATAGTTCCATATCTCATAGCATACAGCTGATTTAGACCACATGGCTCGAACCTTGAGGGCATTAGTAGAATATCGCAGCTGCATATCGAGTAAATTTATTGTGAGTCTTGTCCACTTAGATAAAATGGCAGGTTGACCCATTTACTTATGGCTAAGGTCAACTTGGGTATTATATCTCAAAAAAAGGTCAAACTGGCATAATAAAAGAATTGGTCAAGAGAATGGGTCAAACAATCAAAGTCACCAAAGTGTATTTTTTATACATTTAACCCTAATTCCATCAAAAAATTTAGATTATCATTGTAATAGCAATATAGTATTTATAATAGAAGTTTTTGTAATTCTACACATTATACATGTTCTTTTTAAAGGACACAAAAGTGTTTGTGGATCAACCAAAACCAACCCATTTCACAAGCACAAAGTTGCCCGTTTTATGTATTGCATAACCCGCCTGACCCACACATTTCACAAGCACAAAGTTTTTGTAATTAATCTACACATTATACATTTACCCTGCTGTTATGCGGTGAGAAATGGGAACATTGAACCCAACCCATCCACGGAATTTATCTTTGAATGTTGCTTCAGTGGCTCTCATCCACTCTTCATATTGTTTTTCTCCAGACCCAAGCATTACCTGAAACAGTTTCCATTTTTGCTCATATGGGATTCAATTCTTTAACAAGTTCTACCTCTAAGTAAGATTGTAAGAGACTTACAAACTGAACATCATCTTGCAACAGATCTGGAGTACCCGAGAGAATTATATCAATTCCTTTTTGGTAGTCCAACCTCCCAATAAATCCTATCTGTAAAGAGTGTTAAATTCTGCAAGTTGCGTTGTATTTTGCCAAAATACACAATGGGTATAAATCTTACCATTGGGACATCTGGCCGAACTGGTAAACCTAATTCCTTTTGAAGAGCAATCTTGCATTCAATCTGCATATAACAGACGAATGTTTTCTTAAGTATTAAATATTTCTAGAGGTATTTACTTATGAATGGGTAAAAAATATGCTAAGAGGGGGAACATGTCAAGTAGTAAAACGGTTTGAAAGTCATCCAAAGTCTATTCTTAAAGCATTAAACCTTCTAAATCGATTTAATAAAATATTTAGATTATTATTATTGCAATAATAATATTGTTTTTATGATCACAGTTGGAGCATTAGTTACTTCTAAGAAAATGAACCAAAATTGTTAGCCCGCCCTTCTTGCCACTAGCTATTAACTATTTCCATTTGTTATTTATCAACTGTTATCATTTTATGCATATGGGTTGGGAGATTTTTTTTAGCATGACCTTAAGTGGCAATATTTAGCCTTTTCCCTTTAGGTGTGCACGGTGTTTATACGTCAATTCATTGATACCGCCCTCTTCTGTTGAAGTAAAGGAAAAAAAGAGATAACAACCTTTCCTGAAAGATCATCCATAGAGTAATGAGAAGGAATGTGCTCATCTAGAGAGGGATTCCATTCGGTCGTGTCAATACCATTTGTGATCCCTACACAACCATATAATGATATCGCTCACACATAGATCAAAGTAAAAACTAAAAAGAGTGAAAACAAGGTGAAATTGTGAACAGGCAAGATAAAGTGGCATGGTCAAATTTATTATGCTTGACAGGCCTTGAATCCTCACTTAAAAAGAAGCCTCTGTATAGTTCTGAAACCATACATCTAAGACCCTCTCCTCTATTCTGGAGTACAGATATTGTGTTTAATCAATTCACTAATAAATGGGTCGACTTGGACCATGTTTTATCTCGTATCGGTCAAACATAAAAATAACTAGCAAAAAGAGTAGAGGGCCATACACTCATACGGGTTAATATTCGTCTGAAGTCTATAATCAAGCATAAAATCTCCAAATTGTTTTGTTCAAAGATTAGATAGAGATTAATGTAATAATATTTTTTGTAGTTATAATAGAGGGATAACTATTTATAATTTCTTTCAGCAATGGGCAAATATGTTTGTGGATCAACCCAACCGGATCCGGTACTTAAAAATCCATCTCAGCCATACTTGTTACTCAATCTGCCTGACCCCACGGTCTTGGCACCTTTACGGCTTTACTATAAACATTCGTAATTGACAAGTTAATATGATATGTGGACTGCAAACTGCATACCATTCACAACAGTCTTTCGACTAGTGAGGAGCTCGTCCAAACCGTTTCCACCTTCCGGAGTTGTAATTTCCCAAGAATAGCCCTGATCATAACAATCAAGCACATAAACATCCTATATGCTTATACTTGGTTATATATGTAATGATCATAAAATTTCATGAAGGGGGTAATTTCGTCTATACGTTACCTGGCTAACTGTCAGTATCCTGTCAGCAGTGACAAGTGCACCTTTTAGAATATTAACAGCTTCACCAGTGTCAAGAGCATGTGTTCTTGCCCAAGTAGGAAAGACCCAGCCCAAAGCTCCATACCACTCCGGGGGCAGCCCAAAATTGTTATAAGTTGATGCAGGCTCAACTCCCTACAGAATTTACAAGATGATATCACCAAAATAAAAATAATAACAATTAGAAACTTGTCAAGTGAATGCCTTTGCCTGAATACCATAAAGTTAATGCATCCCAATAGGGTTCAGTTAGTCTAGTAAGAGGGTGCAAGAAGAAATGCATATTATAATGAGCCACATTTAGTCATAGCTAAAGATGGCAAGATGGGTGGATAAGGCAGGTCGGGTAACAGGTAAAAAAGGGTAATTTTTTAGCGTGATTTGAAACGGATCTGGTTGGCTTAACCATATATAGTTTGTTGTCCATTCTTTTTTTCATTTCTTTTAAGTTTTTTTTAAATTATATTATAATTAATCAGTATACAATATGATTACACCGTAGTAACATATTTATGCAATAGAAATAACTATGGCAACTTTGACCTAAATTATTTTCGTTAGTTTACTCGTTTGACACGTTAGAGATATAACATATAAACAATCAACCATCCATAACTAACTTTGTTGAAACTGCCACATCCAATCACGGTGGAGGGAATATTAAGATGAAAACCACAAAATATTAAATAGAAAACTCAATAAAACCTTTTGATGGTATGGTATTATCTTGAACAAGAATGACACGACGCAATAAAAAGGGTAAATTGATGGGAACCCCTTAGGCCCATGTACCTTTTTGGTACCCACATAAACCCGAGCAAGGATAGTGTCAAGGTAATTCAGCCACAAATTAATTCTGCCTTTGACAGGATTCGAATCTGGGTTTCCCCCAGGGAGTGGCGGCTGGTGGCCATGCCACCAAAGTGAGATGGTTGACATGACACAATATGTAACCAAAACTTGCTAAATGATTAATGAGGTAGGTAGTTACTTACAAGTTTTTCTATTAAGCACTTTAACTGTATGGGGTGACTTATGAGACACATTAGTATGCTATTTCGTGTAAGATTTGGGCAACTGTTGCTGAGAAGTTGTTGCAACAATTTGCCTCCACAATTAAGAGAAGGAACCTACCTGGTGGGCAAGATTGTGTATCACAACAATACTCCTAGCATCCTTGTAAACTCCATAGGGGCGATACTTTGCTGCCAATAGTCTAAAGCATAACACAAAGGTGTCAGACTGTGGGGGATAGAAAAAGAGCAAGGAAAGCTTCTTTTTTTTATATATATTGGTGGAATCGTAAACATGATGCAAAGTATGATATACAGAAACAATAACCAAGAGTATTAATTGAGTTAATGACATACACTGGCACAAGACCTGCATGCCAATCGTTGGCAAGGAACAAACATTTTTCACCATATGTAAACCCTCCCAAAGGAAGTACTAAAGGAGCCTCACATGCTGCATGACAAAGTAAGGTGAACCGAAACTGCTCCAAAAGAAAAGGAAGTTACTGTTAAAAAGAAAAGAAATAAACACTCAATATAGCTAACTTCAACCCGTTTACTTATACATGAATTGGTTGGGTTTATGTTTTACATTTAACATGTCATAGGATAACACATAAAATATAACTTAAAAATGTAGATGAATTAACTAGATTAAACAAGCTGAAAGTTATGTGGAGTAAGAAATATTCTGTAACCACATTTGACAGACTGAAATTTTGGTAATAAAAATGTCTCGGATAAAAGTAAAAAAGCCCTACCCATTTGTCATGTAAGAATAGTTACACACGTTGACCCATTACTCCATCACTTTTGCTACATATACTGTAACTTCCTCGATTAGTACCTGATTATCACCAAATGCACCATAAGCGTCGCCATATGGAGTTCCAGGACGGTGGAAAGAAGGGTGGTCCACAAACACCTAAAATCACCAAAAAATTTTTGCCATAAGATGATCAAGATTTACAGAAGGCAAATTGCATATAGTCAAATCTATCTTCCAGGTAACCAACTTTTTATACTGCATTAAAAACCTTCAAAGAATTAGAAATTTGATTTAAGGTGATCTTTCAAATTAAATAGTTTCCAGTCCCCATGTTACAATGCATCAGAGAACAAAAGGCCATCAAAGTTATCAACATATTAATTGTCACATCAATATTATGATCGGGTCATCAGATCAAGTTACCTTAGATCAAAGTGTATGAAACTTAAGTAGTTTCTGTGGTAAACGAAGTTGATTACCTAAAATAGAAATTTGACTAAACTTTGTTACCGTTATATAGAAAAAGTCCTTCATAATAAGCTAACAAGTAACTGAGAACTGTCTTACCCAATCAACACCTGCTCTATACTCGTGAAAAAATGCAACCTCCTGTACCCCGCCGGAACAAGAAACCTTGATTCGACAATCAAGGTCAACAGCACTAGCAAACTTCTTATCTGCAGGTCCACCACACAAATATCTAGGTGTAACAACCATTACACGATGCCCGCGTGCTGCAAGTGCAATGGGCAAAGAGCCACAAACATCTCCCAAGCCTCCGGTTTTGGAGTATGGTGCTGCCTCGGACGTAACAAAAACAATGTTGTGGGTTACTTTTGTAGATGTTTCCTCTGCTAAGACATCATCCACGATGACTTCTTCTTGATCATTTGAGATGTTATAAGGAGAGGTGCTGATTTTGGTGTCAGCTGGGAGTTTAAAGCATTTTAATTAGGCAAATAATTGTACATCATCATCATCATCATCAATAGCTGAAATTCATCTTAAAGAACAACTAATGCCGTCTATAAATAACTTTATATCATGAAGAACAAGTATACACTTCCTGAAATTTCTGTAGAGGATTTTATGGCTTCACACATTATTAGCATTCATGTGGTCGGTTGGTCTACCACTCTACCTCTCCTTATATTGAATTATATTGTGTTGTGATTAATACAAGAGGCTATATTTATAGAATAGCCTAACCTAATACATGGAAACTAATACTATGGAAACTTAATATATGAAAACTAATTATATGTCTAATACTCCCCCGCAAGCTAAGCGCGGAGCGATTCTAGCTTGAAAAACAAATAAGAAGAAACATAAAAAACTTAAATCTAAAAGCAATGTCTTCATCTTCAACTTCTACCTTCAAACACCTTTTCTCCCCCGTTTCCGCCTCCGACTTGTATTTGTGCCGGAAAAAAAAAAGAGAAGTAAACCGCTGTTGTGAGCGGTGACGCCTTTGTATGGCGGGAATTTGTTTTTAAAGTGGATAGGACCACCGTTTGCCGGAACGATCTCTAAGCCGCTGTTGTATAGGACCGCCATTGTCGGAACGATCTCTAAAGCGCTGTTGTATAGGACCGCCATTGTCGGAACGATCTCTAAACAACGATCTCTAAAGACAGTGAAAACGTATCCTCAGCAGGTGGTCAGCAGCCTGCTGTAAATGTTGCTGAACTTATTATTTCTCGAGGTTTTGGCACTGTCGTTGGACATAGAGATTTTGAGGAAAGATCGCACTATTACGAGAAACTTCTTGCTGCCCAGTCATGGGCTGAAGCTAACAAGAAGGGGATTCATTCTTCTAAAGATCCTCCAGTTATGCATGTTAAAGATCTAACAAAGGAATCAGCAAAGAAAGCCAAAGAGTATCTGCCATCTTTGCAACGTAACAGGAGGACGGCTGCTATTGTTGAATACGTACTAAGTGGCCACAGTTTTAAACTTTATGTTCCAAAGGAAGCGTGCATCATTACTTTCTCACTATCTGGTGTTAGATGCCCCGGTCGGGAGGAGGCTTATTCTGATGAAGCTATCTCACTAATGAGAATGGAAACTTATGCAAAGGGATGTCGAGATTGAAGTAGAAACCGCTGATAGGAACGGGACTTTCTTGGGTTCTCTATGGGAATCAAATACGAATGCCGGTGTCACACTTTTGGAAGCCGGTCTTGCACTGCTTCAGACTTCCTTTCGAACAAATAATATGACAGATGCTCACCTTCTTGCTCAAGCCGAGCAGCTTGCCAGAAAACAGAAACTCAAGATATGGGGAAAACAAGTTGAAGAAACCAGTGAACAGATCTTGGATAAAAATGCAAACCCTGATCTGCCCGCCGGTGAAAAAATACTGGATAAACGTGCAAACCCGTCTGCTAAAGAAACCGATTTAATATTGATGGAAGAAAGTTTTCCACAACTTTCCATGGAGCAGCTACAAAGGAAGAGTAAAGTTGAATCTCAGTCAGAGAATGGTGATATAACTTCAGATGCAAATGACAACCATTTGCTTGATGCCGATCACAAGGTTATAAAGATAGACGAATTTTGGTCACAACTAGACACGCTCAAAACTTCAAAGGCTAAAAACTGAAGACGAAAGTGAAACATGCTCAAAAGGCGCTAGCTCTGATACCATGATAGACCTTGTAGGTTATTATATTGAATTATATTGTGTTGTGATTAATAGGGATTACAAGAGGCTATATTTATAGAGTAGCCTAACCTAATACATGGAAACTAATACTATGGAAACTTAATATATGAAAACCAATTATATGTCTAATATCTATAGTAAACACACACGCAGACACACACACATATATATATAGGGGCCAATCAAATAAGAACACCTTTAAAATGAGAACACGAAAAAATCATGTTTTTTGTTGGATGCACAAAACAAAAAACATGATTTTCTCGATTTTGACAGATCAATGTGTTGTTAAACACTTAAATAATGATAATTAGTTATACACTATGTTACTTTTATGGACTTTTAATGCATCAAAATGATGTTTTTAAGTGTTCTTACCGTGTTCTCATTTTAAGGGTGTTCTCACTGGAAAACTACCCTATATATATATAAATTAGCCCACATATACATACAGTGGCGAAGCTTGAGATGAAGAGTAGAAATATCACTAAGAAAAATTATTTGGAGAAGGGGGGGGCTGAAACTCACATGACGCAAAAATGACACTAAAAGATTAATGATTTTTCGAACAAAGTACGAATAACTCTACATTACTGAGCGAAAAAAACAGCCCCCTCCAGGCACTCTGAAGGGGGCTTCATCCATGTATAACCACACATATATAGTAGTACTAATTAAAGGGCATACGCATTCAATTATATCATATATGTATATATATACCTGCAGGAGGAGGAGGAGAGGAAAGGAAATTGAAGCCAACAATAGAGCCAGATTCATCTTTCTCGGCACCTAATAACACTCCGTCCTTTTTCGATCCACCATCACCTGACATATTCATCATGCTGCAGCACTTCCATCTCAATTTCCCATGGCACCATTTCCTTTGTGTACTAGTAGGCCGACGTTTGTTGTTAATTGCAAACAACCGACCAGATAATTGTGCGTCGAAGCCTAATTTCGCGGCCGTTAAATTAGGACACGGCTGAAACAATATCTCCATCACAACAAAAAATAATAATGATAATTGAAAAAGATAGATAGATAGATAAAGTGTTGAGAAGAAGAAGAAGTGAGGACGTAAAGGATCCTTTACTTGAAACTGTTGAATGTATGTGTGTGTGTGTGAGAGAGATAGAAAAGTATAGGAAGAGGTTTATTTGGTTGAGGATCTCTAGAAAATAATATTAGCGCCAAATACGATAAATCTATATTTAACAGATCTCTTTACGGTATAACTAATTAAAGTCTATACGACGTCGTTTGGCCTTTTGGGTTGTCGACTTGCTCTTTTACCTTTTTTTCTTCTTTTTTTTTAATATGTAGAGTAAACGGCCGAAATCGTCCTTATGGTATAAGCTAATAATCAAGTTTCGTCCTTAACTATCTGAAATGATACTGGCAGTCCTTTGGGAAGGATAAGGATCACATCCAGTCCTTTATGCAAACGGACGTTACCTCTTCTCCGTTTTCTCTCTCACATGTTTTCCACGTGAGGGTAGTATAGTCATTTTGACCAATAAAGACCAGTTATGATATATTTTTTATTTTTCTTTCATTTTTCTTCTTCTTCTTCTAAATACCTGTAATTTTATTTTCTCACATCTTTCAATCTATATCTATCTTCACCAACAACAAAAAAACTTCATCCTAAAATCAAAATCAATTACAAAATCGATCTGGTGTTTCATAATCTTAACCCACTTTTCAAATTTGAAAGTAAACATTTAACATAGTTGCTTTAAACCTGTTCACCAAAACCTCTTTTTATCATTGTGTTGGTAAAAAAAAACTAGTTTATCACAAAAACGAGAAACAGTGGCGGTTCCGACCTCTTCTATATCTCAAGTTTAACATACATCACAAAACAAATAACAAGCAGCTCAATATTAATTAAAGGAGGTCAACATTAATTGAAGGCTAGAGTTGTTTTTAGTGTTAGTCACGTAGGGGAGCAGCCAAAAGAGACAAGAACCACTTTTAATTTCCCGGTGGGGATTTATTTCAGGTGGTAGTTGTAGCCGGAAGAAAAAACGAGAAGCAGTCGAGGCAACCCGACAGTGTAGATAGCCGGAAAAAAGCAAAGAAGAAGAAAAAAGAAAAAGACGCCGGAAAATTAAACTTGAAGATTTCCGGCCAAAAACCTACTTGAAGATTTCCGACCACCAGCTGCTCCTCTTCCACCACCGCCCACCACCCCTGCGTCTTATGCTCATCATCATCATCATCATCATATAACAATAACAGGTCCAACGGTGGTATATATACCAGATTTGGAGGAAATAAGAAATTATATATATATATATATACAGATACCAGATTTTCGGCCAAAAACCCACCACCGTCGCGGCTGCTCCTCTTCCACCACCGCCCACCACCCCTGCGCCTTACGCTCATCATCATCATCATATAACAATAACAGGTCCGACGAACGGTTATACATATACCATATCTATATATATTATCAGATCTGATTATGTTGATGTATGTGCTTGTATATATATGTGGGGTAAATTGATTATTGGAGGAGATGTAAAAGAAAAAAGATGGAAAGATAGCAATGATGATTATTGTAAATAAAGGTTAGGGTTTGTTGATGGGGAAGGGGGAAGATGATGATGGTGGTGGGAGTTAGGAAAATGTCAATTTTATTCTTTTTCTAGTTTTGTTATCCAAAGAAGAAGAAAAAAGAAAATATGTCAAGTTTGGTCCTTTAGCTTTGAAATTGACTATAATACCCTCGTGTGCATGGCACGTGAGAGAGTTAGCGGTTGGAAGAAAACGTCCGTTTGCATAAAGGACTGAATGTGATCCTTATCTTTCCCAAAAGGACTGTCAGTGTCATTTCAGATAGTTAAGGACGAAACTTGATTATTAGCGTAAACCACAGGGACGATTTAGGCCGTTTACTCTAATATGTATATCAAAAATTCAAAAAAGGAAAGGAAGAAACAAATGGCTGAGTTTATATGAAGCTAGCAGAGATCACATGAAAGTGTTTTTTTCTTTCACATGTATGTTGAAGCCCTTTGACTTTTGGCTTTATTTCACTCTTACTCCACTTGTTTCTTCTATTATCAAACCTGGCCTCTTAGGTAAAACAAAACCAAATATTTATGTAACATCTAGGGTGGTCGGAAAAAAGTATGAAAGAAAACGATCACAAAGATAATATGTTCGGTTAGACTGCATACACCTGAGTTAAAAAAATTGCATTTCCTAGATAACTTAAGCAAATCAAACGTCATTATCCATGTTTTCTTCTCCCGATGCGATGCTTTAAATATGCGTCATGTGTTTGATTATCGGCTCTCGTGTTGCAAGGTGCAAAACACCATATCATTTGAGTGTGGTATTCAATTAAACTATATCATGTTGTTCTAATCTTCTCCGCTGAATGTAATAAAAACTGAAACAATGTTTTACAAAGAAGTTTTCAGTAAGAAATTTCAAATAAACGATTTTAAACATTCATGGGCCAAAAAATGTTCAAACATCGACTTGTTGGACCCTTATATCATAATCCTTTGTCTCTTTATATATTTTTTGCATAATAATGTTTAAAAAATAAAAAAGAATAAATAAATAAATAAAGGAAGGAAGTGGTACTAACATAGTAACAATGTAACATGCATTTGGTTATTAACATATTTAAAATTTAAATAATTTAACAATCCCCAAACAATTGTTATAAGAGCATCCACAATGAAGATGTTTATAAAAGCTTTTTACTATTACAAAAAAGCTTTTGAAAAAGCTTTTAAGCTTTTAATCTATTTGAGTGTAAGAATTTTATACAATGATTTATAAATCTATAAGTCTTTCAAGGAGACAAACACTCTCTTTCCTCTTGATTATATTACTAAACAATGTTTCAAAGACTTTTTATAAGGTTTTGCCATTGGGAATAAAGCTTTATCAAAAGCTTTTTTATAATAAGTCTTTGAAAAAAAGCTTTTGAAAAATCTCCATTGGGGATGCTCTAAGAGAATGTATGTATTTCGAAAATGAATAATAAATTAAATCAACTAGCTAGTCCATTAATATATGGTGTACATGTATGTAAACAGTGGAGGAGCTATGTGGTGACCAAAGGTGGTCATGACAATTTCACAATTTCTATAAAACTCTATATTTTTAGTACTATTTCTAAGTATTTATTCAGTTTTAAGGTAATTGGCAACCCCAGACGGGTGTAATTGTATTTTGTAGTTTAACTTTACACTTATTGGTATCATTAAAACTCTTCGTCGACCCCAGAATAAAAATCATGGCTCCGCCACTGCATGTAAACGCATAGTTTTCCATTTCTATGACACGACTTTTCATTGTACCGAGTATTCAACTTTTGTTCATGTGATTTGATTTCATTAATCAAGTATATGTCATTTTTTCCTCTTTTACAGATTTCACTGTTGCAATTTGATAGCGATATACATACATGTCTTCGAGTTTTAATTTTTGGAATCGGAGTTATTAAGTAATTGAGCTCGAGATTAGTTTAATCTTGTCGAACTGACTTTGGTTGTTTACTTGTTTGCAGCGTTGACAAAGAAAGAAAGTGAATCTGGCAGGGGGAAAAAAAGAAAAAAGAAACCAATAAAAAAAATAAAGAGTCAAAAGAAACAAGAAACATTGTTTTCCTACAAAGTACAAGAGAACAAAATAACATAAGTTGATACAGTCAGCCTACCATAAAGTCCCTCCGCAATTCAGGTTCACTCACTTGTTCCTGTTTTATCCTTTTTCTCTCCCTCTCTCACACAATCTAACATAGCAGGCAACCATAACTAACTTTTGTTACTGCAGGTAAATAATGTTTGCTGTAAATATATAACGTCCATTTTCATTTATATATGCAATCTTTCATGCATTTTATTGATATAAGTTTTATGGTGAATGTGATGTTGGTTATTAAATTTATCTTTAAGCATTTGTGTGCCGGTTTCAGTCTAGAATGCAGTGCTAGAAAACTTCATACTTCATTTGTTTCTTAAATTTGAATCATGAATGATAGTTTTGTTAATGAAATGTTTGTGTTTGAATGTTTGATGTTTATCCCTGATACGTTGTCCCAGCCTAAAAGATGTAGAACTAGAAATCCAGAATACTGGTTGGTTGTTTAACTAAGTTCCAGTCTAGCGGTGGAAATTGGGACTTGTTCGGGTTGGCAGGTTTGTGGGTTGATATTACCCAAAACGGACTGACCTTTCTAAAAAATCGGAAACCAACCGTTTAACCTGTTTCATGATCCGGTCAAATATGTTGATACGTTGGTTTTAGGTCAAGTGGGTTGATTTCATGTCAAACGTGTTTAAATATGCTTTTTTCCAAAACCAAATACTTGTGTATAATTTTCATTCAAAAAATAATTTGTATAAAAAGTTTCGGTTGGGAGGTCAACCCATTTACCCAAATGGCCAACCCAAACCTGACCTGAAAAAATTAATGCTAGCGGTGTGAGATTACACAACCCTACCCCGCTAATTTTCAAGTTTGGTTTTGGGTCATGTTGAGTAATGCCAACCAAAAGTTCCACGGCTCTGCAAGGTATTCATGGATTCCAGGTATTACTTGTCATGTCAGTAAGCTTGCTTCTTGTTTTTTTTTTTTTTTTTTTTTTTTTTTTTTTTTTTTTTTTTTTTTTTTTTTTTTTTTTTTTTTTTTTTTTTTTTTTTTTTTTTTTTTTTTTTTTTTTTTTTTTTTTTTTTTTTTTTTTTTTTTTTTTTTTTTTTTTTTTTTTTTTTTTTTTTTTTTTTTTTTTTTTTTTTTTTTTTTTTTTTTTTTTTTTTTTTTTTTTTTTTTTTTTTTTTTTTTTTTTTTTTTTTTTTTTTTTTTTTTTTTTTTTTTTTTTTTTTTTTTTTTTTTTTTTTTTTTTTTTTTTTTTTTTTTTTTAAAGAAAAAAAGGTCCTACCGAGACTTGAACTCGGGTTACTGGATTCAGAGTCCAATGTCCTAACCACTAGACCATAGGACCACTGATGACATGTTGCTTCCATTTAAAATATTTAAACCATGGGAATTCCTAACAGCAATAATAAAAACTTTGTTATATTCACATACACTTGTAGTTTGGACTTGCTTGCAAGAACCCAAATTGATTTTCATTGGCATACAACCAAACCCCACCAATAATTGGTTATCTAAACCAACTGCTTCATCTACTTCTTTGTAACCTTGGATTTATCACCTAGACTATTAAGTTTTGGCATCGGAGTTTTTATAGTATATGTTTATGACACAGTATTCAAACTTTATAGTTTATAAATGGAAAATAACGTAAGAAGAACAGATATATTAATTTATACATATGGAAATGTAAATATGTATAACACAATGTAAATAAACTAGATTGACTTTTAATCTTATTACTCTTGTGGAAACTCATTTGTATCTTGATAAATTGATATTAAAATTTTATAAAAGAAAAAAGAAACCAATAAAAAAAATAAAGAGTCAAAAGAAACAAGAAACATTGTTTTCCTACAAAGTACAAGAGAACAAAATAACATAAGTTGATACAGTCAGCCTACCATAAAGTCCCTCCGCAATTCAGGTTCACTCACTTGTTCCTGTTTTATCCTTTTTCTCTCCCTCTCTCACACAATCTAACATAGCAGGCAACCATAACTAACTTTTGTTACTGCAGGTAAATAATGTTTGCTGTAAATATATAACGTCCATTTTCATTTATATATGCAATCTTTCATGCATTTTATTGATATAAGTTTTATGGTGAATGTGATGTTGGTTATTAAATTTATCTTTAAGCATTTGTGTGCCGGTTTCAGTCTAGAATGCAGTGCTAGAAAACTTCATACTTCATTTGTTTCTTAAATTTGAATCATGAATGATAGTTTTGTTAATGAAATGTTTGTGTTTGAATGTTTGATGTTTATCCCTGATACGTTGTCCCAGCCTAAAAGATGTAGAACTAGAAATCCAGAATACTGGTTGGTTGTTTAACTAAGTTCCAGTCTAGCGGTGGAAATTGGGACTTGTTCGGGTTGGCAGGTTTGTGGGTTGATATTACCCAAAACGGACTGACCTTTCTAAAAAATCGGAAACCAACCGTTTAACCTGTTTCATGATCCGGTCAAATATGTTGATACGTTGGTTTTAGGTCAAGTGGGTTGATTTCATGTCAAACGTGTTTAAATATGCTTTTTTCCAAAACCAAATACTTGTGTATAATTTTCATTCAAAAAATAATTTGTATAAAAAGTTTCGGTTGGGAGGTCAACCCATTTACCCAAATGGCCAACCCAAACCTGACCTGAAAAAATTAATGCTAGCGGTGTGAGATTACACAACCCTACCCCGCTAATTTTCAAGTTTGGTTTTGGGTCATGTTGAGTAATGCCAACCAAAAGTTCCACGGCTCTGCAAGGTATTCATGGATTCCAGGTATTACTTGTCATGTCAGTAAGCTTGCTTCTTGTGGGATATCTGCGGTTACCTAGCACAAAAGCAAAATGAAAAAAAGAAAATATAATCTCAGAAAATTTATGTTCAAATTTGGGGTTATACATTAAAATAAGGTGACACGATACTGCAAAATTTTGTTCAGACAACAAAAAGGGATTATAGTTAATTAGTCATTCAGATACGCTGATAAGGTATCATGCATTTCACTGCCTGTTACAAACCTTAGGAATTGAAGTGCTAAAGATGTACACTCGTTCTGTGCTTTTAGACTGATTATATTGCAATCCCTGGAAGCCTGTTTAAGGGTTACATTCATATAAAAACTTCTTTTTAATCGTTTCTCTTTTGTTGTTGTCAGAACGTGTAAGGAAGCGATCTCCAGTAAACCTTTAGAACTGTTCAACAATTTGGTTGTTTACCGTGTAGGAGGAAGTGTGTCATGGTTTCTATGATGCAACATCCTCAGGGTATGTGACACTATTTCTTGCAAGTCGAATAAAGCTAGACATATGATGTCTACAACTGCAATTGGATTAACGGCAGGAAATAGGCTGTTGGGTTCATCTTGTTATTACTCTAATACGAATGAAAAACTGTCCTGCAGTAGCGATATTGGGTTCACATTTGTCTTTACTAAGAATGTGATCTCTGCAAAGAAACCACCCGACTATGGTCATAGTCCTATATCCAGCCCAGTTACTAATACCATAAGAGTGCTAAAGGATCATTCAAGGTGTACAGATCAATGGGTTCAAACCTTTAACCATTTGGATAAGAAAGGCTCCAAGGATGAACTTTCGGTTGAATCTTTGTTATTGTTACAAAAGTCTTTGCTTGAGAAGCAATGGAACATTTCAACCGAGAGGAATTCCACAACAGCTACTCCTAACGAAAAAATCAACAAAAAGGTGCACTTTACTGGTTCACAGATATCTGCACGAAGGCGAAGACTAGATGCTAGGAAGAAAACAACGTATACTTGTTTTGCTAAGCAAGGTGTTACAAGTAAGCAGTCGAAATCTACACTTGGTTCAGAGCTCCTTCAAAATCAATCTAAAGGTTATGTTAAAGGTGGGATAAGTGAGGTATTGCTCACTCACTCAGAAGTGGTCATTCTATCGAACAAAATCAAGATTGGTTTACGCTTGGAAGAGCAGAAACTAAGGTAACTAATCTTCCCATGTCTAATATATATCTGTATACGGGCACTCTCCAATGTTTTCTAACTAAGATTCAATGTGTTTATTGCATTATTAGATTAAATATATTTAATAAGTCGATCCTCTGGTTATGAAGAACTTACTGAATATGCACTTTTCAGACTGAAGAAAAAATTGGGAATTGAACCTTCAGAGGAGCAACTTGCTACTTCCATGAGGATTTCCCGAACTGACTTAAGAACCAAACAAATTGAATGCACTTTGGCAAGAGAAAAACTTGCGTTGAGCAATGTCCGTTTAGTGATGTCGATTGCACAAAGATATGATAACATGGGAGCTCAAATGGATGACCTTATTCAGGTGGCTAGACTCTTTAGTGCTACGCTAACAAGCATTATTTTTTCATAATACAATGTACATATCTATAGCTGCAGGATTCTCATTTATAACATCGCCTTATTATCGTGTAGGGGGGTCTAATTGGACTACTCCGAGGGATAGAAAAATACGATTCATCTAGGGGTTACAAGATTTCTACCTACGTGTATTGGTGGATACGACAGGTGAACACTTTAAAATATGGAGAATTTTATGTTCTTCATAGATTTTGTTCATTTATCAATAATAGATTAATAGGTGTCAATTTTCACCCATTTAGATATTAGCCACTCTGTTCGGGTTATGTTCCAATCTTCAATGGATCGAACCGTCAAGCAAAAAGAGTTAACTTAAATGTTTAATGGTCCCGGGGAAGAGAAAGGGGGGGGGGGGGGGGGGGGGGGGGGTGGAGGCCTGCATAATGCGTTCAAATAACACTTTCTCAATCTTTTTATTGGAAAATCATAGAATACATGGTTTTAAATCATATTTAACATATTACCTATATATTAAAATCTTACAAAAAAAAAAGAACATTAAAGTACTATTATATCCGAAAAGTTTTGACCTGTTATCCGATGTGCCAATTTACCACCTCTTAGAACAGTAAAGTACTATTTGTTCCTTCATAACAACATTTATAAGCGTTTATATAAGTTACATGGGAAGACTGTATTTGCTTATGCCTTTTAACGCCAGGGTGTTTCAAGAGCGTTAATGGAAAATTCAAGAATCCTAAGATTGCCTACTCATTTACATGAAAGACAAAGTGCAATCCGAAATGCCAAGATCAAACTGGAAGAACAAGGAATAAACCCATCTATTGATGTAAGTAAATATAGGAGTGGCAATCACTAGAAGCAATGCCACTATCATTCGCTCTTTATATTTACTTATGTTTGATTTTGTTCTTTTCCTTATAACGCCATAGAGGATTGCAGAAAGCCTGAACATATCCAGAAAGAAAGTTACGAACGCGACTCGGGTACTAAAGGGATTTGCAAACTTGAATTTCTGCATTTATGTTTATTCGTTTTCTAAGATTTTTAATATGTAAAAACTATTCCATGTAGGCAATCACTAAAGTTTTCTCACTTGATAGGGGAGCTTTCCCTTCTATAAATGGTCTTCATGGACAAATATTTTACAGTGTAAGTGCCATAGTAGCTTTGTTTATTTATTGACTTATTTCTTAGTGTTGTGGAACGCCTGAACGACCACATTTTCTGGCTTTTGACTGCTTCTATGTAACTGCTACAGGACATTGCAGATACTTGCATGGAGAACAACCCATGGCATGGAGTAGATAAAAAGGCGCTCAAAGTATTTTTACATTTTCTAGGACTCATCTGAGTCGTTTCCTTTAATCCATTCTGTTGTTACGTTTTTTCACAAGGTGGCATGATGGGTGGGTTGGATAATAGGTCAATAAAAGGGTCAGCTTTGGTACATGTTAAAACATGCTGAGTAAGGTTGGGTTGACATGCAAACTCTTTCTTCGTACTTCAGTCAAATCCAGACATAGGTATATGGCTCTAAGTTGACACCCCTACTCGTTTCGAATTTTAACATCTACAAACATAATAACCTACACATACATGTATATGTATAACCTGTGCATTTCATTGCATACTCTTGCAACTAGTTAAGTTTTTAGATTGATCTGGTTGCTAATATAATTTTTCTGATGGCGTCCCACTAAATCAAATTGGTATACAGTCTTTGCTCCATCATGATAATGTTGTTCTACTTTTTCTGAAAATCCAAAAATGCAAACAGAGGGTAAGGTAAGGCTGAAAATGTGTTCCATGTACCTAGACTGTTATATTTAGAACATTGGATTATTTTTGTAATGTTAGTATTTTTCAACCATTCCTTAATCATTCATGAAACTTTTGAGGAAAAGTTTAGAGAAAAAAGTGTTTGTAGGTCGGCCCATCCGTTGCCATCCCTCCAGAGTCACTACCCCCACCTATTTTGCCACCTTTGGCCTTTAAGTAATCAAAAAGAACTTTCGGGTGTTCCAATAACTGACTTGCTTCTAAATTTGTAGGAGGAAGTAAACAAGCTCAGCTATCAAACTCTTGGGGAACGGGATAGATATATCATCCATTCATCCGTCTTTATTATGGTCTTGACAATGAATGCCTTATTTGGGAAGATATCGGCAAAAGGTACAAGACTTGATACCACCATTTTGTATGAACAAGTTTAAAAGGTTAATAACTTGTTCTAACAGAAGATACATTTAAAGTTTGAGCCTTGAGGTACCAAACATACTTTAAAAGGTCATATGGGTAAGATTTTAGAACAATCTTTTAGAAGTGTTTTTTTATGCATACAATTTGGGGAAGTTTTTTGACTAGATAAGTTTTCAAATCATGATTGACACACGGATTATTATTCAAAAGTTTAAGATTTTGGATAAAACGTGTCTTGGATCAACCCAACCCGGCCCCAAAATGTATTTGTCCCCCACCCCCACCCAAACACACACACAAACATATAATATTTGTATCTAATTTGATCTTTCAGAATGGGATTGTCGAGAGAAGGTGTTAGGAAGATTGGACTTGTTGCACTAGAGAAACTAAGAACTGCTGCAAAAAAGACAAAGCTTGAGACAATGCTGGTAGAACATTGATTTCAGTATACTTTTTGTATAAGGAAAACTACCTGTTTTCCCTTGGTAAATTTTTTGGTTATTTATATACTACACTAATGTGAAGGCTTGACAAGAGTTCAGCACGCTGTATAAAGGAACATACCGCAGAAAAAATCTGCACTTATCATTTTGTTTTAAAAGAATATATATAAAATTACTAGTTTTTTTTTTGCGTGTGCCATTAGTGGATTGTGCTTTTCGTGTTCTAATCTGTTTTGGATTCGGATGCCATGTGAAATATAAGATATGACATAGAAAATAGTCTATGACAGATGATTGACACAGATTTGATATTCCACAACATTCATTTAACAAATGAAAATAAACCTGGTATGTTTGTCGAAACGAATTTTTGGCCCTGCAATTAGAACAGACCCTGGTAGGTGTTTGTCAATTGTCATGATGTCAGGCCCATTTATTGGCTGTCCGCGCCCCATGGTCTTCTAAGTTGACTCGTCACATTTGAAAGTTATGTTCGTTTGAAGGTGGTAAATTGGTAATTGCTATGCATTCAAACTCTTAAGAGACAGCTAGTTTTTTGAACTATTCCTTGAATAAAATATGACCCTGTTAATTTTATTGGTGTTATTTTTATGAATTCGATTTTGAACTTTTGTATATAAGTGATTACAAAAAATCAGAGATGGTGGTACTTTAACATCCCTTCATGTTTACTTTACATTTTAATCACCAAACAATGAAGTCTTGATGCTGTAAGGGGCTCATCTACCATTTCGATCATTCTTGTTTTAAATATTAAAAATTACACACTAGTATAACTATACAAGTAATCACCATACCGTGTTCATATAACATAATTTTGACATTGACACTCTTATAAGTCATCGACTATGGAATTGTTATTTTTATGTTCATTCTTTTCTTTTATTTTTAAAAACAAATGTAACAAATCAATGATATTGTTTAACCTAATATAGAATAAGTGGACTTGGACACTTGGTTATGGTCTATTTGTTTTGTTTACTCATCAAAAAATTGAAATGTATCTACTCCAAGTAATATACGAGTAACTAGTGCTTAGACCCGCGCGATGCGCTTGCAGTCGTAAGAAATTTTTTTAACTTTTGTGTTTAAGCAATTACACACATAAGCAATTAGAAACATAATTGTGTAAGCCAATAACATTATAAATAGGAAGATAAGTTACAATAGCTACAAACAAAATACTTAAACATTAAACTATTAAGCTGACTTCACACTTGTTTTCTTCAGTATCATGGAATTGGCTATATCTTCATGTAAAATTTCATGAACGTCTTTTATATCAGAAACATTATTGCAAGAACATGATGGATTATTACTAATTAGAACCATTTCCACTTAGTTATTTAATTTCAAGGCTGGTTTATATCAATAACATTGTCACTATTATTTTTAACCGCATAAATCTCGTCTTGTGGAATAAAAATTGGTTCAGATATGAAAGACGGATTATATTGATTCAACATGATACCATATATAGCACGGAGAAATATAACAGCATGAAACTCATCATATGTCTCACAAACTTTAATTATTTGATCAAAAATCAGTGATCCAATATTATATAAATTACCATTACCATCACCAATAGCGTATGGAACTATACCCATCAATTCAGAAACCACGTTGGTATTTAAAGATGAGACCCAGTTGAAAATACCAACATCAAAATGAGCCTTATACTTTGAAATAAGTATGTTAGAATTAAAACTATCTTTGGGCCATGAATGAACAATTCCACCTCATAATCGAGCAACATCATGAATATCAATAATGTCGGCTTTTTCGTTATCGGACAATCCAAAGTATTTATTAATGACATTGGGCGAGACTTCATAAAAATGATTTCTTACAAAAACACGATGAAACATAGGAGACGTGTGATCAGTTATGCAAAGTCGTAAATTAGAATAAAAATCACGAATAACTTCAGTTGTTAATGCAGATAGATTGGTGACAGTAGATAGAACACCAGAATCGGAGAATAGATGAATTAAATTGTTAGATGCAAATGAAAACCTGTTAATTGGTTATTCGTTTATAAACGATCTCCTCGAAGTGATGTCGTAAAAACCACTGGAAGCAACATCAACAAAAGAGGAGTTTAGAGGTTAAAATGAATCTAAACTTTGAGTGAAATGCATTTTATTCATGTATGAATAAATAAACTATGATTCAGCATTTTCAAACATATTAAATTCGTATGGAAGAACAGGTGATTGATAATTTTTTGGAGATGGAAAACCAGAAATTTGTGAGTGAAAAGCTATTGGTATATCTTTTTTATGTGAATGGTAGTTAACTGTGAAAATAATTGATTATATAAGTAGTTTCAAAGGTATGACGATTATAGATAGTTTCAAAGGACTACACGCTAAATGGGGCAGAACATGTCTAAAGAAATACAAATCGTAAGGTGTTAATATGAAAACAATTCAAACTGTAAGCATTATAAGCACGTACCAAAATATGTTATCATCAAAGATTATAGACAGAAAATAGTTTCAAATAGAACAGAAGGCACCAAGTGTTGTGTCTCAGACATTATGTAAAATTAAGTACCTTTCTCACTGAATTGGATCTGCAATATTTGTCTATACTTTTATGGTAAGCCTCACAAGTTCACATTTTCCCATTGTCTTGTGCCAATAAACTGTTAAGGCACGACTCCCAAAAACAGGGTCCAAAAAGAGAGAAGCTTAGAGAAGGTCAAAATTTTCTACTACACCAAATTGCACTATAACGAAATAAATCCCATATTAATACATGATAAATGTTTATAATTCGAGTACACTAACCTAAACTTTAACACTATGTTATGCGAGAAGAAGTGACTATAAAAGTCAAAACCGGACCCATTAGAAGTGATGTAATAATAACCCTTGCTTCTATGAGCTTATTAATTTGCCGCTCAAAGTCCACAACTTCTTTTGCTAACGGAAACACGACCTGCATAAAAGAAGACACAAAAAAGATAACTTTCAACTACTCTAATAACAATCCTTTATTTCCAAATAAGCAAAAATACAATGCATACAAATATGTCATCACGTGCAGTCTTCTTTACATCAACAACAGAAATTGTTGCCAAGGGTGGGGTGGGACTTACGATCAAAGTACTACTCTATGTCAGAATCTATATTGCATAAATGAACTCACATTTTGCACACAAACATTTTCCTATTACCCAAACAAAATTCAAAACTTAATGCTAACAACTACAAATAATCACATATTTTTTGAAATTCTTATAAAAACTATCAAATATCTGTTCTAATAGGATTTAAAATACACAATGCCCACAATAACTAAAAAAATAACCACAAAAATATCACATTTTCAAGCAAGCATTTAGAAGATGTTCCAAAATATATATGGGAATATGAAATGAATTCAAGCAGAGTGTATAAAAATAATATAAAAACGATGAAAGCGGTTAGTTGGTTAGTTACTTTGAATATTGCAGTAACAAAAGAAAAGTGATGTTCCAACCTGATATCAAATATCTTGTGAGATCGACAATAATCGAGAATAAGTTCCTTCCACAGATTTATTTGCTTGTCTCTAGTTTCCCTCACAAGCTGCAACCTAAATAAATACACAATTTATTTATTCATACATGTTGTATATAAAAACAGTTCAAAGGGTGAAATATCTAATACTAATAACAATGTTGTAATAAGGTGGGAAATGATAGAAATTTTTTTCTATCTGAAGAATGATCCCGCATAGAATAAACATTCAAATAAAATGTTTAATGATTTAAACAACAACGAAGAAAGTAGGTGAAATAAATTGACATGAGTAATTTAGAGAGAGTTCTTAGGAGTAAGATCCGTCTACATCATAACCTCCCAATAAACCGTCGAGGTATTGGGGCTCAAAACCTGCAGAAAGCAGCATTGAGCAATTTCGACATTTCTTTCTTTGACATGAAGGCATGCGGACTTAAAGAAAATTATAACCACAAAGAAATAAGTTACTTTAGGTTATTGGAAATAGCAGTAAATGGAAATGCAATTATAATGGGGCAATCTTAAATGGAGATTTTCATGTATGGAATATTATCAAGTCGAAGATTGTTTAGTCAATAGTAAATGAATAAGGCTGCATTTAGATGTAATTCCTTTTACATTTTCTCTCAGAAGCAGATCCAAGAATTTGTCTAAGTGGGGGCCAAAAAAACTTGGTGACTTATGATCAGCGAAAAAACCACAAGATACCTTCAAAACAGCGGCAATGTTAGCCTCGAAACAATCTTCAAATCTGCATAAAAGATCAGGAAAATTAGCTTCAAAACAGCCTCCATATATGCACAAAATAGCCTCAAAACAGCTGCCAAAAACACCAGCAAAATAGCCTCAAAAAAGCCATGAAAAACTGCACAAAACAGCCTTCAAACAACCCCCAAACAGTAGCTAAAACAGCTAAAAAACAGCTATAATACAGCTTTTAAACAGGGCCCCAAACAACAGCTAAAACAACTAAAACACAGCTTCTAAACAGCCTTCAAACAACCCAAAAAATCTGCAGCTTCCAAACAAACAATTCACAGCAAAACAGTAGCAAAAAAGGTGGTGTTTGCCTGTTTGGAATTGGGTTTGAAAGTGATTAGCTGAACATTGTGTTTTCAAGTCGCAAATACACGGTGTTCAATGTTTGGGAACAATCATGGTTTAAAAAAGCGTTTTCGAGGCGCGCCTCGAGGCGCGTTTTGAGGCGAAGCGGGCATGGAGCGCATATGAGGCGGCGCCTCAGGGTGGTCATTTGGTACGCACGCCTCAGGTAGATGAGGCGGTACAGAAGCGCAAGAGGCGGAGAAACGGTCCGAGGCGGGTTTTTTTTTGGGGCTGAACATTTTGAATCTGGACTGTGAAATACGCCCAGAAACCGGAGGAAGATGGTCAGAAATGGAGAGAGAGGAGATAGAGAGAGAGAGAGAGAAGGGAGGAGTGGTTGTGGTGGCCGGAGGAGGGTTGCTGGCGGCAGCTATGGTGGTTGTTTAACAGAAGTACATCCAGTGAGAGAAAGATAAATGAAAAGGTTTGGTGAGAAAGAAAGATGAGGCTGGTTCATTTTTACGTGTATAAATTATGTCCACTTGTTTTTTTAATTGTTTTATATTTGTAAACAGCAAGTTGTTTTTTAATTGTTTTATTTTTGTTGACAGCCAAGTTGGTAACAGCAAGTTGGTTCATTGTCAGTTACTCTTATTATGATTGCTTTTTAGTTGGGTTTTTTTATAATTAAAAGAGTTAAATGCAAGAATGGTCCCTGTGGTTTGTCCGTTTTTGCAAATGCAGTCCCTCTCTTGATTTTTTAGCAACGATGGTCCCTGAAGATATGTTTCAGTTGCAACGGCAGTCCCTCTCTAACGGATCCGTTAATTAATGTCGTTAAGTTTCCCATGTGAGTAGCACGTGAGGGGTATTAATGTCTTTCCACCTACACAAACCTATGGATGTTCAAAACTATCCATATGCGAACCTGTTATCCGAAACTCTGATCTGATTTTCCTCGAAAAGTCGAATATTCTATATTTCAGACTTAAATTCAGATAGTGACTTTTGAAAAAGTTTAAGAATTTCAATATTTTTTTTTCTTAAATCCGAAAATATCCGAAAATGTCAAAAAAAATATCGAAAAAGATTATTTTCAATATCCAAAAATATTCTAAATTTTACGAAAATATGTGAAACTTAGTCTCAATACGAAAATATTTAGGATATTTATTTTTTTTCTAAAATTCGGATACTTCGGATATTCGAAAACTAACTTCGAATATCCAAAATTTTGAATATGTTCGGATATTGAAATCCTTTGTCCGAAATTTTGAATATCCGAAATTTTGCAAAGATATCCAAGTTTCAGCTATCCGATTTTTGGATATTCGTGAATTTCAATATCCAAACTTTTCGGATATTCTTGGATTTTTTCGAATGCCCGAGATTTTCAAAAATCATTATCCGGATCCGAAATTTAGGATATCCGAAGTTCGAATATCCGACTTTTCAGATAAAATCAAATCGGATTTTCATATTATAAGGTCGGATACAGATACTTTTGAACACCCTATGTTTGTGTAGGTGAAAGGACATTAATACCCCTCACGTGCTACTCACATGGAAAACTTAACGACACTAATTAACGGCTCTGTTAGAGAGGGACTACCGTTGCAACTGAAACATGTCTTCAGGGACCACCGTTGCTAAAAAATCAAGAGAGGGACTGCCGTTGCAAAAAGCGACAAACCATGGGGACCGTTCTTGCATTTAACTCAAATTAATAATTTTTATGTTTTATATAATGTATATTCATTATTTATATAAGTCATTGAATATATATATATATATATATATATAATATATATATATATATATATATTATATATATATATAATATATATATATAATATATATATAATATATATATATATGTAATTTCTATACTTTTTTTTAGGCTTATCGCCTCGAGGCTACGCCTCGGGCTCGTTTCCGCCTTTTTAAACCTTGGGAACAATGGAAGTGATTAATGTTATATGATTATTTGGAGGCCACATATACCGTTTTCATTCTCACCATGACTTTCTGCCTGCAGCGTTGGATCCATAATCCTATCTATGTCCCGTTCATGGTCCCCCAGTCCAGCAGTTAAGCTTCCGATTGTGCAACAAAAGCTTTTATTTATCCATGTCCATAAACGTCAAATCCCCTAGCAGCTATCTAAATCAGACTACAAAAATAATATTAAATCAAAATTAGATCATTCTTGAGACAATTATTAATAATAGTGCAAGTATAAAATACGCTTGAATATAAGAAATCTTGTAGGTTAGTAATTAATAATGAGTATCGATTAATTTGCTCCTTGTAATTGACAAATGGAAGAGGACAAAAATGAACTCAGGTGTGCCACTACAGCGTTAGACGGGAGGTAATTTTAAGCACCATTCGAGATTTACTACTTCGTCAGATAGAATCCAAATAAATCTTACCTTCTCTACGAATTCTGATCCTCCCATGTTGGCTGTAAATGGTAAACGTCTCGAATTCTGTTCCTTACTATTTCACGCAAAACAAAAAGAACAAACGAATAGAGCTTCCCCTTTCATTTCATGTAGTTTGTGAAAATTCAGCGGACTGGTTTAGGTAGTTAACTATGTTCTGTTAACCTGGAAAACCCGAAAATCAAATCAACACATGCATGGTAGTAAACATCCATTTATCCTTCAATCCATACATATGTTACCTCAGCATATTGAAGGTGCCTTTATAATAAACTGTCTATCCAAGCAAACTGTCCTAAAATTCAAGCACTTTTTAATCAAATTCTCTAAGAGCCATTTTTAATCTTACTTATAGTTCTTGAATTTGCAATGCACATGACATGTATGCAAATGCTTTTATCTGATGCTAAACAGTTTTACTTTTAAAAAATCATTTTATTAGTTTACTCCATAGTTTTATAATCATATCTAATACATTAGCTTTTTGCAAAATTAAGTATGGAGGGTCATTCTAACCAAGTAAACTTTTTTTCACCCCCAATCATTATCACATGTTACCACTCCAATTTTCCAGCTCTACTAATTGACCATGGAAGTTGATAAATCAAATTTTGCAACACATTTGTACCTATCTTTGTTTGTAGTCCTTGAAAAACCTTTTTTTGGCATGAAGACCGTAGCTCTGACATGGCACAATCATGTATATCAGACTAAAAATGACCACCTTCATCTTCAGTTGGTTCCTCATCATCTGTGACAACTCGTAATTAATTAACATCGGGTTAGTCCTAATCTCAATTAGACAGTCATTTGACGTGGAACTTATTAGACTTTTGGACTTTTGACTTAGTCAAAGTAGACGTATCTTGTTGACGTAGACTATTAGCTATCTAGACGAATGCCGAGTCTTTAAAAATAACTTTAAATTTATATTTAAAGGTTATGTCCTGTACGAAATAAAAAGACTATCTAGACTTAATATTGTAAAGTTCACTTTGACGAAACTTTATTGACTTGTCTTAATTAAAATGAGACGAGGGAAAATACCTTTACTTTAAATTATAACCTTTTGGTCAAACGGTATTTAATCGTAAGCATTTTACCGAATTAAGGGTACCAAATTTACTAAAAAAAATGGCCACATGGGCCGGCCTCTCTTGTTTGTGGTTGAGACTTAACCACCAAAACACCCCAGCCTTTTTCTTTTTCTTGGTCGACCGAACATACACACACAAAGGCATACACACACAAAAACACTCAAGTTTCATCTTCTCATTTAGTTTTGGCTAGAGAAATCAAAAGGGAAAAACACCTTTATTTGTTTTAATAATAATAATCAAGGGTTTTGTATCATCATCATCTTCATCTTCTAAATTATATTGCAAGAACATCATTTGGTAAGTAAACCCTTTTCTTTTAAACTTTGATTTTAATTTGATTCAATTTATGGATTGATTTCAGTTTTGAGTAATGAATTAGATAGCCATGAAAATGAAATGAGTTTGGTATTGTAGTTGGATGAAATTTGATTTGAAATGGGTTTTGGAAATCAAAAAGTGTAGAAATGGTTAATGGTTAGCGAAATAAATTGTTTCCAGGCCTATTGGTCATGTTTATACTAGTTATAGTGAAAGGAATTGAATCAAAAACGATTTGGGTTATTTCTGCATATGAACTGCTGGTTTTTGGCTGCAGAATGGGGCCACTGCGGCGCAGTGGCGTTGTCTTAGCCCACTGCGGCGCAGTGCCCAGACTCTGGTCTGGTGTCGACTTAAGCCACTGCGGCGCAGTGAGCATGTTTCTAGCTCACTGCGGCGCAGTGTAAACCCTCGGAAAAATATTGTTTTTGGCGGACTGCGGCGCAGTGGGGTGAAACTTTTCCCACTGCGGCGCAGTGGTATGTTGCTGAAATATTTGACATTTCTAGTTTTTGACAACTTGAACGTTTGGACTTGGTAAATATCGAATGGTACTTTAGACTACCTTATAATGACAATTTCATTGATATTGCCAACAAAAGTTAAATAAAATGAAAGATTAAATCACACTTGGTCGTGGCATTCTAGGATTGATAGCTAAGTAGTTGTACGTAGGATACTTGTCGTCGTGAGATTTGATCCTCACCATTCGTGCTCATATCCTAGGTTTTGGATAGACGTGGGGACTAGACTGCTCTTATTCTCAGACTGCTCTTTACTTTAGCTCGTAGACTGCTAAGGTGAGTTTATGGCGCCCTTTTTCCTTTACTTTGGGCCTGAAAAGCATGTACTGTATACACGATTACTTTATAAATGATTTGTCTTTGTCTATACCATGAGATTTGGTAAATTAAATCATTTGTCTTATGTCTTGCCATGTTGACGGCTGTCTGAAAATGTGTATACATGTCTTATGAAATTTTGATCTATATGTCTTGACTTGCCATGTTGTCGGCAGACTAAACTGTTCTTTGTGTTTGACGAACTAAAATGATCCCCTTTATGTAGTTTTACCATTATGAGATTTTAATGGTAGTCTTGTCAGCTTTCGTACCTGACAGTCTTGGTTCTGGTCCGTACCCCACTGTAGACGGGAAATCCTGTACGAGGCATATTATCTTTGTCAGACTTCGGTCTGTACAGTCATATATTATCTTTGTCAGACTTCGGTCTGTACAGTCATATATTATCCTTGTCAGACTTCGGTCTGTACAGTCATATATTATCCTTGTCAGACTTCGGTCTGTACAGTCATATATTATCTTTGTCAGACTTCGGTCTGTACAGTCATATATTATCTTTGTCGGACTTCGGTCTGTACAGTCATGTCTTATAATTACGTGAAATGGTGTTATCACAATGGCGACAAAACTATTGACAACATACCGTAAGCGTGGTGGGTACGCCAATGGTACACCCTATATATAAGCGTTGAAAGTATGTTGGAAGTAGAAGCCTAGGTGTTTAGTCTCATTGCCGGATATCGATCTCGGCAGTCCTGTCTTAAATAACTACAACAAACGACGATTGATCTTTTAGTCAAACACACTGTAAACTCACCAACTATTTCGATAGTTGATCCTCTCAAATTTCATGCTTTCAGGTGACCATCAGTAAGTCTTGGAATCGTCTTTGGCATTATGGGGCCAATCTTTTGACTTTGGACGTACAATTAGCATCAGGCATGGAGGGCTCTCATGCTTTTGGCTTTGATTGTATTAGACTGTCCAGACTTTGAACTCATTTTTAGTGGGCCCAGTTCCAAATGAGGATGACTTGTATCCGTATTTTGGGGTCCACATTCTAAGACGATTGTACTTGTATTAGACTTGTATTTGGTATTAATGGAGGAAATCTCTATTTACCTTCTGATTAGTATGCAATTCTTTGTTAACCCTGTATTTCCGCTACAACGGGGTGTGACAAAAATTGGTATCAGAGACAAGGTTATAGTGAATACAGAGTTATTCCTCGTGAATAACTCAATCTATAGCCATGATCGCTTCATATAGGAAATCTAAGTCTTTAAGGTTTAGGATACTTATCTCGAGAGTTATACTATTTGTCAATAATTAGACCTAACCCGATCAACTACGTCCCGATTATGTAAAATAGTATAAGACTCGAATTAAATATCTTAAATTGTGTATATACGTGTTAGTTGAATTATATTCACAACATACTGTAAATGTGGTGGGAAGGCTGCGGGTGACCCTATACATAAGCATTGAAGGTATGTTAGGAATAGAAACTCAACTCGTATGTGTATGCATAAGGGTTATATACGTGATAGTTTGGATTATATTAACAACATATTTAAATGTGGTGGGAAGGCTGCGGGTGACCCTATATATAAGCATTTCAAATATGTTGGTAATAGAAACCTAAACCGAATGTGTGTAATCTAGACAAGGATCTCCTAAATTGTGTAGATACGTGAATGGTTTGTGTTATATGGACGACATACTGTAGATGTGGTGGGTACGCCGATGGTACACCCTATACATAAACATCGAAGGTATGTCGGAAATAGAAGCCCAAATCGTATGTGTTTACACTAAACAAAGATCTCTTCAAAACTCATGTGTTGCGTACTGTCTTGTTTATTGGACTCGAACTGTCTTATCCATTAGACTTATATGGATATTTTGACTATCATGTCAAACTAATCATGTCGGACGGAGTCAGCTATAATGCTGTTGTACCTAGTACACCTCCAGTTCCTGTGGTAGCTAATTCCTACCCTTGTGTTCCTAACTCTTATGAAGAGGAACCATTTGAGACTTTGGGCAATAAATCACGCCCAGTCAATCTTGTATCGTCGTCCAGTGAATCTGGAAATGGACGTGTGTCTATCCATGTTCAATCATCTCTACCACCAGTAGCTCCAAATCAGAGGAGGGCTACTGAGGGAGCTCGTATTCCTTACGCTCCTAGAGGTCCTTATGTTGAAGGTCCATCTGCACCAGTTCAGGACAACTGCAGGTCGGAATATGCACTCTGACAAATGTTAAGGATGAATAACTCTCTCGTCCGTACTGGAGAAGTCGTGGAGAGCCAAGCTCAAACACCGACTAGAGATTATCAGTAAGCTTCTGAAGCAAGGAAGGTTGCTAGGAAAGGGAAGGAGACCCTTGGGAGGTTGATCTAGATGCTGCTAGCTTTAGAAATCTTGGTGATGGCTTTGCTAGTTGTAGTTCTTTTCAAGATATAATCTAATAATAATGACGTATAGTAAGCCTAAAACTTATAACAACTCGTACTCTCGTACTTTGAGATGTAGTCTATCTTCGTGGATGTAGTTTCCCACATGTCTCTGGATCGTATCATTATGACTTTGTAGTCTATCTTTGTGGAAGTATTTCCCACGTGTCATTAACTCGTATTGCTCCGACTATGTAGTCTATCGTTGTGGATGAAGTTTCCCACATGTTTTTGGATTGTACATACCAGACTATGTAAAATTTTGAACATCAATGAAATACGATTGTCTTTTGGCTTACATATTTGTTCAGACTATGTCAACTGCTTATTCTTAGCTCTAGAAATATGATTTTCCATATTTTCTTGTCTTGTCTAGTACATGAATTCATACAAGTCAACAATTTGTGACTTGCATTGTACTGTCATCTGTCTTGCAAAGCTACTTTCTATTTAACCTATCAAGGAAATCTCTAAATGACATTTTGTTCATATCTTAGACTTATGGCTCCTAAGACGAAAAGCAAAGTTCAGAAAAAGACTCCAGTCGAGAAAACTGCACCAAAGAGAGTTACTCGATCCACTCCTTTGAATAATGAAGCTGAACAGGAAGAACCTGTGATTCAGCAAGGACCGGAAGCTGCTCCTGTCCAGGTGAACACTGGTCCTGGACCTACCCCAAATACTGGCGGGGATAATAATATGGCAGCATTTGTAACACAACAGTTGTTGGCTGCTATGCCTACTTTAGTTGCTCAGATCACGGCAAGCATGAACGCAAATAATAATCATCATACTGATAATAGTAACAATGTTGAACCTACTGCTGAGCAAGTTGTTCCTCGAGCTCAACTTCGAGTGGGTGACTACAAGACCTTTACTTATTGCAAGCCAAAGGAATTTCATGGCACCGAAGGTCCTGTCGGTCTAATAAATTGGCTAGAGAGCATAGAGGCGGTGCTTCATATCAGCCGTTGTGCCGAAGAGCACAAAGTGGAATATGCCGCTGCTCAATTTCAAAAGCACGCACTGTCATGGTGGAATGAACAGATTAGGACCCGTGGTCGAGAGCAAGCAAATAGCATACCTTGGTTGAACTTTAAAAGGGTGTTAATGGAGAAGTACTGTCCGCGGGAGGAAGTACAGAAAATGGAAGGTGAATTCTGGAATCATACTATGGTTGGATTGGACAACGAGAAATACACTACTCGTTTTCATGAGCTAACAAGGCTAGTTCCTCGTATGGTGGATACGGAGGAGAAGTTAGTTGAAAGATACTGTTATGGATTGTCACCTGACATCCGAAGGTTGGTAGCCGCTTTTAATCCTTTGACTCTTCAAGCGGCAGTCAGTGCAACCAACCGGATGGTGATAGACTTGAAAAGAACCCCTGGTTCTTCGGTTGGAACAGAGGAGATCAAGAGAAGAAACGATCAGGCCTCTAGTAGTGGGTTTGGTGACGACGGAAATGGCAAGAGATTTAAGACTGTTAGAAACTTTGCAGTAGTCACTCAGGACGTCACGAGGTACACTGGTCCAGACCCGAGATGTAGCAGGTGTGGTCTCCATCACCGGGGAAATTGTCCTACTTGCAACCGTTGTAAAAGGACAGGACATCTGGCAAAGTTTTGTAAGAACAATGCACCGGCTTCATGTTACGAATGTGGCAGCGAAACCCATATGCGACCCGCTTGTCCACGACTCAATCTAAACCCGAACAACAATGCTATAGTTCCCGTGAGGAACAATGCGTGGGACAATCAAGCTAGGAATCAAGAAGGACAAGGCAGAGGTCGAGTTTTTGCTTTGGAGGCTGCTGATGCATGACGTGGTCCCAAATGTTGTGATAGGTACATTCATACTCAATAACATTATGTCTTTATGTTATTCAACTCCGGTGCTAATAAAAGCTTTATATCCTTAGAATTTAAATCTCGAATTAATATAGTAGCTATCCCCATGAAAGAAAATTTTATCGTCGAATATGTGAACGGTCAAAAGTATGTTGCTAGAGATCATCTGGTAAATTACAATTTAACATTGTCTGGTAAAACCTTTAAGATAGATCTTATCCCCATAGAACTAGGAAGTTTTGACGTGATAGTCGATATAGACTGATTGTCTAGAGTTCGCGCCGATATTAGTTGTTACGAGAAGGTTGTGAGAATACCTCTACCGAATGACGAAACATTGATAGCGTAAGGAGACAAGTCAAGGAAAGGTCATTGCTTACGCTTCAAGACAGCTCAAAATCCACGAAAGGATAGAGTTTTGGATGATCAAAAAGAGGCCCTACAACCAGGGCGTATCAAGGAAGAAGCATTGTGGAATACTGAATATTTATTTGAAGTGGATGGTGATGGGATCCGACATGTCAAAGACAGGGTGTGGAGTCCAAAGTAGAATGGAATTAGAGAACTCTTGATGAATAAGAGTCATCGATCTAGGATCATGGAGATATTTTCAAGACGTATCAGACACTCAGTTGAATTTGAGTACGGCTTACCATCCACAAACGGACGGGCAGAGTGAGCGTAGCATTCAGACTTTAGAAGACATGCTTCGGGCATGTGTTATGGATTTCAAAGGTAGTAGGGATACCTTTTTGCCGTTAGCTGAATTTTCATATAACAACAGCTATCACACTAGCATCAAATGTGCGCCTTATGAGGCTTTATATGGACGAAAATGTAGATCTCCTGTCTGTTGGCTTGATGCTGGAGAACGTCGTTTATTCAAGTATGGACTAGTTCAGAAGACTACTGATCAAATTGTTGAAATTAGGGCACGACTGAAGGCGGCTCAAGATCGCCAAAAGAGCTATGCCGACCGTAGACGGAAACCACTTGAGTTTCAAGTGGGAGACAAAGTCATGTTGAAAGTGTCACCTTGGAAAGGCACTGCACGTTTTGGCGTACGAGGGAAACTTAGTCCCCGTTATATCGGACCATTCGAAATTGTTCAAAGAATTGGTTCCGTGGCTTACAAGCTCGATTTACCTAAGGAGCTAGAACACGTTCATCACACATTTCACATTTCGAATCTTAAGAAATGTCTGACTGATGAGACTTTAGTCGTACCTGTCGAAGAGCTGCAAGTGACTGACTCTCTTCAATTCGTTGAAGAACCTGTTGAAATTTTTGACCAACAGCTCAAACAACTTAGACGTAGTCGTATCAAATTGGTCAAAGTTCGTTGGAACTCAAAACATGGTCCCGACTTGACTTGGGAACGCGAAGACTTTATGAGGAATAACTATCCTCATCTTTTTACTGAGCAAGACTTGATTTCGGGACGAAATCCTTAGAAGTCGGGGATGCTGTGACAACTCGTAATTAATTAACATCGGGTTAGTCCTAATCTCAATTAGACAGTCATTTGACGTGGAACTTATTAGACTTTTGGACTTTTGACTTAGTCAAAGTAGACGTATCTTGTTGACGTAGACTATTAGCTATCTAGACGAATGCCGAGTCTTTAAAAATAACTTTAAATTTATATTTAAAGGTTATGTCCTGTACGAAATAAAAAGACTATCTAGACTTAATATTGTAAAGTTCACTTTGACGAAACTTTATTGACTTGTCTTAATTAAAATGAGACGAGGGAAAATACCTTTACTTTAAATTATAACCTTTTGGTCAAACGGTATTTAATCGTAAGCATTTTACCGAATTAAGGGTACCAAATTTACTAAAAAAATGGCCACATGGGCCGGCCTCTCTTGTTTGTGGTTGAGACTTAACCACCAAAACACCCCAGCCTTTTTCTTTTTCTTGGTCGACCGAACATACACACACAAAGGCATACACACACAAAAACACTCAAGTTTCATCTTCTCATTTAGTTTTGGCTAGAGAAATCAAAAGGGAAAAACACCTTTATTTGTTTTAATAATAATAATCAAGGGTTTTGTATCATCATCATCTTCATCTTCTAAATTATATTGCAAGAACATCATTTGGTAAGTAAACCCTTTTCTTTTAAACTTTGATTTTAATTTGATTCAATTTATGGATTGATTTCAGTTTTGAGTAATGAATTAGATAGCCATGAAAATGAAATGAGTTTGGTATTGTAGTTGGATGAAATTTGATTTGAAATGGGTTTTGGAAATCAAAAAGTGTAGAAATGGTTAATGGTTAGCGAAATAAATTGTTTCCAGGCCTATTGGTCATGTTTATACTAGTTATAGTGAAAGGAATTGAATCAAAAACGATTTGGGTTATTTCTGCATATGAACTGCTGGTTTTTGGCTGCAGAATGGGGCCACTGCGGCGCAGTGGCGTTGTCTTAGCCCACTGCGGCGCAGTGCCCAGACTCTGGTCTGGTGTCGACTTAAGCCACTGCGGCGCAGTGAGCATGTTTCTAGCTCACTGCGGCGCAGTGTAAACCCTCGGAAAAATATTGTTTTTGGCTGACTGCGGCGCAGTGGGGTGAAACTTTTCCCACTGCGGCGCAGTGGCGTTGTCTTAGCCCACTGCGGCGCAGTGCCCAGACTCTGGTCTGGTGTCGACTTAAGCCACTGCGGCGCAGTGAGACTGGTTGGTGTCGCTTAGCCACTGCGGCGCAGTGAGATCTGGTCTGGTGTCGACTTAAGCCACTGCGGCGCAGTGCAGATCTGGTCTGGTGTCGACTTAAGCCACTGCGGCGCAGTGCCAGACTCTGGTCTGGTGTCGACTTAAGCCACTGCGGCGCAGTGCCCAGACTCTGGTCTGGTGTCGACTTAAGCCACTGCGGCGCAGTGCATGTTTCTAGCTCACTGCGGCGCCCCCCCAAACCCCCCCCCCCCCCCCCCCCCCCCCCCCCCCCCCCCCCCCCCCCCCCCCCCCCCCCCCCCCCCCCCCCCCCCCCCCCCCCCCCCCCCCCCCCCCCCCCCCCCCCCCCCCCCCCCCCCCCCCCCCCCCCCCCCCCCCCCCCCCCCCCCCCCCCCCAACGCGAAGACTTTATGAGGAATAACTATCCTCATCTTTTTACTGAGCAAGACTTGATTTCGGGACGAAATCCTTAGAAGTCGGGGATGCTGTGACAACTCGTAATTAATTAACATCGGGTTAGTCCTAATCTCAATTAGACAGTCATTTGACGTGGAACTTATTAGACTTTTGGACTTTTGACTTAGTCAAAGTAGACGTATCTTGTTGACGTAGACTATTAGCTATCTAGACGAATGCCGAGTCTTTAAAAATAACTTTAAATTTATATTTAAAGGTTATGTCCTGTACGAAATAAAAAGACTATCTAGACTTAATATTGTAAAGTTCACTTTGACGAAACTTTATTGACTTGTCTTAATTAAAATGAGACGAGGGAAAATACCTTTACTTTAAATTATAACCTTTTGGTCAAACGGTATTTAATCGTAAGCATTTTACCGAATTAAGGGTACCAAATTTACTAAAAAAAATGGCCACATGGGCCGGCCTCTCTTGTTTGTGGTTGAGACTTAACCACCAAAACACCCCAGCCTTTTTCTTTTTCTTGGTCGACCGAACATACACACACAAAGGCATACACACACAAAAACACTCAAGTTTCATCTTCTCATTTAGTTTTGGCTAGAGAAATCAAAAGGGAAAAACACCTTTATTTGTTTTAATAATAATAATCAAGGGTTTTGTATCATCATCATCTTCATCTTCTAAATTATATTGCAAGAACATCATTTGGTAAGTAAACCCTTTTCTTTTAAACTTTGATTTTAATTTGATTCAATTTATGGATTGATTTCAGTTTTGAGTAATGAATTAGATAGCCATGAAAATGAAATGAGTTTGGTATTGTAGTTGGATGAAATTTGATTTGAAATGGGTTTTGGAAATCAAAAAGTGTAGAAATGGTTAATGGTTAGCGAAATAAATTGTTTCCAGGCCTATTGGTCATGTTTATACTAGTTATAGTGAAAGGAATTGAATCAAAAACGATTTGGGTTATTTCTGCATATGAACTGCTGGTTTTTGGCTGCAGAATGGGGCCACTGCGGCGCAGTGGCGTTGTCTTAGCCCACTGCGGCGCAGTGCCCAGACTCTGGTCTGGTGTCGACTTAAGCCACTGCGGCGCAGTGAGCATGTTTCTAGCTCACTGCGGCGCAGTGTAAACCCTCGGAAAAATATTGTTTTTGGCTGACTGCGGCGCAGTGGGGTGAAACTTTTCCCACTGCGGCGCAGTGGTATGTTGCTGAAATATTTGACATTTCTAGTTTTTGACAACTTGAACGTTTGGACTTGGTAAATATCGAATGGTACTTTAGACTACCTTATAATGACAATTTCATTGATATTGCCAACAAAAGTTAAATAAAATGAAAGATTAAATCACACTTGGTCGTGGCATTCTAGGATTGATAGCTAAGTAGTTGTACGTAGGATACTTGTCGTCGTGAGATTTGATCCTCACCATTCGTGCTCATATCCTAGGTTTTGGATAGACGTGGGGACTAGACTGCTCTTATTCTCAGACTGCTCTTTACTTTAGCTCGTAGACTGCTAAGGTGAGTTTATGGCGCCCTTTTTCCTTTACTTTGGGCCTGAAAAGCATGTACTGTATACACGATTACTTTATAAATGATTTGTCTTTGTCTATACCATGAGATTTGGTAAATTAAATCATTTGTCTTTGTCTATACCATGAGATTTGGTAAATTAAATCATTTGTCTTATGTCTTGCCATGTTGACGGCTGTCTGAAAATGTGTATACATGTCTTATGAAATTTTGATCTATATGTCTTGACTTGCCATGTTGTCGGCAGACTAAACTGTTCTTTGTGTTTGACGAACTAAAATGATCCCCTTTATGTAGTTTTACCATTATGAGATTTTAATGGTAGTCTTGTCAGCTTTCGTACCTGACAGTCTTGGTTCTGGTCCGTACCCCACTGTAGACGGGAAATCCTGTACGAGGCATATTATCTTTGTCAGACTTCGGTCTGTACAGTCATATATTATCTTGTCAGACTTCGGTCTGTACAGTCATATATTATCTTTGTCAGACTTCGGTCTGTACAGTCATATATTATCTTTGTCGGACTTCGGTCTGTACAGTCATGTCTTATAATTACGTGAAATGGTGTTATCACAATGGCGACAAAACTATTGACAACATACCGTAAGCGTGGTGGGTACGCCAATGGTACACCCTATATATAAGCGTTGAAAGTATGTTGGAAGTAGAAGCCTAGGTGTTTAGTCTCATTGCCGGATATCGATCTCGGCAGTCCTGTCTTAAATAACTACAACAAACGACGATTGATCTTTTAGTCAAACACACTGTAAACTCACCAACTATTTCGATAGTTGATCCTCTCAAATTTCATGCTTTTCAGGTGACCATCAGTAAGTCTTGGAATCGTCTTTGGCATTATGGGGCCAATCTTTTGACTTTGGACGTACAATTAGCATCAGGCATGGAGGGCTCTCATGCTTTTGGCTTTGATTGTATTAGACTGTCCAGACTTTGAACTCATTTTTAGTGGGCCCAGTTCCAAATGAGGATGACTTGTATCCGTATTTTGGGGTCCACATTCTAAGACGATTGTACTTGTATTAGACTTGTATTTGGTATTAATGGAGGAAATCTCTATTTACCTTCTGATTAGTATGCAATTCTTTGTTAACCCTGTATTTCCGCTACAACGGGGTGTGACATCATCTTCATGCTCCTTCTGGAATCTAGCCATCCATCTCATTGATAAACATATGTGCTTCATAATATTCAGAGACTTCTTAGCAAAACTTTATTCTTCGGTTTTACTTTTTGTAAGAAAGTAAAGCATGTGTTGGTAGTTAGAGCTCCTGATCTTTGGCACTTAATACACGGATAACCTGCAAGGAGCATTAATCAGCCATGTATGATTTAAAAAGATATAATAGTTCATATAAATCTATAGTTAGTCTGATGATATGATCAAAAATTGTTTGCAAAAAATGATTTATAAGGTTTTATGCACAAAAATTAATTTATAACAACTATTGAACCGTTTGTCCCATATGATCTTTTTTCCATATTACCCATTTGGCTCGTTACAAATAAACCATAAGCTGCATAATGTCTACAGCAAGTATTAATGTCTACGTCTCCCACAAGTAATTTACTATTTGGTTTTAAAAGACGCGTGGTCCAATTCGATAGTACTCCTCCCCCTGTCTGTGTTGTTCATTGTTTCGTTTGGTGCTTATTTAATTGTGAGGGGTCATGGTTACTAATTTAGCTGTATTTTTTATTACCCTTTGCATCAAGGGTCTCTTGTAGTTGTTATTGATATGTCTTTATCACTTTATCAGTTAAATACTAACTGATATTATCAGTCTAATGAGAAAAAGAAATTAGTTTTTGTTTCTTGATAAAAAAGACTAACCATTAAAAGGTATAGTGTCTTTTTATTCTCTTAAAGCAGCAATGCAAATTGTAAAGTCCATTGACTAACATCCTCATGGCAGAACCATCACATCATGTGGTGTATCCTACGAATGACAAACACGTAAACATTACAATAAACTAACACACATGCTAACCATAGTATCTAAATCCTAATCATACCTCGAGACGATCCTATTCCAGGAACTTGCCTGTTTGGCTGATCAACTTTTGAGCATATCATCCTACCCAGATGAACTTAGATCAGTTTGCAGCATCCTACCAATGACAAACACTAAAACATTACGATAAACCAACGCATATGCTAACCATACTACCTAAATCATAATCATACCTCGAGTTGCCGATCTTTCAGGAACTTGACAGTTTGGGCCATTTTTTAAATTTTTTTCAGACCAGCCTTCTGAGACTAATTTAGATCATTTCGGCGGGAAATTCTAAACAAAGACTATAAACTCACGATAAGAGACAAAAGTATGCTCATGGGTAACCAACCCATGATATGAAGATAGGAATGTAGTTTAAGTATGCTTTTGGGTACCTTTAATGATAGAACAAATGGGTTGTGTGAAGCACATATATGTCGAAAACACACCAAATCGCCTAACATACATGACTGAATCGGAAAAAAAAAGAGACAAACTTGCAATTTTAAATATATGAGGTATTCATAGCATGAGAAAAAACCAACATTAAACTGAAAAGATCTCATCTAAGTTATTATTCACAAAAAACCAACATTAAACTGAAATTATAATTTAGTATGAAAGAAGAATAAAATTAGTTTTCATAAAAAGCTAAAACAGATAAGACATATTTCAAAGCAATCGAACTTAGACCATATTATCATGCCTTAGAACCATTTTGTGACGATTTACCATTGTCAAGACCAGAAAGAACATGTCATCATCAGCAAGTTCATCGTCATCAATTAAGCGGATAATTTCTCTTAATCCCCGAGTAAAATCAACATGTCATCACCAAAATCTCAATTAGAATAATTATAAAAATAATAATAACAAAACAATACCTTAGAATCATCCTTCTTGTCACTCAAATGCCAGAGAAAGACGAATTAGGTTTTTCATAATTTAGAAGAGACGAATTGTTAGAGAAAGAGAAATAGATTGAAGGTGAAGCGTGAAGCGGGTAAAAATATATGGATGAGGGGTCGTATCCGAGAAGATTGAAGGCTCTGTTAACCGCTCTTCCTAAATAACTAAGTAACCGCCCTTCTCAAATAACTAATCCGTAGACCTTGTATTGAGAAATAATGCAGGGATTTTTGGGCTTTCTTGCATTTTAAAGCATGCCACATAGGCATTAACTAACAAATTTTGAAGTGACATTTATATAGTGTAGGGATTCTTTTGTTTTGTGCATTAACGTTTTATGCTTTTCTCATGGATAAATATCAACGACTCTAAACCTGGTAACATAAATTAAATATACTAAAAAGGGTTACTTTACCAAACTAGACCTATCAACAAAAATGAATGTCCAAAACACCATTAATATTTTATTAGATAAATTTCCGACATAGTTTTGTTAGGTGCAAACCCATATACCATATTATACGTTGAAGCTCTAAGCTTATGGGCAGGGCTACTATATTATCACTTACTAGTCCTAATACTCGTACAATGTACGGTAGCTATATAGATTGTATCATAAAGAAATTCGAATATGCCTCATACATGATTCGTGAGTATGAAATAAATTGTGGTTAAAGTAAATCGATGATCGAAGTTAAATTATAATAAACAGTAATGATAAATATAATATATGTTTAGTTAGAATTTTGGATTTACCTTAAATTTTTAGAACCACATCAAAATCGGAACTTGTAAGCATAGTGGATGATGGCAAATAGCCTTGTGATTTCGGATCGTAAACTCAAATTTTGAAGTCTTCATGTTAATAACTTATTATTATAATTAATATAAATAATAGGAGTTGAAAAATTTAGAAAGAAAAAGAAACAATATAATAATGAGAAAACGATCAATCAAATTAGGTTATAATATCTTTTGTATTAATAAGCTAAGAGTTAGAGTTTAATTCAAAGTCTAATAAGGAAATTGAATTTATATACAACTAAAAAAGCTAATTTAACAAAATAAATAAATTAAAAAGACACGTGTCGATCAAGGATTACGCCACGTGTCGTTTCAAGAACATGTCAATACTGTTTTAGTTTATCGGTAGATACATCTTTTTAGTTATAGTCATTGAACGCATACCAATTAACATGGCAAGATGTGCTCATAAAACACAAATTAAAAAGCCTCTGTAAAATACTCCGTAATACCCAAATCATATAAGAAAATAAAAAATAAAAATTGGAAGAATCAAATACGAAAACATATTAATCGAAGGCAATGATGAAATCACACAAAAATCAAACAAAAAATATCAAACTTTACTCGATGTCCTCCTTAGTACAGCCAAAGTGTAAATTGTAGTTTTAGATTATTTGCCATGATATAGTTGTTTGTGTATCTTATATGCATGATGCTAAAAAATAAAAAAATAAAAAACATCACAAAGACAGCAACATTCATACAAGAATGATAGAAAGTTAACTTGGAATTACATATAAAGAAAATTAAAATTTAAAATTAGTGAAAACAAAGTTAAACGCATATATATACATGTCAAGAAAACTAAATTACAACATGAACAATCATATATATTGCACTACAATTAAACATTACCGGGGGATAAGTGGATAACATCGAATGAGATCAAAAGATAACTCGATCAATATATAGTAGGAATAATTAATATAAATAAATATATAATTGTGTATATAACAAAGAAGAATACGAAAGAGATATGTAAAGTATATAAAAGTTCTGGATTCGATTAATCATATGATATTTATATTGAGAAACAATTAGTTTTATATTAGGAGATCAATAAAGAATAATAATAAATAAAGTTATCTAATAGTTTAAAGTAACTAAATATTAGGAATTAGATTTATATTTAAACCAAATATGACACATGTCGTTTCAAGATGATGCCATATGTCGTTTTAAGAAATCCTTAATCCTGTTTTAGTTTATTGGTAGATATCTAAACTTAAGCACACAAACAACAATTTTAGACTATAATTACGAAAACTAAAGAAGGAAACATATGAAAATTAACTCCATATAAATATTGAATCTAGTTAACCCCCTTTTTATTCAACTTTGGTTAAATAAAAAAATTGTAGTTTGTTATATCTAAACTTAAGACAAACACAAACAACAATTTTAAACTATAATTTCGAAAACTAAAGAAAAATATATATTTAAAAAGTACATACTAATTCATCAACAAAGACCATCTCGAGCGTTTTGATTTTCTTTAGGTTGTTCAACTCCGAAACAGTCCATACATGCACAACACGGAGTCGTAGATGATGGTTAACATGTGTGGGCTTAAGATCTTCAAGATGAACTAATGTGGTCTTATTTTTGGTTGTCGAAGAAGAAGCCATGATAAACCTATAATGGACAACAAACTAAATTAATAGAGATAATAATACAATAACATAAGAATTCAATGTTAAATAATAATAATAATAATGATTAAATATGAACAAACTATATTAAAAAAAAACTTGGTAGTCGACTTCTTGGTAGGCGACTATTTTTTTGTTTTGGTCGTAGGTTTTTGTTTTTGGTTGAGGATATGTGAGAGTTTTTTCCTAGGTTGTATATATATAGATATAATATAATATAATTTTTGGGAGACTTTTAAGGATAAAAAGATTGTTTTATTAATAATAAGGTCGGTCTATAGATTTAATAATTAAAAAAATATTAAAAAAATAGAGGATTAATGAGGAGAGAGTTTTAGACTAAAGGAAGGGGATTAGGGGTGCCAAGTGTACCCCCAACCCCCTCTTTTAGTTATATTATAGATACGGTTTAGGACGAAATCTTATTCAGCTTAGTGGGGTAGTCCTAACAAATGGTATCTAAGTTACGGTTGTAACTAGGGGTGTTCAAAACTATCCGTATCCGAATCCGTTATCCGAAAATTCGGATACCCGAAATTTCGGATATCCGAAAATCGGATACCCGAAATTTCGGATATCCGAAATTTCGGATTCGGATTCGGATAGTAATTTTTGAAAATTTCGGATATTTCGGATATCCGAAATATCCGAAAACCTTATTTTTTTAAATTTTTTCCAATATTTTACTTTTTATTATCCGAAACTATCCGAAACTATCCGAAACTATCCGAACATATCCGAAAATATCCGAAACTATCCGAAAAAATCTATATTCAATACCCGAAAATCTATATTATTTTCTTAAAGCTCGGATATTTCGGATATCCGATTTCGGATATCCGATTTCGGATATCCGAAAATTTCGGATATCCGAACTTCGGATATCCGAAATTTCGGATATATGTTCGGATATTAAAATCCACTATCCGAAATTTCGGATATCCGAAATTCGGATATCCGAAACTTCGGATATCCGACTTTGAACACCCCTAGTTGTAACCCATCACTTAGGCCAAATTCTCGGTATCCTCGACTCCGGACAAGGATCCGGGTGATTGTCTGGTCTCATCGGCTGCTACAAGAATAATAAGGCTTCATCTTGGGATGTCCAAAAACGTTGAGAGGGAGGTTTAGCGCGAAATTTAGATTTAAGACTTTGGATCAGTGGTAAACACCTTAGCCTCTGGAGACAGAGGTCATGGGTTCAATCCTCATTCCATGCAAAGGTTGGAGGGCCTTTTCTACCATCTAAGTAGAAAATGGAAGCAGCCTCTCTACTTAGGTAGAGGTAAAGTCTGCTTACATCTTAACCTCCCCCATACACCGTCGAGGTTTTGGGGCTCAAAACCCGGAGAAGGCGACACTGAGCAGTTTCTTTCTTTTCTTTTACGTAAGGTGTAAATCCAAATCCTACATTAAAAGTTGAAATATTTAAGCAATGTAAAGTATATAAGCTTATGACTACTCCCTTTTTGGTGGATAGGGTATTTGGTTTTAATCGAAACCGAAGTCTTTATTGATTTACCCAAAACCAAAGTTTTAATTTCAACTAGTAAAGTGAATCTGTTGCACTATCTTTTAGAAGAAATCAAAAAACCCCAAATCATAATCATAACCTCTCTACTATATAACTAAGAGATGATAATTTTTTGCTTAGTTGACAATTATGAGAGAATACCATGTAGGATTTTCCATGATGTGTCATTTTTTATTAATTTCCTAATTTTAAGCATCCCACGTCATTTAAATTATTTCTAATCATTTATCCTAATCATCATTAATTAATAATAAAAAAGTTAAAAGGTAAAAAATAAAACAATACATGATAACAAGTCGGTTGCAATATGGTGGATATGTATATATATATAAATGTCTAAAATTCTTTTTATTATTATTTTAATTAATTGTGTTAAAACATATATATCTCTTAATGAGGTTGTTTTTTTAAAACATATATATCTCTTAATGAGGTCGATCGGCTGCAATATATGTATATATGGCTAAAAATTTTTGTTATTATTATTATTTTAGTTAATTGTTTTTAAAAGTTATATATCTCTTTAAACTTAATATAGATATGAATTTCTTCTTTTCAAAGTTACGTATCTTGAATCAAATCAAAATCAAACTAATGTATCATTATCATTATCATTGTTATATCTATCTAGATGATATGATTTTTCCTATGTGACATTTTTAGTTTTTTTACCACATAGGATTTTTAATGAGTTGTTTTTTGATCCATTTAAATTGTTATATTTATGTTGACATGTATGATATTAATCATCAATTTAATCTTAATCATCTTTTTTCAAATGAAATTGTTTATTATATTATGTTTATTTTTTTGAAAAGTATTTATTATATTATATTTAATAAATATATTTTTATGATTTTCAAATATTTATGTTTCATTAGTCATGCTTTAACATATTTGACGTATATCATATATTTATAAACTATAATTTTATTGTTTGCATCAGTCGTAATCTAACAGTTTTTTATATTATCATAAATTATGAATAATAATGTAACTATCAGTTATTGTATTTTTTATTTATGTTTTCAGTCACAAATTATGTTTTAATCTAGTACCTCTAATAAAGTAAATCTGTTGCACTATCTTTTAAAAGAAATCAAAAAAACATAAAGTCAAAAGACATTACCTAATAACGACGCAGATGAAAAGTGATACTTTAACCAACGCAAAAAGCTCAAATCAAAAGTAGAAAAATTATGTAAATTTTCAGTAGAGAGAGACTGGGATAAAAGATACAAATAAAAGTAAATAATTTTAAAAAGAATTTAGGCAGATGCGTTAATGAATCAGCTCCTCTTATTAAATCCCACAACAACACGTGACATTATGATATAACAATTGTCAACATAAGGTTTGTTAAAAAAAAAAACCCTTATAAAGGGAATCGATCCCATGATCTATGCGGTAATACCAAAACGGCTATACCAATCCAACCTAAAAAACGTATTGTTTATAAGTTACAAAACAATATATTAATGATCATGGCTAGTGAATACTGTTCATTAACATGGATTATTAACCAACAAGATCATTAATGGTATTTTTTTTCGAACATTCAGTCGGTATGCGACATCAGGGAAACCTCACCGTATAATGGTGAAGCCTTGCACGTACCCTAGACAACGAGATGTTGACCATGGGCCGTTACAAGTATTCGGAGGAAAAAACCCCAAGACTTGTCATCCCTAAGGATCGAAATCAAGACCTTAGGTAAAACCTGGGATGCCTCTGACCAGTTGGACTAGTTGACTTCATTAATGGTATTATAATGAGTATGTTTTCAAAAAGTTTAATTAAAAGGGTCTTTCCATAAAAAAGAAAAAGAAAAAAAAAGAACATTTCTAACACGAACCTGACTAAAACAACATTGGGTAAGATTTGCACGTCAAAAAAATTATCTAACACGAAAGGGTAAACAGTTTTCCAATCTGTCGGTTGTTTGTTAGTTAGAGTTTCCCTCTCTGTATCTATATCTAACACGGAATACATATAATCTCATTCCCCTTCCACTATATCTATATATTCATTATTTGCTTCCCAAATTCCATTCCGTTAAATCAATTCGATAATAATCATACGTCCTTTAAATTCTCTTCAGACATAAATTAATTTTTTTTCCACCGATCGATCACCGGCCGTTGGATCAATCGGCCGTTTGCTTATACATATCAGTCCAATTTGTCTATATAAAATTCAAAATCATGAATCAAGAGTAGTAAGTCCGCGATCTCTCTCTACCGTTTTTCGCCTGTTAGATCTGTTTTTTAAAATTTATTATTGTTAATTGAATCGGATCTCTTGTTTTCTGGAATTTATTATTGTATATTATATAATTACATACTGTTTTGAATGGTACACACTGTTTTAAGAGGTTTTCGATTTTTATCGAACCTGGATATTCATCAACTTATAATTTTGTAATTCTCTTGTTTTATAGGACCTGCACCTAGAATAGTACAGTAATTTTTTTTTTAATCGATTTTTGATGTCGAATAGATCAATAAAAAGTTACTACTTACTTATTTACTAGCTGTATTTAGTTAGAGAATATGATGGACTATAAAATTTATAAGGATTTTTGTTATAAAACTTTGAGTTCATACAGAATTTTGATCATTATGTAGCTGCTACAAAGCTGAATTAGTATCATTCTTTTTAATGCCGAAAAAGTTTCAAGTTTTAAGATTGGTGGATATTGGCATATAATGTAAACCCGGTGCTCGGTAATTTGGGTATATGACGTAGAGCGTCGGTGTGAGTTTTTGGTGTGTGGATAATTTAGGACAAGTTCTTACGTTATGTTGATAATGGTTTTCAAAAATGTCTATTATAAAGTTTTCAACTTTTGTTCATCAACATTTAATAACTTTTAAATTGTTTATTGCAGTGACTACTTGTTTAAGCTTTTGCTAATCGGAGACTCAGGAGTCGGAAAATCTTGTTTGCTGCTTAGATTTGCGGTGAGACAATATGCTATTTCGGATATTTCCTTGCTGTTTTGACGTGTTCCCCACTTAAGTTTGAATGCTTGATTAAATGTAGTCCATAAGTATCACTTATCTCCTTACATACCATGCTTTTTTACTAGAGGTGGCAAGATGGACGGTTGTTGAAATGGGTTGGGATGATCAATGACCACTTCTTGTCTGTTACATTGACTTTTGTTTAAAACTTATTGTGTCAAGTATAATTGCAATAATGCTGCTGTTAAAAAGTTACAACCATGATCTAAATTCTTTGATAAATCAATAGACGAGGTTATGCAGCTAAAAACACACTTTAGGGGGATCTTCGAACAGTTTAAGCCCATCTGTTTTGAGTGATATAATTTTTGTCCTACTGATTCAAACTTTTTGTATGATAAAGAATGACCCAAATAGACTCATTAAAAAGCAAATGGGTCAAATGTTTGCCACCCCCACCTCCCTTTCCTGCTATCATCTTAGGGAGTTAGTTAGATGAATATGGATTTGATCAATCTTTTAAAATGTAACCTGTTGTGGAAATTGGAGATAAGTTGATTGTTTTAACCTTTTAGTAGGAGATACCACTTTATATGCTATGTATTTTTATTTCTTACTTTAATCTCTTTGACACAGGATGACTCGTATCTTGACAGCTACATCAGTACAATTGGCGTGGACTTTGTAAGAACCTAGTATTATGTGTTTTGATCTGTTGTCCTAAACCAATTAGGTTTACAGTTTATCATGGTTGCCTTTGTAAAATGATGGTTTTATTTCTTATTTGTTCTGCAGAAAATTCGCACTGTGGAGCAGGACGGAAAAACCATTAAGCTTCAAATTGTGAGGTTTCTCTTTAGAAAATGTGTAGAAATTTTTTATTGAAAAGATATTTGTATCGACTAACCTTTGCTTCTTTGGGTAATGCAGTGGGACACAGCTGGGCAAGAAAGGTTCAGGACAATTACTAGTAGCTACTACCGTGGGGCACATGGCATTATAGTATGTTTTTATTTATTTTAATATAGCTCTCTTCAAGGACTAGAAAGTTAGAAGTCGAAACAGGTTGTGGAGGGTTGGACTGACCTATAAAACACTTATAAATTGATTTAGGATTATTATGCTTAAGAATACACTTTGGATGCTTTCTACCCATTTAACTCATTTGATACATGCTGCCTTTTAGTTAAATCCTTGAGCTCAAGTCATTTGACTCGTAAAGATAAAACATAACCTAAATTGACCCAGTTATAAGTTGAGTCAATTGTCGTCTCTATAGAAAGTTATAATTAGTTATGGATAGACAGCGTTTGCTAGTATTATGTTTCACCTTATGACTTTTTGTGGGTTTACTAAAGTGGTTCATCTGGTTTTTTGGCAGATAGTTTATGATGTCACCGACCTAGAAAGTTTCAACAATGTTAAGCAATGGTTGAGCGAAATTGATCGCTATGCAAGTGAAAATGTGAATAAACTTCTTGTTGGAAACAAATGTGACCTTACAGAAAGCAGAGCCGTATCGTATGATACTGCCAAGGTACAACTATATCTATATGCTTTATATATAGATGTGTCGTGTGTGTGCGAGTCTGATGACTGACTTCGTCAATGTTGAGAAGTAAGCTAAATCTGGCACTTCTTTTTTCTGTTCAGGAATTTGCCGATAGTATTGGCATTCCATTTATGGAAACTAGTGCAAAAGATGCTACAAATGTTGAACAGGCTTTCATGGCCATGTCTGCTGATATTAAAAACAGGTACACCACATTTCATGCGGATTTTCACTTTCATATTGCCTTATTACTAGTTACTACTCATGGTGACTTATAATTTCTATTTTTGGAGCCTAGTAATTGCATTTTGAAATTTAAGAATTTGAGGAAAATACTATGGAGTTCAATTTATCTTCAAATAGAATGTTCGTGTTAGGTTCTAACAAAATGTATAAAGGTGGCAATTTGGGTGTAATTAGTTTATGGATGGGATCTGGGTTTGCGTTTTGGACTCAAAATGGGTCAAATAGAATACTTAGCTAAAAGTGCAGGCGGATCAAACATGTAGAAAGTCACCCAAATCCTGTTTCTGTTAAAAAAAATTCATCTTTATAATTAACACATCAGTTCGTTACAAATAAAATAAAAACCTAGAAGGATAAAAGATTTCCTCCCAGTAAAACCGACCTGAACGGACCTTGTCGGTTTTGAACTTGAACTAAAAAAAGTTTCAATTTAACCCGGGCCCATTTTTATTTTAATTTTCCAAACAACTACCCCAGAAGCATTTTAATCCGTTATCGACTCAACCAACCATCTTTCCAATTCTATAAATCCATTTTTGTTTTCAAATAAACTCTTTTTCTATAACTTTTGATCTTTAATTTGTTTATGTTTAAAATCATCTTTTGTTGCAGGATGGCGAGTCAGCCTGGTTCAAACAACATGAGGCCACCTTCTGTGCAGCTCAAGGGCCAACCTGTTGGGGTGAAGGGTGGTTGCTGCTCAACTTAGAATGCCATTTCTGCAACTTTTGATTATAAAACTCACTTTATCTCCAATTTGCGTTTAAAGTTTTTGCATTTTGTTTTTCCAATCATTTACTTGTAAGCTATTATAGTTGCTATTCTTTTAAGATTCTTGTTCTTAAATTGGTTGTACAAATTGCAAGACTTGTTTACTGCTAGTGTTGGCTTGCTATTCTTTATTGATATTTTTGGCTGCAATTCAAAAGTCCCTGCAACCAGAATTCGTTTTCTCTTGAATTTTTTTAAGTGGGAAGGATTTAGACGTACTTGAAATGACGTCTCAAATACATGTTAGACTAAGAGGAGTAGCCCGTTACATTTTGTTTTTTTCGTCGGGAACGCCTCGGAACTCCCCCGGAACGCCCCACTTCGGTCCCGGGGGGCGTTCCGCCTACTTAAAATGCAAGGCCCGGCTGTTTTTGAACGCGTTACATTTGTTGCTTTTTGGTAGGCCCTCTGACCGTTCAGCACTTCCAAGGAAGAAAACTAAGCATTTAACCTTTTTTTTATTCCCTAAAAACCTTTTATATATACACTTTGCCATATTTTATAATAAAATGAATTCATTTCTCCACCCCAAAGGAATGGGGGGAATGCCCCTCCTAATGATTGGAGGACACGTGGCAAGCTTATATTGGATGGAGGGCATTCCCCTAACGGGCTACTCCTCTTAGTCTTATGTATTTAGACACTTCAATTAAATTATAGAAACAAGTATATGACATTCTACTTGTTTTAATTAAGTTATTTAGTGAAATTCTTTCTACTCTGTTTTAACAATTAATTGAAAATTCTTGCATACATTTTTTGGATTATCAACAACTAGGTTGAGGGGTGCGAGGCAAACTCTTGTTAAGTTGAACAAGAATTTCAAACTCGAGTAAAAATTCAAAAGAACTGATAACGTGTGTTACCTTTCATGAAATGCGTGAAACATTAAGAATGGACACTAGACTTATCATATGGAAGGATGACAACAATTGACACTGCCTGAAACCTTTGAAAAAATAACAGAACGATTAGGAAATACAGTATACGTACCATGTGAAATGGTGGCAGCATTTAGAAATATTATTAACCTACCACGAAACAACGAAAACAACTGATAAAAATTATTGAACACCATAAATAAAAAATATTTAATCCCGTTATATTACGTAAATACCATGTTATTATAATATTATTACAAGCTTAGAAGGATATATATGAAATACATGATATATCTTCACGTGTTTTATTTAACTTTTTCTATTAAATAGCCTTTAATATTACTATTATTACATAATATATATTCGATACAGTGAAAATCTTTCTACTCTGTTTTAACAATTAATTGAAAATTCTTGCATACATTTTTTGGATTATCAACAACTAGGTTGAGGGGTGCGAGGCAAACTCTTGTTAAGTTGAACAAGAATTTCAAACTCGAGTAAAAATTCAAAAGAACTGATAACGTGTGTTACCTTTCATGAAATGCGTGAAACATTAAGAATGGACACTAGACTTATCATATGGAAGGATGACAACAATTGACACTGCCTGAAACCTTTGAAAAAATAACAGAACGATTAGGAAATACAGTATACGTACCATGTGAAATGGTGGCAGCATTTAGAAATATTATTAACCTACCACGAAACAACGAAAACAACTGATAAAAATTATTGAACACCATAAATAAAAAATATTTAATCCCGTTATATTACGTAAATACCATGTTATTATAATATTATTACAAGCTTAGAAGGATATATATGAAATACATGATATATCTTCACGTGTTTTATTTAACTTTTTCTATTAAATAGCCTTTAATATTACTATTATTACATAATATATATTCGATACCAGGAATATCTTACTATGCAATGATGAATTCTTGCATGCACTGTCGCACTCTAGACTACGAGATGTACACTATGAAACCTTATAGGTGATACAAAGGAAAAACCTCCCACGTCTGATGCAGAAACTTTCAGGTTCACTGAACTGACTGACACCAGTGAACTGGAGAAACCAAGTGAACTAAAGAAGCTAACTGACCCGATAATGCCATCTGAACAAGTCATGTTAATTCTGCCAGCAGTGGTCCATTTCAGACAAGTCTTTACTGAACCAGTCCAGTCACAGTAGTAACACTTCTCCAGTGGCAAGAGTCTCCAGTGACATCTAGCAGTGATCCACCAGTGAAGATATCCACTGAAGCACTCCAGTGACCAGCTCCAGTTTAGTCTCCAGTTGGATGCTCCAGAGTTGTCACCAGTTTCCAATAAATAAAGTTTGTTTCAGTCCCATGTTTGTGGACCAATAAAGAAGGAATGACAGCTGTCAAAGATGATAAGGGAGGAGCGTGTGACAACGTTAATCCTAACGGTTTGTGGGCCCTTGTGTAGGAGGAATCTTTCTAGAAGCTTTTTCTGTCCATTTTCTATTGGTGGATAAATTAGTGGTTGTCCTTAGCACATGACAGCCTTTTATTTATTTAATATTTGTATTTCTTTATTCCTAGAAAATAGCACGTGGCTATAAATAGGGGCTCATTCTCACTTGTAAAATTAGACTTGATTGATTGAATGAAATTAATAGAGCAGCCTCTATTTCTTATCCAAAAATCTTCATTTACCTTTATGGATCTTTGATCTTGGTGGTTTGAAGTGATCCCTTTACCTATATTTGTGGTGGTTTGTCCTTTATCAAATATAATTGTGAGATCTTAAATCTTCGATTCCTTTATCCGTGTTTGTGGTGGCTAGACCTTTATCAAACATAGTGGTGGGTTGGAGTGTTTTCTTTATCCTAGATTCTGGTGGCTCGTCCTTTACGAGTCTTGGTGGTGGATTCTTTATCTATCTTTTATTTTGTTGTTCGTTTGTGTCATAAAATCAGAAAATCCTCACAAAAATAGTATTTCCGCTGTGCTAGTTCTTTGTATAAGTTGTTACATTCCGCCGTGCTTAGATTTGCGTGAGATTTACGCATCAAATTGGTATCAGAGCCAGCTTTGAAAAGGGTTTCTTAATCTTTTTATCCTTGGGGTTTTGTTTGTTTGTTGGGTCAGATCCAAAAGGGTTGTTCTCATCTTTTGATCTGTTGGTAGTTTGTTGTCCTTTTGTTTAGATATGTTATTGTTGGTGTTATTTGTTGAGTATTAATGGCTTTTAGAAGAAATATGACATTAGAAGAAGCTCATAATGCTAGGAGAGATAGGCAGATTGAAGATCTACAAGAAACACTTGGTAGGGTTGTTAATCTGTTAGAAGATGGTGGTTTAAGGTTTAATAGAGAACATGTTGCTGTAGGTGAAAGAGATTATGAATCTCAAGGACCTAGTGAGCGATCTGGTAGTACACCCAGATCTTCTAGTGAATCTGATGAGTCTAATCAGTCTAGGAGAAGACGAAGGAGACATAAGGTTGATGATACTAAAGATATTAAGATAGATCCACCAGATTTTGTTGGTTCCTCTAACCCTGAAGATTATTTTGAATGGGTTCAGGTGATGGATAGAATATTGGAGATAAAAGGGTATGATGATAAAAAAAAGTTTTAAAGTTGCCATTATTAGGTTGAAAAAGTATGCTTCATCCTGGTATGACAATATGAAAGCTGAAAGAGAATATAAGGGTAAAAGTAAAATCAAGACCTGGTCTAAGCTGAAGAAGTTATGCAGAAAAGGTTTGTTCCTCAGTCGTACAAACAAGACCAGTATCTTCTGATGAATAATCTGAAGCAAGGTACTAAAGAGGTTGTGGAGTATATTAGAGAATTCGAGCAACTGAAGACTCGAACTGGTGTAAAAGAAACTGAAAAGCATACTATCGCCAGATTCCTTGGTGGATTGAATACTACCATTACTGAGAAGATAGAATTGTAGCCCATCTGGACTTATGAAGGTGCTTGCAAACTGGCCCTCCAGATTGAAAAGCAACTGAAGAAGAAGGTCCAGTACAAACCTTTCACTAAGGTTTCTTCCAGTTCCAGTCAACCAGTTCTGAAGCCCAGTGAAACTGGTCAGAAATCCTTCAGAGGAAAGGAGAAAGAAACTGGAGGATCAAAAGAACCAGTTGGAAGAAAATGCTTCAAGTGTCATGGTTTTGGTCACTTCCAGGCACAGTGTCCCAACCAGCGAGCACTCACTGCTAAGGAGATTGAAAGCTTACCAGATGTTGATACTGAAGAAGGTGAACCAGTGTACGATGATGATGAAAGTGAAGAGGCATATGTAGGAGCAGATGTTGGAGAAATGTTGGTAGTAAGAAGAGTGATGCATACTGATGAAGTCGTAACTGACACTGCCCAGCGAGAGAACATTTTTCATTCCAGATGTACTGTTAAAGGCAAGGTGTGCAATCTGATCGTTGATGGTGGGAGTTGTGCTATTGCTGCTTCAACTTACATGGTAAAGAAACTGGAACTACCTACAGTAAAGCACCCTCGCCCCTACAAGCTACAATGGCTCAGTGAAGGATCTGAGGTAAAAGTTAATCGACAAGTTACTATTCCTTTTTCCATTGGATCTGTTTATCAAGATAAAATTGTTTGTGATGTTGTTCCTATGGATGCTTGTCATATATTACTGGGAAGACCTTGGTTATTTGATAATTATGTATTTCATAATGGTCGTATGAATTCTTATTCATTATTTGTAAGTGGGAAGAAGGTCACTTTGACTTCTTTGAAACCCAATGAGTTGTTGAAAATTAATAAGGAAGACCAACCCAGCAAGTCTTTATTTATGTCCCAAACTGAAGTTGAAGAAGAACTCACTGGAGGTACTTCAGTCATGATGTTACTGGTGCTTGAACGTACTGAAGACAAGGAGTTCACTGGCGTCCCCAGTCTCCTGAAGTCTCTACTGAAGGAATTCACTGATGTTTTCCCTGAAGACCTACCTGAAGGTTTACCACCAGTAAGAGGAATTGAACACCAGATTGACCTGGTTCCAGGTTCAGTTCTTCCAAACAAAGCTGCTTATAGGTGTTCACCTACTGAAGCAAAGGAGTTGCAAAGGTAGGTAGATGAGTTAGTTGCCAAAGGTTATGTGAGAGCAAGTATGAGTCCTTGTTCAGTCCCAGCTCTCCTGGTTCCAAAGAAAGATGGTTCTATGAGAATGTGTGTTGATAGCAGGGCCATAAATAATATAACTATTCAGTATAGATATCCCATTCCCAGATTGGATGATATGCTTGATGAGTTACATGGCTAAAGTGTGTTTTCTAAGATTGATCTAAGAAGTGGCTATCATCAGATTAGAATGAAGGATGGAGATGAATGGAAGACTGCATTCAAAATTAAAGGAGGCCTTTATGAATGGTTAGTGATGACTTTTGGCTTATCTAATGCTCCTAGTACTTTCATGAGGTTGATGAATGAAGTTCTCAGGCCACTTATTGGTCAGTTTGTTGTTGTTTATTTTGATGATATTCTTGTATATTCGAAAACTGAAGTTGAACATGTTAACCATTTAAGAAATGTGTTTGAATTACTGAGAAGACACCAGTTGTATGGAAAACTGGAGAAATGTGATTTTATGGTGGAAAGTGTGATATTTCTTGGGTATGTGGTATCAAAAGAAGGTATTTCTATGGATCCCTCAAAGGTATGCGCCATCAGATCATGGCCAGTTCCTACAACCATCACTGAAGTAAGAAGTTTTCATGGACTGGCATCATTTTATAGAAGATTTATCAAGAATTTCTCTACTGTTGTGGCTCCAATCACTGATTGTCTAAAGAAGGGTATGTTCAACTGGCCAAGTTCAGCACAACTGGCATTTGAAACACTAAAGGAAAGACTCAGTTCAGCTCCAGTACTATCTTTGCCAGATTTTGATGTGTTGTTTGAGTTAGAATGTGACGCCAGTGGAGTAGGTATTGGTGCAGTTTTAGTACAAGCAGGACGTCCAGTGGCATATTTCAGTGAAAAACTCAATGGTTCCAAACTGAAGTATAGTACTTGAGACAAAGAGTTTTATGCAATCATTCGTGCAATCACTCACTGGTCACATTATCTGAAGCCAAAACAGTTTGTCTTATTTTCTGATCATGAAGCACTAAAGTTTATTAATGGTCAGCATAAGCTTAATCCAGACATGCAAAATGGGTGGAATTTTTGCAGTCTTATTCTTTTGTTTCTAAGCACAAAGCTGGAGTGGCTAATGTTGTTGCTGATGCACTTTCCAGACGATATTCGTTGTTATCAATTCTGGAAGCAAGAGTTCTTGGATTTTCTTTCATTAAAGAGTTGTATGCTGCTGATCCAGACTTCGCTAATCGCCTCACTGAAGCTAATCAGCAAGGACCATTTGTTGTTCAAGATGGTTTCTTATTTAAAAATGGGAAGTTATGTATTCCAAAGGGTTCCATAAGAGATTTACTGATAAGGGAAGCACATGGAGGGGGTTTAGCTGGCCATTTTGGCATTAACAAAACTGGAGAAATCCTCACTGAACACTTCTACTGGCCAAGTTTACTGAAGGATGTTCAGAATATTATCAGTCGTTGTCCAACTTGTCACCAGGCAAAGGCAACTTTTCATAAAGGACTGTATACTCCTCTTCCAGTTCCAAGCCAACCATGGGAAGATCTCAGTATGGATTTCATTGTTGCACTGCCCAGAACTCAGAGGGGAAAAGATTCAATAATGGTGGTTGTTGATCGTTTTTCAAAAATGGCTCATTTTATTCCTTGCAACACCACAAATGATGCTTCAGCAGTGGCAAATTTATTTTTTAAAGAAATTGTTCGTTTGCATGGGATTCCAAAGACAATTGTTTCAGATAGAGATGTCAAGTTTCTGAGTTATTTCTGGAAGACCTTATGGAGACTGATGGGTACCAGATTGATGTTAAATACGTCTCATCATCCTCAAACTGATGGACAAACTGAAGTCACTAATCGTACAATTGGCATGTTATTGAGAACACTGGTGAAAAAGACACTGAAAGATTGGGATCTGAAGCTTGCTCATGCTGAGTTTGCTTTCAACAGAGCTCCAAATTATTCTACCAGTAAATCGCCATTTGAAATTTGTTATGGTGCCAATCTTTTAACTCCATTTGATTTGATTCCTTTTTCGATCGAACCAAAGGCAAGTATTGAGGCTGAGGCTAGAGCAAAAGAAATCAAGAAAATTCACCAGCAAGTGAAGGCCAGAATTGAGAAAACTAATGCAGATTACAAGGCAAGAGCAAACAAGCAAAGAAAACAGTCCAGTTTTGCTCCAGGTGATCTAGTTTGGGTGTACCTTAGAAAAGAGAGATTTCTAGCAAGAAGGAAAAACAAGTTGTTGCCCAGAGCCGAAGGACCATTCAAGATTCTGGAAAGATATGGTGATAATGCATACAAGGTTGAGTTACCTGGAGATATGTCAGTTTCAAGTACTTTTAATGTTGGGGATCTGATGCCTTATCTGGAGGATGAGTACCTCGAGGACTTGAGGACAAGTCCTTCTTTAGAGGAGGAGATTGATGCAGAAATTTCCAGGTTCACTGAACTGACTGACACCAGTGAACTGGAGAAACCAAGTGAACTAAAGAAGCTAACTGACCCGATAATGCCATCTGAACAAGCCATGTTAATTCTGCCAGCAGTGGTCCATTTCAGACAAGTTTTTACTGAACCAGTCCAGTCACCAGTAGTAACACTTCTCCAGTGGCAAGAGTCTCCAGTGACATCTAGCAGTGATCCACCAGTGAAGATATCCACTGAAGCACTCCAGTGACCAGCTCCAGTTTAGTCTCCAGTTGGATGCTCCAGAGTTGTCACCAGTTTCCAATAAACTAACTGACACAGTGAACTGGAGAAACCAAGTGAACTAAAGAAGCTAACTGACCCGATAATGCCATCTGAACAAGCCATGTTAATTCTGCCAGCAGTGGTCCATTTCAGACAAGTTTTTACTGAACCAGTCCAGTCACCAGTAGTAACACTTCTCCAGTGGCAAGAGTCTCCAGTGACATCTAGCAGTGATCCACCAGTGAAGATATCCACTGAAGCACTCCAGTGACCAGCTCCAGTTTAGTCTCCAATTGGATGCTCCAGAGTTGTCACCAGTTTCCAATAAATAAAATTTGTTTCAGTCCCATGTTTGTGGACCAATAAAGAAGGAATGACAGCTGTCGAAGATGATAAGGGAGGAGCGTGTGACAACGTTAATCCTAACGGTTTGTGGGCCCTTGTGTAGGAGGAATCTTTCTAGAAGCTTTTTCTGTCCATTTCCTATTGGTGGATAAATTAGTGGTTGTCCTTAGCACATGACAGCCTTTTATTTATTTAATATTTGTATTTCTTTATTCCTAGAAAATAGCACGTGGCTATAAATAGGGGCTCATTCTCACTTGTAAAATTAGACTTGATTGATTGAATGAAATTAATAGAGCAGCCTCTATTTCTTATCCAAAAATCTTCATTTACCTTTATGGATCTTTGATCTTGGTGGTTTGAAGTGATCCCTTTATCTATATTTGTGGTGGTTCGTCCTTTATCAAATATAGTGGTGAGATCTTAAATCTTCGATTCCTTTATCCGTGTTTGTGGTGGCTAGACCTTTATCAAACATAGTGGTGGGTTGGAGTGTTTCCTTTATCCTAGATTCTGGTGGCTCGTCCTTTACGAATCTTGGTGGTGGATTCTTTATCTATCTTTTATTTTGTTGTTCGTTTGTCTCATAAAATCAGAAAATCCTCACAAAAATAGTATTTCCGCTGTGCTAGTTCTTTGTATAAGTTGTTACATTCCGCCGTGCTTAGATTTGCGTGAGATTTACGCATCAACGTCACTCTAGAGAGTCGAACCCCAGAGCTGTAGATTACATTTTAATTTTAATTTTGTCCTAACAATACATTTAACACATTAAAATTTTTACCAAAATAAAAAAAAATTGATCAGGGTGTAATTATTACATTACATTACAATTTTTATAGCGGATTTAAAGGTTATATTATAAAACCCAACCAACCTCATAGATAATTATTAAGTAAATCCAATTCTATCTTGCCGTTAACAAATAAATTTTTTATCTCTTTTGCTTCCGATCATCTCAACTGAGTGTATCTGTTTATATTATTTACTAGTTGAAATACATTTTCGATGATTTTACGGGGAACAGAAGGATCGAGTCATTCAACAGCTAACAAATGAGAAAATCATCAAATCGATGGGTGAAATTCTAAATTTGAAACAAAGTTGAAATAGAACCATGAGTTTGAAAAAGTTAGTGTATGTGTTTGAATTGTAAACGGGTTTAAGATGAAAGCAACACCAGCCGTTGTCTCCATTATTACTAGCTGGTAAAGCTTGAGTTTTCTTGATTGTCATCAAGTTTCAAAACCTCAATGAATTTTATTTTATTTTTTTTGTATCGATTGACTTAATTTGTATCTAAATAAACGAAGATGGCAGGTGACAATGTGTTTACTAAGGTCCGTGACACCAAATATAATTATAGTCGGCACTATATTTATATCGATGCGAGACTCAAAGACTATTCAAATATGAGAAACCGTAAAAAGAAGCTTTAAAGACTTCAACATAAAATTTCAAAAAAAGGGAAGTTTTATCTTTATTCATAAAGGTTTTGTGCATTAATAAAAATTACCCATGTAAAATTCACCTCTCGAGTAAAGTAAAACAAGAAATTGAATTCATTAAATAATACTCTCTCCGTCTCATTGGAAGTGTTATGTTTTGAATTTTTAAAGTTTAACATTTCAAACTTTGACCGTAAATAATTTTGTTTGTGTTAGATAATACTTGATGAAACTTATATAAATTGATTGTGTTTTTGAAGTGTTTTCAATGGTATAATTTTTCATCAAGTTTTATATAACACAAAAAATATATATAAGATCAAGGTTTTTAAATAAAGACTTTAAAATTCAAAATAAGACACTTACAATGGGACAGAGGGAGTAATAATAATAAAAAAGGTTTTGTTAAACTCAACAATAAGGGCTATAGTTAAAGTGTATTAAATAGTATATAAACACCATAAAACTTAAGGCGAGATTTTTGATATAAAAAGTAACCTCCTAATGTCGTTTTCACGGGTTTTGAGTTTCAATATTGTCTTCGACGGTGTATGGAAGAGGTTGAGACTTAGACAACCTTATCCTTACTAAAGAACTCTTGCTTAAAGACTACATTTAATATTTTAGAGTAAACGGCCGAAATCGTCCCTGTGGTTTACCCTAATAATCAAGTTTCATCATTAACTATTCGAAATGACACTGACAGTCCTTTTGGAAGGATAAGGATCACATCTAGTCCTTTATCTAAACGTCCGTTATCTCTAAGCCGTTAACTCCCTCACGTGTTTTTCACGTGAGGGTAGTATCGTCAGTTCAAAAGTTAAGGACCACTAATTCAAAAGTTAAGGACAACTAATGATATTTTTTATCACTTTTTTCTTCCTTCATTCTTTCTTCTACAACCACCACCAAACACTACCACCACCATCATCAAACACCATAATTTCTATACACTACCACCAACATCATCAATTCTTCATATTTCATATATACATACAATCCTAAAAATCTAAAATCAAACAAAAACATCCCACACAAACTGATATATACATATATAAACAAACACATGCATCTACAATTGTTCATATGAGATTAAATCCATCGAAATCCACCAAGAAAACAAACAATACATTTTGCTAAATAAATCCTATATACATAAAATAACTCATTCTCATTCATCTCCTTCACATACATCACTATCTCACATAAACATCATCCTTTTTTATTACAAAAATCAAGTAACAAAAAATCATTGATGCAAAATCAGTTCATGAAGGGGAAAATATAATTGTGCAGCTTAGAATAAAAAGAACAAATTGCTGCACCTTTCTAGTGTCAAAGCTATCCACCATTTTCAACACCCTTTACCAAGGTTGTCATTAGCAAGTCAATTTGTTATCATATTTTATAAATCCGTTCCAGATCTCGTCCTTCAATTAGTTCCAACTCTCGTTTTTTGGCTTGGATCTCATTTTAGATCCCGTATTTCTCTTCTTGAAGATCTCCTTCTTGTGTTATCTTATTAATTTTAGATCTATTATGACTTTGTCTTGGATAAAGATCGTGTTGTTTTGGAGAGTGGTGATGGCCAGCAGTGATGTAGTGGGTTGCGGCTGTGGTAGATGTGGACGACAACAACGGAATCGGAGGTCGGCGGTGGCAGTCTGAGGCCGAACATGGCGGCGGTTGAGGGTGGTTTAGTGGTGGAGATCGTGGTGGTATGTGCTCAAATCGGATCTGGATGTCAGTGTGTGTGCGCGCGCTTGTGTGTTCTTCATTTACGCATGTGGGCCCAGATCTAGTATTGATTATAAGCTTCACGTCTATATTTTTTTTGTGTGATGATAGTTAAGTTTTGTTTTGATGATAATTATTAAGAAATGATGAATATGTTTGGTTTGCACATGGCTTTGGTTTGACTGAAATGCTGGTAATTGGACATTTATTGAATGGAAAACAAATCTTGATCAGAGGTTGAATCACAAGTAAAAGATATTTCTTTTTCAGTGCTTGATGACATCCTCTATGCATCATGTTTGTGCTGAATTAAAGAATTTGACCATATATGGCATAGTCCCTACGGCTAATATATGAATTACATATCGATTTATGTTTTCTAGAATGTTAGATTTTGTTTGGAAAGAAGCAAGCCTAGAGAAATATTTTTGAGTTAATTGCATTTTTGGTCCCTGTGGTTTGCATGTTTTTGCAGGTTCAGGACCTTTTCAGGTTTCATTGCATTTTTGGTCCCTATTTCGGAAACCTTTTGCAAATTTGGTACAAATTAACGGTGGTTGTTAAATGAAGCCGTTAAGTGCTGTTAGAATTTAAAGTTGTGTTTAATTGTAAATTTCTAAAAGTGTAAGGCGTATTTGTGTTAATAGTGTTGGTCAAAAAGTTTGTCCTGTTGTCACTGAGATATACACGTGATTGTTTTGTAAAAATTTATAAAAATTTACGAGCTCTATAATTGAAAGTTTTCTAGTTTAGCTCGCTAAATGTAAGAAACAATGGTAGCCGGAATGTTCAACAGTTCGCCGAAAAATTCAAAACGCGCAAGGAAAACAAAATTCACGATTTTTCTCTCCTTTCTTCGAGTAAAAACTCGAAACTGATACCAATCGAATCAGAATTCCACCGCGCACAAACCATGACAAAAATGAACTTCAGAAACTATCGCCGAAAAAATGGCAATTCACCAGGAAACTTAAATTTGCGATTTGTCATTTGTTTTTACGAAATAAAACACGAAAACGGTACCAAAATGCTCAGGTTTGCATTCCACACAAACCCTAGCCTATTATTCCGTCGAAAAACTTTGCCGGAAAAGTCGTCGGAAAAGTAACTGTCATCGAATCTCGATGAATCGAAAAACTTAAAATATGAATATGACCGGATCGGATCGCGAACGAAAGCTGATGTTTTTCAGATCAATTTGACAAATCGCGAAAACGGAATCGAAGAGGGAAGTTTGCAGGAAAAAAATTATTTTTTTTAAATAAAAGAAAAGGATATAAAAGCAATAAAAAGAATAAACTGTTACAATAGGAAAAAAAAATTACTAACACTGTTGACACAAATACCTCTTACACTTTTTGAAATTTACAATTAAACACCATTTTAAATTCTAACAGCACTTAACGGCTTCATTTAACGACCACCGTTAATTTGTACCAAATTTGCAAAAGGTTTCCGAAATAGGGACAAAAAATGCAATGAAACCTGAAAAGGTCCTGAACCTGCCAAAACATACAAACCACAGGGACCAAAAATGCAATTAACTCAATATTTTTTTATAAAAGTTGGATTGATTGGATTTAATTTAGGGTAAAATATGTATGTGTGGTGGTGGTTTAGGGTGATTGTGTTTGTATGAAAAAGAAGAGGAAGATGGGGAAGGAAAAGGAAGAAAAGGAAGTCGGTGATGAATCACCGGAATCTGGTGAGGGGTGATACAAAAAAGAGCGACGAGATGAAAGAATTTATGGTAGCTTTTATTTGGAAAGGAAAGTGGACCAACTTTTTATATCATTGTTTACAGCACAGCAAATTTTGTTACCAAACACTTTTCAATTTAATTAATTAATTAGAATATAACAAATTTTAGATGTTATAAAATTAAAATAAATAAAATTATTGGATTAATATTTCATTTTCATTTCTCTGATTATATTACCAAACACAAGAAATGATTTTCGTTCATTTCTCATATTAATTTCTCTGTTATTACCAAACAAAGAAATGATTTTCGTTCATTTCTCATATAATTTCTCTGTTATTACCAAACACAAGAAATGATTTTCGTTCATTTCTCATATTAATTTCTCTGTTATTACCAAACAAAGAAATGATTTTCGTTCATTTCTCATATTTCAATTTCTCTGTTATTACCAAACACAAGAAATGATTTTCGTTCATTTCTCATATAATTTCTCTGTTATTACCAAACACAAGAAATGATTTTCGTTCATTTCTCATATTAATTTCTCTGTTATTACCAAACACAAGAAATGATTTTCGTTCATTTCTCATATTAATTTCTCTGTTATTACCAAACACAAGAAATGATTTTCGTTCATTTCTCATATTTCAATTTCTCTGTTATTACCAAACACAAGAAATGATTTTCGTTCATTTCTCATATAATTTCTCTGTTATTACCAAACACAAGAAATGATTTTCGTTCATTTCTCATATTAATTTCTCTGTTATTACCAAACAAAGAAATGATTTTCGTTCATTTCTCATATTTCAATTTCTCTGTTATTACCAAACACAAGAAATGATTTTCGTTCATTTCTCATATAATTTCTCTGTTATTACCAAACACAAGAAATGATTTTCGTTCATTTCTCATATTAATTTCTCTGTTATTACCAAACAAAGAAATGATTTTCGTTCATTTCTCATATTTCAATTTCTCTGTTATTACCAAACACAAGAAATGATTTTCGTTCATTTCTCATATAATTTCTCTGTTATTACCAAACACAAGAAATGATTTTCGTTCATTTCTCATATTAATTTCTCTGTTATTACCAAACACAAGAAATGATTTTCGTTCATTTCTCATATTAATTTCTCTGTTATTACCAAACACAAGAAATGATTTTCGTTCATTTCTCATATTTCAATTTCTCTGTTATTACCAAACACAAGAAATGATTTTCGTTCATTTCTCATATAATTTCTCTGTTATTACCAAACACAAGAAATGATTTTCGTTCATTTCTCATATTAATTTCTCTGTTATTACCAAACAAAGAAATGATTTTCGTTCATTTCTCATATTTCAATTTCTCTGTTATTACCAAACAAAGAAAATTTTGCTTCTTTCTCAATTTCATTTCATTTCTCTGCTTCATTTCATTTTTCTGTATTTCTCCTTGAGGTTAAACCACATGGACGATTTCGGCGATTTACTCAATATTTTATAACAATTTACATTTTATTCAAGTATTTATTGCTTATACATTTATTGCCCAGAAAACACTCCCCTCCGAAATTCCGAGCTACTTGATAGAGTCATCATCACCGTCCTCTATAAATACATACACAAACTGTATATATATATATATATCTATATCTATTTCTCCCTCAGTTACTAATTCATATTATCATACTCTTAATTTTGCTCTCTCATTTCTTCAATTATAATTAGGGCTCCTAACATCCCACCGGTAACACTTTCAGTCTCATTTCAAACTTATTATGATTATACTTTAATTTTCACTTTATATTATAGAGTAATAAGTTACTGATTGATCAATGTAATTTTTCAATTACGTAAAAGTAGTTAAATTCAATGTTTTATAAGTTCTGATTTGACTCGGTTTGTTTAAGCAGTTAGAATATAATGAATTTACGAAGTAAAAATAGTGTTGATATTCTAATTGTATCGAGTTGTATCTATATAATAATGTGATTTTGTAGATGAATAGAATTTTTAGGTTTGTGTTGGGAGATATAATTCTATACATGAAAATATATGTTATCGTAAGATTCGGATTAAGTGGAGCATAGATTTTATTAGTTAGGTTTTGATAAGACCGTTACGGATACGGTCATGATTTTAGGTTGTAAAAAGTGGCGGCACGTGCATGAAGTGATTGGGAATCATGCAAGTACTTGTTGATTTAGTTTGTGGTTTACATTAATGATTAATTAGAAATGAAGTGCTATAAGTAGTTGCGGAAGATGTGAACATGTGGTTTAGGGAAAATGAATAAAGTGACTATTAAAGAACGCAATATTTGCCATGGAGTGGTGGCTTCGACCCGAAAAATATGTATTGAAAGTATATGTTGGTATATATAAATGTAAATGTGATTTATCGTATGATTTGGAGTTATGTTGAGTATATTTCCGTTGGTTAGGGTGCATAGGATGGTTACTGTATAACTGTATTAGGTTTAAAAACATGTGGCTTAGGATGGAGTGGATGACATGATTAAAATTATGTTTATATTTTTATAGTTTTTTAGAAAGGCTGTCACAAGTAGTTGTAGAACAGTAGAAGATGTTAACATGCGATGTAAGGAATACAAAGAAACATGATGTTGAAAGAATACCATTTTTGCTGTGGAATCATTTGGTAAATTATCGGTATTTAAAGTATATCTGAGCATATTTTCGTAAGATTTGGAGTTAAGTTAAATAGGTTTCCATTGGTTAGGGTGCATACGGCGGTTATTCTTTGATGTTCAAACTTGTGGATCGTGGATGAAAAATGGAAGATATGTAAGAAGTCGTTTAGGTTGTTTTTGTAGTATGAAATGAATACCGAGTAAGTGTTATAAATAGTTCATTGTCTCAGAAGATGTCAACTTATGATTTAAGGAATACAAAGATATAGACGTTGAAAGAATACCATTTTTGCTGTGGAATCATTTGGTAACATTATTCATTTTTAAAGTATATGCTAGCATCTAGAAGGTGGGTTATTGTAGGATCAGATTTCCATCAATCAGGGTGGATAGGCCAGCTATCGTTTTTAAATGCCAAAATCTGTAGTTTGTGGATGGAGTGAATTAAATGAATGGAGTTCTGAACTGAAAATAATGTAAGTAGATGTTGCTTTAGGCTGTGTTTGCTGTACAAAATGATGACTAAGTAGAAATGAAGTGTTTAATGAAGGCGCAGAATATTTTAACATGTGATCTAACAAAAACGAAGAACTATACCTTGAATGAAGTAATGAACACGATGTATGTTGTGGAAATATATGGTATCATTATCTACATTTAAAGTATATATGTTAGCATCTATAGATGTAATGGTAGGTTATTGTAAAATCTGAAGTGAATTTAAATAGATTTCCGCTGGTTAGGGTTGCTTACCTTTTGATGTTAAAATCATGTGTATTGGACTGATTTTATGTAAGCAGTTGATTTATTTTGTATTTGTGGTATAAAATGACAATTGATTGGAAAAAGAGTGTTACAAGTATTTGTAAAAGGTATCCACGTGTGAGCGTGTGTGTTTTTAACATGTGGTGTTATTAGAGATGACATTAGGACATCAATCGTCATTTAAGTTATTAGCTCTAATATAGACTAATTTCTAGGGTTGTTATATGCAGGTGTGGTGGGGTCAAAACGGACTCTCTTGAATTGAAAAGATAGCTATGAATTTGCGATTCGACATTTTCTAAAAAAGAATGCCTGGCATAAATTTAGCTGCCCGGAAAACCATGTATGAAGTTTTTCTTCTCTTTATGGATTGTCTTTACAATCGGTATCTCTTAGTTTATGAATAGATAATATTCACCGTATTCAATTTCATGGAACAGGAATTCTGTTTGCAATTGCAGTTACTCCAGAGGCTCAGACCCGCGAGGACGTCATATTGAGTTGGATGAAGAAGAGGAAGTTGCAGCGGAAGAAAGCCTTTCTGTTTATTGCAAGCCTGTAGAGTTTTACAACATTCTTCAACGGCGAGCAACTCATAATGTGACCCACTTTATTCAACCCAATGTTTTCCATTTTTATTAATTTACTGTCTTTTAGGGTATGACTGGTTGTTGTAGATTTGAGGTTGTGTGATGGTCGAGTATCCTGCTTGATATTGATCACAGATATTACTCTTATATCTGTATTTGTCGGTGGTTAACAGTGGCTAGAATAATTTACTAGCAATGTTAGTTTTATATCAGTCACACAATTTTCTGCCGGCACATTATATGTCAAGAGATGATTTTAAAAGTCATGATTTCAGTGACGCTACAAAGAAACTCACATATAGATGTTTTTTTTAACGATAGCCTATACGTTTTGTTTCTAACAATTGGTATTATTTCATGCAGCCAACATTCATTCAACGATGCTTGAGCTATAAATTACAAGCAAAGAACAAAAGAAGGCAAGAATGCTACAACACAGAGTCAGTTATACACATATAAGATTTTTCCCCAACATCTTTGACCGCAATTATAATATTTGTTAGAAGTTTACAAAAACCTCAGACCAATGCATGTTAACCATTATTGTTAGTATTTTCATTTTTAATTAGTAGATGTGGGGATGGCCAAAGGTAACACGGGAAGTAGTCAATAGAGTTTTTGGAAGACAGAAATGTGCTTAAATGATTAGTTTCAGATTAGAAAGTGTGAAGGAATAGTACTGGCATTATAAGGTCTTGATTGTTTAATAGCTTTTCCCTAATTCTTTCAGCCTGCCCTGATTTTGGATAAAAGACTTTGCTGATTGTATTCAGGCTGAGATGAATAGTCTTCTTTAATCGGTAGCCTACAAATTTACCAATTGTCACATCTGTTCATTCCAGGATTCAATTATCGGTATCCGTATCTGGAACTATTGATGATGGGATGCGTACTCAAAACCTTTTTCCTTTATACATATTGCTGGCGAGGACATGTTCTACCACAAACGTGGAGGTAGGGCTACTTTTTACTTTTGGATGAATTGTTCTGTTATGTCTTATTTCATGCTAACTTTTTGTGTTACCTGTTTTCCTGACGCCATGTGGACCCTGTGGTTGTTTCCAGATGCAGCGTTCTGTTGTTTATTGCTTCAGTCGGGCTTGTAAAGTGACCGCTTTTTGTGTAGCTGGGACTGTGAGTTCTGCTCAAGCTACATTTGTTCTCCCAGAAATTAGTAAATTATCAGCAGAGGTCAAATCTGGCTCCCTTGCAATGCTGTTGGTGAGCTGTGGTATGCCATTGTTTGCAAGTTTAGGTCATATCTAGTGGATGTAAATATTTTGTTGCTTCTCTTGGTGATAAGTAATAATATTCTATCTATTTTACAGTTGATAGCGCAAGTCGTCAAGGAATTGATCTAACTGATGACCGCATGTTTTTTGCTTCATGTAAGATGTGTATTTAGACGAAGTATATATTTTTTAATCGAGTTTAGATGTCATTAATATGACAAGTGATACTTGTCTATACACACCCTGTTGCACTATTATCCGTGCTTTTTGTTTGTGCTTTTGTGTGCTGAAATTTTATCACATCTTCAATTATATCATTGCATTAGTACCGGCATAAGTATTACCATTCACACTATGATGAATAGTTATGCTTTTATAGGCATTTCATATAAGTCAAATGTGGTAACAATATATAGTTAAGAGCCTTTATGGACATGTTGCTGCTTTGTTATGTAATATCCTTTCTAGTCGTAGTTTCTGTCTCTTTATTCAAATAATTTTTTTAACCAATTAGTGTTCTCCCCAGAACTGTCCATACTAGGAGCTTCTTTTAAATCATCTTAAATACAACAATACTTATTTTCCCTTTCTTTTAGCACAAAGTTGAATAAGTGTTTTGAGTATTAGTTAGGTGTGTTTGATACTCTTTAATGAGGAAAATAAGGAAGTCTTCTGGACCAAATTAATATTATTTTAGCTGTAGAAAAAACGATGCAATTTTGGTTGGACCGATTCTTTTCACCTATTAAACTCTTGTGCAATGCTGTGGATGGTATATGGATTGTGCTCATGCTATTTCTTATGATGCTTAACATATAGAACCACAGAATAGAAACGTAAACAGAATTAAAACTTTCAACATGTGATTCTGAGATAGCGTTTTGTTTGAAATTTTTGTTGATATTATTATGCACATTTTTAGTAATTTATTATGAAAGCCTTTGTTTACCCTTCATATTGTCTAAATGGATTTTACTGTAGTGTCCAATCTTTAAGATTTAATTTTGGCTCTCTTCATACGTACACATTAATTTCTTAATGATAAACATATGTTTCTTGCATCTGTTTACTCATTCATACATGCTGACAGCAAATGTCGGAGGTTACTGCTTGATGGGTAAGATCCCAATGGATTCACTTCAGCTGGAAAGATCTCCGAATTTAAGTTTAGGAGGGAGAGCTGAGACGATGTCAAGTGTTAGCATGCGTTCCTGCTATATGAAGGTATGTTCACCGAACACTAGAAAAACGACAAACAAAATAATTTGGTGAAGAGTGGTAAAATTGAGATATTACGCTGCTTTAACGCGTTTATGTCTTATTTACACAGATGCATTAGGAAATGCATCGTACTGATCTGTCCTCTTGAGTCCACACAGGCTCCTGGAAGAAGCTGGATTAATTTGTTGCTTCTATTTCTGCATGTTATATTCCCTTCTTGTTTTCATCACTTTGTGTTTTTGCAGTTGAGCAGTTTGGATGAGGAAAAACGCGTGTCTTTTCAGTTTCCACATAATTCCGAAGCTGTGGTATGCTCCCTTGTGGCTCGTTGGTTGACTTATGCTATGATTCTATTCCTATTGGCTATTGCTCATAAATTCATTTTTGTTGCCACAGACTATATTGCAACAGGTACCAATTATTGTCTCTGCTGAAGAGCTAGGTGCAAAAGATATATCAGCTTATGATTTGTATTCATACAGAGATATTCCTGATAATACCCTGTCTCATATTATGAGGTATTTATGTTATTTATGCAGCATTGGTCTATAATTGTCTGGTTAGTTTTCACTCTCATAGTGTAACTGCTAGTTCCATGTTTTTAATGAGTAGCATGTCTGTCGTAAATACTTTCACTAGATGGCGTTTAGAAAAATAACTCCCTTTTGAGTCATGTCACCTAAGAGGGCATCAGAATATTGACTAGAACACCCTTATTGTTCATTTTTTAATCAGGTCTGTGTTCCCAACTTGACAATTTTGTATTTTGATTTATATATCAGGTGTGGCCCCTTCCTATGATCTGCTTAAATGGAATACTTTAGCTATTTTAAGTATAGCATTATAGTTCTGCCAGCATGCATCTTTCTTTATTATAATAAGTTTCAATTTCTTCTTTTCCAAAATTACTGTTATCTATACTACCTTATAAAAATTCTTTCACCCTATGTTGAAAGTTAAGAAAAATGGGACATGTGTATTGACCAAACTACCCTTAATTAATTAAATCACCACCAACCATTAATTATTAAATTACACCATTGCTCTATTATATTATAAAATATCTATACTACCCCTTTTAATCAAACACTTTACATCAATTACCGACACCATTTGACGCCGCCGCGTTGCGCGGGTACTATGCTAGTATTCATTAAATTTTTGATTAAGATGTTAATGTATATTGTGTCTTAAGGTACTATGCTACATGTAGAAATAGTTAATCACGTGCTATTATTTTTTGATATACTCATATACATGTATGACCTTTCCTCACGGAGAGAGTTGCCAGTTGATGCCTATGGATCATTATAGGTTCATGACCCTCACATATGACATATGCTCAGTATATTATCAAGCTTATGTGGTGTTATTGTCGTGTATGGAGGAATCATACAGTGTTTATGTACCTCAATGTAGCTTTCGCCTTTTTTTGGTACCTTGGTTGCTTAGTTTCCTATTTATATGTTTTTTAATTAAGAAAGTGAATCCTATTTAATTATTCAACACAACCACCTTGTTTATTTTCGTTTCTTTTGTTTTTTTCGATTTTGATTTTTCCCCATGGGTACTTTCCTTTGATTTTGGAATGGCAACTATAACTTTGCTGCATTTACTGTCAGGTTGAGAACTGGAAATGTCATTTTCAATTACAAGTACTACAATGATACGTTCCAGAAGACTGAAGGTATGCAAATTTATTGACTACACTATTACTAGCTGTTGTCTGTGCTTTTAATTTCATAAAGGGAGACTCTCTGATGGTGCTCATATTTTGCTGCCTGAATTTGTTCAAATATTTATTTGCTTCTTTTGAAAAATAAATCTTGCCTCCAAACTGCTAGTCTTAGTGTTGTCAAAATAATATGGCCTGTGATGGATTCGTGGTGGTTCATGTTATCTTCTTTTTTCCTTATTTTTTTTCCAAACCAAGAAATCCATGACCTAGAAAGATTAAGTATCACTAGTATTTTGTAGTAAGTGCCGACGATATACAATTATTAGTAAACAAAACCTTCAAAATGATTGGTATGTCTCTGAACAATACTTCAGGGGTGGAGTAAAATGCACATGGGGTTCGTAACCTTAATTATAATATTTTCCCTTAGTATCGTGTTTATATATTGTTTGACATGCATTTCTGCTATTTATTTATGGTTTAATTAAGGCTCAGATACAGATTTGACAACCATGCTTGGTATTAAGGTAATTAAGACCGTTCATATGTATATCCATGTTATCCAAGTTCTTTTAGAAATAAGGATATCGATTCTTAGTGTTATAAATCCAAAATTATTATATGCCTCCCATTTTAATCGCCAATGTCAACACAAGGTGGACACTATAAACCTGATGCTAGGCATTAGACCTGATTTGGTATTTTTTATTTAGGCAGCAAAGTTAGATTTTCTACTCATCATTTCTGAAGGTATATTTACCACATGGCATAAGATTGAACATAGAGAGAAGAGGTGAAAGCTTAGTTAGACTTTTACTCTAACTTGGTTAAGGCCGTCATAGAGTCATAGCCTCATAGGGACCAATTACTTTCTGCTAGACTGTGGAACTTAATTTGGGAGAGTTGGAAAGTGGGTGGGTTGGTCTGATCAGTTATTCACGGCTCAGAACATTAATGTTCGGTCATGGTTGTAAATCTCGGTTATCACGGCGACATATCCCCGATATATCGCTTATCGGTGGTCGACCGAGATGATATATTCCCGATATATACCCGGTAAATCCGATATATCCCCGATATATGTGAAACGTTTCAGATTGGGTCCACCTCAAAAAAGCCATCGATATTTAGCTTGTGAAATATGAACACGAAGTATAATTTTTCAACATTAAATGGTCTATGATGTTTAACAGTGGAATGTTTTGCCGAGCTAAAAGTAAAAATGTGCTTTCTTTCAGTGAAGTCACATCATCTCTTTCTATGATTTTTTTATCCCTATTATTGTTTTTTGGAACCTAATTACGTGTTCAAATCTGCACAGTTACGGAAGAATTTGCATGTCCTTTCTGCTTGATTGCATGTGCAAGTTATAAGGTAATTGTTGTTTCTGACATATTGTTTATTTATATGTTAATACTCTTAATGTTTTGTTTAGTGTAATCATTATGTGATTATCTTGCTTTCTTTCAGGGTCTCAGATTGCACTTGACCTCCTCACATGATCTATTTAACTTTGAATTCTGGGTTGGTAACTTATATGAAGCTTTCACAATCTTATTGCCATTTTTAACCAAAATATTTGCAGTCACATGTGTTTAATGTATAGAATTACATACGTAGCATTAATAGTGGGTTTATTAATTCATGGCTCTTGGCCTTTTCCTTTTTGTATCTATATATAGGATGCTTCTTGTACTAGTAAACATATAATAATTTAATAGATAAATATGGAATCTGATATACTTGCATTCTTTCGATACGTATTATTATGTAGGTAAATGAAGATTACCAAGTCGTTAATGTATCCGTGAAGACTGATACTCGTAATTTGCCGGTAAGGATAGGATCATCTCTAAAGTAACTTGTGTAGGATAGTAATCGTAATTCATAATTTATATTCTCATTTGGTGAAAGGACATTCAAAAACTTTTTGTTTAAACGACATTCATAATTTTTGCCATCTTCTTGTTGAGTTGCAAACAGAGATGGTTGCGTTTCTTGATGGATTTGTTGAAATATTGTTTTGGGGACTAGGTGGATTGTTTATATTCCTGTGATTAGTTGAAGGGGACTGTAGTAGTAGGAAATGCTAATTATAACTATACATTTGCATTTTCGTGGTGTCTTATCCATCAGTTGGGTCTACATGCTCATATATTCAAATATGAGTTATCCATTGTAATTATATCTATTTGAAGTTCCTTTTAAGTTTTAATTTTATATTTCTCTTGTTTAACACTTTTTTTCCTAAAAATGTGCTGCTCAGATTCCCTTTGTTCATGTTGATCCCAGAAGTGATACGTTTTCATCTTGGTAAATTATAGTGAAATTTTTTACTTTTTTAGGATGTATAATTCTAGCTATTAATTATAGTAATTTTTTTTTACTAATATGGCTGTAAACCACTTTCTACGGCTACAGCTTCATAAAACCTAGGAAAAGGAGCCGAATTCAAAATTCAATTCACGTGCATTCTCTTCCATTGGACTCAGGTATGCTTTCAAAGCTCAATGAGCTCAAGGACTAAGCTGTCATATCTTCTTCACTTATCAGTGTGCTCATGTGTGTCTTTCCTGAGTTATCTGTGTTGTTTCGGGTAGATGATAATGGATCAATAACTAACTATTACTTGAACGACAAATCCTTTAGTTTAGAAAGTTGCTTGATTGACTAAAGATGTTCCTGAGGGGGCAAAAGATGATATTATGTTGCTTGATTGTCTACAGATGTTCCTGAGGGTGCAAAAAATGATACTAGTCCTAATACAACATCTATGTCAAGTCCTATTGGTGTTTCGTTAGCTGAACCGGATTCTGTACATTCTGTATCTGGAAGCAACCTTACGCCTCCTGCTATGTTGCAATTTGCAAAGACAAGAAAGCTATCCAGTGAACTATCCGACTCTAGAAGGTTTTTATCTTTATTATCTCTTTGATGCGGCCTAAACTGCCTGTTAAAATACTTAAGTTAGTACTGTATGAGCATGGAATGTCAATGAATTAGATGCATGTAGAAATGGTATATATTAGAGGTGGAAAAATGGTCATCAAGCAGATTGGGTAACAAATCTATATAGATTTGGGTCACAAGTGGTTCATTTTTCTAATGTGTGTCAAAAGTAGTTGGTTTGTTAATACATGACAAGGACCAGGAGGACTTATAAATACGTTGCCAAGTCTGCTTTGTAATACAAGATAAGACCCGTTTCATGTTTAATCAAGTTCTTTAATTCTACACATTTGAGCCATGAGAGTTAAAATAGTACTTGAATCTTCCCATTTCTAGGCAAATAAAATTTAAATTTCCATGCTTACTATATATGAAACACTTGTCACTGTTGTTCTATATTGCAGTCGGGCGCTATTGCAGAAGCGGGAAGTCTTTCACTCACACCGAGCTCAGGTGACCACTAAACATCTTGTTAATTTGTCAAAAAGGCTTTTATTAGGATCATCCATGGGGGATATCTGTTAGTTATTGTGATTGGATATGTCGTAAAAGTCTCATGTACATAGATAAAAAAGAGCACGGTGGAAGATTACAAGAATAATCAATGATACACCAAAGTTATCATGATTGTTTTCCTAGTTTGATTGGTATTATTTATGCTTGAATATCATGTTTTTTTGTTGTGTTACTGTTTATTTCTCTGTTCTGGGTTTGTTTTTTTGAAAAGACTTGGATTATTCATTATGGAAGTTACAATCCAGCATCAAGTATTTGAGCTGAACTTTATGTTTCAATGACTTGCAGCCAATGGCATTGGAGCAAGTGGTTGCAGAACGGAGATAGTGAAGATGAAGTTGATGATGATGTTGCTGATCTTGAAGACAGAAGGGTATGTCTGTTCTGCTATGGCCTGTAAAGTATAAGATATCTGCTTTAATTCCATAGGCACTTAGGGTGTATTTGTGACAATCCTAACACTTGTACTTGTGCCTCTTCATTAAGACATCTATAATGTGTTGGCCAGCAAATCGGACGTGTTCCCTTAAAATCCAACAGAACTGGATGTTTGTTTGATCTAATTGAATACGAAGTATTGACTGGTACTTTCATATTTATCAGATGCTGGACGACTTTGTTGATGTTACCCAAGATGAGAAGCAAATGATGCATCTTTGGAACTCCTTTGTTCGAAAGCAACGGTAATGTGTTCCTCGCATTACATTACAGTTCATTACATTAGACGCACATATCTCGTGTGAATATGTGATATTGTTGTGCGAGTAGCTTAATGGTCAAAGACATTTCTGCATCTTTTTACTTTCAAGCAATTTTCAACCTTTTCATATTCTTGAGTGACTGAAATACTGGACCAACACAGCTTTATTTGCAAACTGATAGTTATTTGTGTTTCAGATACGCTGATCAAAAATAAAATTAAAACTTTGGTGCTTCAGATACAATTGGCGTACTATTGCAATAAAAATCCACTTTTTAGATAATAAAATTACTGTGTTCTTCTGCATTTAGTATATTGAACCAATTCAATAAGTTGAAAGATAAATCATAGCCCACATTGGCCCGTTCGTAAGTTGATGGATTAAAATTATGTTTGGTGCTGACTCACAATTACCACTAGTGGCTAGATTATGCTAAATTGCTTTAGTTCAGTGCAAGTTCTGGTAGTCTTTGTATATATTATATATATAAGACATGTTAAGGGCTCTTGGTGTAATCGTTGGCCCCCCTCCTCGTGAGCTTGTGATATTGTTTATGGTTATTTTAAACCAATATATTTTATATGGGTATATAATAAAATATATTAGCTTTATAAAAGGGGGGTTAAAATTATGATCTTGTGTATACCACTTACATTTCTTTATTTATGGTGTCAGGGTGCTGGCAGATGATCATATTTCATGGGCATGTGAGGCCTTTACGAAGTTGCATGGACCTGACTTTGTCAATAACCCACCACTTCTCTGGTATCCTTCCGTCTTCTTTCTCTTATTATACCTCTGAGATCCATCATCACACTTTACGATACTCGTTAACGTTTTATTACTTGCACATGTCTTACACTTTTTGATTACTATCTATAATCTATAATACCTTATAAAAGAGGAACCCACCCCCCAAAAATCTCAAATAAGGAATTGAACTACTTAAAATACTCCTCTCCTTTATTCATTAATTTAAACATCTCCACCTAATATACCTATAATACCCTTAATGAAATAATTTACAACATAAATCCCTCAATCCTTAAAACAACTACACTACCTCCTTTAACATCAATTACTTTTACATTCACCACCATTGCCTCCCCCACCACCCGTCACCGCCTCCACCTGTCGTCACCCGTCGCCGCCACCGCCGCCACCCCGCGCCACTACCACCATCGCCGTCGCATTGCGCGGGCATACGACTCGTACCTTATTAAAGGGGAACCTGCCTCCAAAAATCTCAAATAAGGAATTGAACTACCTAAAATACCCCTCTTCTTTATTCATTAATTTAAACATCTCCACCTAATATACCTATAATACCCTTAATGAAATAATTTACAACATAAATCCCTCAATCCTTAAAACAACTACACTACCTCCTTTAACATCAATTACTTTTACATTCACCACCATTGCCCCCACCACCCGTCACCACCACCACCTGTCGCCACCGCCGCCGCCACCATCCGCGCCGCTACCACCATCGCCGCCGCATTACGCGGGCATATGACTCGTTTGATTGGTATGTATGTGTGATTAGTGTTCAATGAAGCCCTTGAATCTTGACCCTGATATATATTGTTAAGTGACTTAGGTCTATGATGCCTAATATGATATAGCTAGCGCAAAATGATTTTGATCCCAGGTGGTAACCTTGCAAATAATTTTGTAATATCAATCCATCCTAGGAAATGAGTTTGGATGAATGAGTTGGAAATATCATTTTGTAATATCAGTTAGTGGTGAACAATTTTGATCCTTATCTAGGTATTGAGCTTCGATAATTAGTTTGCCTATAACAGGTCAAATGAATTAACTCTAAGAACTTGGTTACGAGTGGAAGTGTGGAACTTGTCGGTAATGACTTATGAGTAATGACCCGCAATTCATATAGATGCTCGCAACCTTTTTAAATCTGCTCTGTTTTGACCCCACGTGAAGAGTATAGTCATACCCTCTTTGACATATTAACTTATTCGCTGGTTTAGATGCGCATTAATAACCACTTATCTCATCTATACCGTTTCAACATCCTACCTCACCTTCTCGTTTTGACCTGTATCAATAATTACCTTCTGACAGCTGTGGCCATTGAACCAGCAATGTGATGGTTAGAAACAGTAATTTACGCTCATTTATATGTCATATCTTGTTGGTCTATCTTTAAAATTAACTGAAAAACTTAGATAATAAGGTAACTGGTCAAGAGGGTCAAAATAGCTCAAAATGAATTTCGAAAAGCTTTGGAATCACGGTCTTCTAGATGAACTAACCATGGATTACTGTATCCTAGGACACAAGACCAACCTATTCACTGTTTATGTATTAGTATTTTTCAAACCTTGTGGAACTTGGCTTTTACGTTGTTTGGCAGGTGTTGGAGATTATTCGTGATCAAACTTTGGAATCACGGTCTTCTTGACGAACGAACCATGGATTATTGTAACCTAATACTTGAACAATGCCAATATACTGATTGATTCTGGTACAAGTCAAAGCGGATATCCAATTTCTCTATTTTGCATGAAGCTCTTCCATTGTGGGGTTTATATATGTAACATATGTATCCCTTTTATCTTCAAGTTATCCATTTCATTTATATACTTTTATTATCCGGCAAAAACTTGTTTTGTACTTGAAGTGGTTGTACTTTGGTAGTCAGTTTCAGCAACAACTACATGTTTTGCCTGCAGTGAGCTAGAGTTTATGTTAAAAGTTAAAGACCCAAAAATAATTGCAAAGTACGATGGTTTTTATATAACCAGTGATCCAAGTTGGCGGGAGAGATGCATGTTACTATGGGAGTTTGGTTCACATAATGCTTTTGAACGATTAGGATATGATATTCTCAAGTTTAACAAACTTGAAGCGTAGCTGAAGGACCTTTTACCTCTTTATTAATAACTCAGGCCTTGTTTGTTTTTGTGAAGAACTTTTGAAAACCTACGATCTCTTAATTCAGTTAGGGGTTTTTAAATTTGAAAGTGATTGTTTTTATTTCATATTTTGACGAAGCAATCTCTTATAAACCTCATGTTCGGTTAGATATTTACCTCTAATTTCATCTGAAACTTATGGAAAACCAAAAAAAATCACAATACTGTACTGTTACTCCCTGCTATAAACTATTCACAGATTGCCAAATGTAGCAAGCTAGTATCAAAATAAAATTGGCCCACAATAACACAAATTAGATGCCTGATTTCCCAAAGCATTTATTTCGTGTCAAGTTGTCAACCAAACAAATTTATTTATTTATTTCTAGTAAAGATATTAACCAAACACAATGAAAAAATTGCACACATTGCTTCTATTATTTACACACACCAAATAAGATTAAAAATATCCAAAGTTACAATATTATGTACTTTTGACATTTATGACGTCATTTTATGATTTAACATATGATCAAAATCAATTGCTTGATAGAGCCGTTTCTGGTTGTAGACTTATACCAATCTCTAAAAATGCCTTCGAATTCCATTTATGACACCACCCCTTGTACACAACCATTGAGATGAATGATGTCATACTCCATTGGCAAGGCTTATGCACCATTTTCGCAAAAGCAAATTCAGGGCCGGGTATCTTGTAAGTTCGGGTCGGACCCTCTTATGGACCCCCCAATGTGGTCCAAACTGGCATCTAACAAACCAGACTTGCAACCCACTTGGCATTTATATATTTAGTCTAGCTCATTTGGTGATCGGCTTTGTACTTCCGGCTCCACTGGCTCAGCTGTTGATACTTTCGTATTTCTCCTCTTTCCCGAGCCACTATCAGAAGCCGAACTCTCAGGTGACCTTTTTTTTGAGGTCACCCTAATCGGCTCTGGCTCATTCAACCCAATCCTTTGTGGAAAATTTAATAAAGCCTTTGAGCCGCGCATTCTGAACGCGGCTTTGTCGTAGGCAATAGCGGCTTCCTCAGCCGTCTCATAAGTCCCAAGCCAAACTCTGACTCCATTTTTAGCCGGGTCCCTTATCTCGGCTGCAAACTTACCCCAAGGCCTTTGCCTTACCCCTCGGTAATGCTTCCCCCTTACTGGGGACAAAACCGCTACACTTTTTGTAGTGGTTTTCTGTGGCTCCACGACTTCCGGAGCTGGCTCCATTTTTGCTATATTCTCGGCTAAACTATTTTTAGCCGGGAAATTAAATGGTGTCCAGCCAGCACTAACGGCGTCACGTAAAATGCCATAAATTACCATATCTTCTGAGTCATCAACTTTTAATGGCAAGTCACCCCAGTTTTCAAATAAACATGGCATGAGACTGCTAAAGCTTGTGCTCCGGCAAAACACCGGAAGTTCGCCGGGAACAGTCGCTGGAAAAGCTTCTGTTTGCATCATTTTTTTAGGTTTTTTGGAATTTTAAGAAGTGGGTTTTTTATTTTATCTTTGAAGACTTGAAGAAAGATTTTCTTTGAAGAAAGTTGATAACAAGGTGTTTATATAGTGACATAAAGTTATAAATAACATTAGTTATTGAATTTAGATATATCATCCATTGGCAATTTCGTTTGACATATATAGTCCCTATATCAAAAATGATCTTTTCGTGTTATACGAGTATTTGTCAAGACTTTTTTGATGTTTCATCCTAAAATAAGTGTTTGCTTCCTTGATTATCACAAAGTTATTTTTTTCCCATAAACTCTTAAAATTTGGGTTTTTGAAGAGTTATATCACGAATAAAATATATATTAAGGTGAATATACTATTTCGAAGATGAATATTTATTTGGGACATAATAAAAAAGAAGATTGAACAGTTATTTTGAAACAAATACGGTATTAAAAAATTAAGCAAATAATATAATAAGCTCAAGACTAAATAAACCAACAACTTGGAAATGGCAGAGTTAGCAAAACATATTTCTAGTTATTGAACTTGATTTTCATTTATCTTTACAAAACGGTTATATATAATCGATAACCGATGAAAAATGAATGAAGTTAAGTTATAATACTTATTTTGGGTAAATGGGTAAGATATATCCAGGATATAAATTTTCATATCAATTCATTCCACAAAGCATTCATATCTATTTTATACATCTATTTAACTTTATTAATATCCATCCATCATCGATGAACAAGTTCACATAGATATTTGTTATATTAGTCTACATTGATTATTATTGGCAATTTGACATGCCTTAGATGAGGTCATTCGTATAAAGAGAAATCTAAAACCTAAATCTACAAACTAAACAAGAGTAGAGGGACTGTTTTCATAATATCGTTAATATTGATGTGGGACATTGGATATTTAGATAAGGAAGTCAAGTGGAAGTTTCATATAATTGGGGGGTTGCAACTTGCAGGTCAAGTTGATAAAAATTACGAAATAGAAATATTAAAACGAAAAAATAATTCACGTGGTGCATGTACCAACTATAGCACCTGATGACCTCACTGCCACGGTGCCAATCGCATTAATTTGTGCATCATATATTCATTTTGCAAAATAATAACGATACATCATTTTACATTTTTACCACATTCTAAACGATATACAACTAATATTTTACGCTTAAAAATTTTTAGGTCCCTTAAGTTGTTGCATTGATTTTATTGAACCAAAGTGTTTAAAAGATTATAGTATTGTTATTAATAATACAATATACAATTGTCGAGTAACAAAACAATGAAATAAAAAACAAGAGCATCCAAAAGGCGCCAAAACGAATGTATAATAGTAATATAATAATAACATGTGAAAGGTGTAGCTAAGTAGCTTTAAATAATTGATATTAGTTTTCCAGTGCATTAAGAATTAATTAATTCCCAATCTCCACTAAATTTGAAATTAGAGATTGCCGATTATTATTTTAGTAGATTCTATCAACTTTATATATTTTATACTAATTCAATAAGTATACAAAAAGGCGCCATGTAGTCCGACCGAAAAAAGGGTAACCGGACCAGACTATCCGCGGCGATGTCGCCGCGGAAAGTCACGTACCTTTATCTGTACACTGTTAACTATGACAGTCAACAGTGTCCATTTGTCTTACTCGACTATCCGCGGCGACATCGCCGCGGAAAGTCGAAAAAGACAAATAGACAAAAGTAGTTGTCGGCTGTCACAGCCATCACTGTTGCTTTGTCTTATTCAACTATCCGCGGCGACATCGCCGCGGAAAGTCGAAAAAGACAAATTAATACTATTGGTCAACAGTGTATCTGTGTACTTATATACTGCATTCGGCTATCATTTTCAATAAGGTACACGAAAATTTGTTCATCCTTTCTACTTTCATTCGGCTATCATTTTCATATCGCTCATTTTCATATCGCTCTCATTTTATAGTTTTTTCTACTTTCAAGATACCAGTCGACCGAGTGAAAGTGAACAGCTCCGAGCAAATCTTTTAGAAGGTATGTATCCATATATTCTGCTTTCATTTTACCATATATATCCATATTACATATACATTTCGCTTTCATTCCGAACTTGTCCGAACATATTGAACTACCAATATTGCCATACATAATTTATATATTGAAATATATATATATATATATATATATATATATATATATATATATATATATATAGTATATTATAACTTTAGATATTTATCCATACATATGTATTATGTTTAATCATATTATTGATATAAATGTGTTTTCAGATGGATTCTTTTGAGAATTTGTGGGGAGATCAAAATTTTGAGTTTAATTTAGAAGAGCCTGATGAAGAATTTGAGACCCCGGAGGTGGCCCCCAATTTGACTATGACGCTAACGATTTTTACACCGAGGAGGTATTATTAAATGATGACATCAACGTTTATTTAAAGTTTTGTCACGATAATGAGTTTTGTTTGTTTCGGGAACACTTTACTATTTCAGGTTTTTCATTCACACGAAGAACTGTTCAACTGGGCCCAAAGAACAGCAAATGCGCTTGGTTATGTCTTAATCAAACGACGAACAAATTCCAACTCAGATGGTGTTGTCAATAAAATGACCTTAATGTGTAATCTTCATGGGGGAAAAGATAAAAGGTTACTTGGGCTCGTTACAAGGTCAGTAAAAATTGACTGCCCTTTTAGATTGGACGGCCGCTTGACAAGCGATGGTGGTTGGACGGTCAACATTATAGACCCGAGACATAATCACTATTCAGCTAACAATCTGGAGGGTTACGCGTACGCAAGAACGATGAGTGAAGCTGAAAAATCATTTGTGGAAGCTGAATATCATCGCGGTACAGATCCCCGTCATATTCTAAAGCGGTTGAAAGATGAATTTCCAGGAAACTTGAGCCGCAAGGAGGACATTCACAATTTTCTAAAAACGTTACGGAAGAGGGCGGCCGAAAAACATGGGGAAACTCCAATGCAGGTTACATATATAAAATATACATTTTTTAATATTTATTTACTTTGATATGGTATTTGAAACGAACCACATACGCCATTTTGTTCAACCGTCGCAGGTTATGTTCAGTTTGCTACAAGAGCAAAAATACTTGTATTATTACACCACAAATAGTGCAACTGGTCGGTTGCAAAATCTGTTTTTTTATACATCCGACTTCCTTTGAGTTGTGGCGTGCATTTCCTTGGGTTATCCAAATAGACGCCACGTACAAAACCAACTTGTACAACATGCCATTGGTCGAGATTGTCGGGGTGACTTCAACAAACAAGACTTTCAGCATATCGTACGCATTTATCACAAGTGAACAGGAACATAATTATAGATGGGTGTTGGAGTGTTTGAAGTCGACCCTAGGTGAAGGGTTTGATGTACGTGTCGGACTCACGGACAGGGATCTGGCCCTCATGAAAGCATGCAAAACTGTTATGCCGGAAGCATACCATTTACTTTGTAGAACCCACATATGGAGAAACATCGACAAACATTGCATGCCAGCATTTATCGCGCAAGGCAAATGGGGGCCTTTTTACGGATGGTGGAAAAAACTTTATGAATCGCGGACGCTAGAAGAGTACACCGAAAATGAAAAAGATTTAAAAGAGAAGATGGGAAAAGATTTAGACAGTATGTTTAGTGCACATGATTTTTTATTTTTATTTTTTACTTTTTTGGTAAATCACATATATCCACCCGTTTTAACCCAATAGTCAATTTACAGAGATGTACAAGTACTTGCAGAAGGAGTGGCTTTCACCGTACAAGGAAAAGTTTGTGTCCTTTTGGGTCGATCAACATCTCAACTAGCGTAACTACACTACCAACAGAGTTTAGGCTGAGCATTCACTCCTGAAGTCCGAGTTGAAGGGCCGATGTACATTTTACAGAATAATTCAATGTGTTAATTCTATCCTCGTCGGTCAACACACAGAAATAAAGGGACAACTGGAAGCGAGCAGGATTTATAGACACGGTAAACACAACTATCCATGTTTGAAGGACCTGCTTTGTGTTGTATCTGTGACAGCTCTGGATATTATGGTTGAAGAAATTGATCGATTCAAAACTAAGATGGGTAAAGACTGGAGAAAGTGCGGGTGTAAGGTTCGGGCTAGTTGTGGGCTGCCATGTGCTTGCCAAATAGCTTCATACATGCATCACAGTAAGTATATTTAATTAGTCCATATTTGATGTTTTTTTTAAAAATGCAAAAAAATTATATTTACTTTTAAATAATGTAGGCAAACGTGTTGAGGTGGATAACATAGATTGCTTTTGGAGAAAGCTAGACTTAACACCGTCGACGTGCCTGTCGGACAATGATTATCGAAAAGACTCGATGATGACGAATGTATCAATGATTTAGTAGAGGATGTTAAGGTAAAGATGAAGCAGCAACCGAAGGCCCAGAGGAAAAACTGGATATCAAAAATAAAAGACATCGTCTATCCGGGGAGAACCAAAATTAAAGACCCTTCCGTTATTAAAAATAAACGTAGAAGACCAATCGGAGCAAAGAAAAAAATACCTCAAGTACGTCCAATCATAATTGATGTATAGTTAATTGATTTATTATATGTAAGTGCATCCTGTTTTAACCTATAATTCGAAGTCTAATTAATTGATCTATTATTTGTTGCAGGTGCCCGACATTAACATACCAACGGCAAATACAGCACCTTCCGGTCTTCAAAAATCCAAGTCGGTTCAATTTTCCCGACCGACTTTTCAGGATACCCAGTCCATGGGGGGGTTTTCTGATCGTTTTTCGCAGTCGTCATTCTTTGCAGAGGGCCAGTATGGGAGACACAGTGAATACGTGAGCACACAATCACGTTTCTTCGACGAACATGAAAGACAACCACAATGGCCTCAAAGTGGGAGAGAGAGTGAATATATGGGCACCGAATCACGGTTCGCGGACACTACAAATTTCTTCGACGAACCTTATAACCAACCACAGTGGGCTCAAAGTGGCAGACAGAGCGAATCACATTTCCCAGACACACAAAGTTTTTTCGCAGACCCGAATAACCAAACGCAAGGAGAAACGTCCAGCTTTGTTGATCAACTCTTTGGGAGACCACATACACAGAACTTCTCTGAACCGGTTACACACAACTTCTTCGAGACGGAGTCAACATGGACTGACATGAGAACATACCTTCATCAACTCCCTTTTTACTTTCAACGTTACGTTGTGGATATCAAAAATGTTTCATCTGATGGTAACTGTGGATTTCGGGCACTGGCTGTTGCTTTGGGTGAATCTGAGGAAAAGTTCGAGTGGATTCGCAAACTAATGCTAGAGGAGTATGAGTCCAAACTCGGATACTATGAGGTTGCATTCGGTGGTGAAGCAAAACGCATACATACTTTGCTTCAAATCTCTTATCCCCGTGGTCGCCCATATGAACACTGGATGATGATTCCATATTGCGCTATGCTTCTGTCCAATGCTTTGGGTCTTATAATTATCTGTTTAAGTGTCAAAGAAAACATCACATGTTTCCCTTTTTGGAAGGGGCCAGGCCAGCTATACCGTGACGAGCCGATATGCATTGGCCTGGTATCGGGAAATTCACATTTTGTTACGGTTTATTTAGACAAGGACTGCCCATTGCCTTACCCCTCAGCTTGGGGATTTGATAAACCTGCATCGCGGGCCTGGGAAGTTAATGCGAAGTACAAAGACCGTTTGGCTGATTACGACAGACACATTCAAGCTACTAAGGCACCTCCGCAATTTCAGCAGATTGATTAGTTGACTTATATTGTATAATACTTGGTTTGTAAGGTTTTCCGTTTTTGTGTAAATTGATGTATTTTAAACTTAAATTAATAGTTGTTATTATTATTTTAAAATAATAGTTGACGTGTTCTTTATCTATATTTGTTATTATGATTGGTTATAATATAGTTTGTTTGTATTTTTTTTACTTATATTTGTTATTATGCATATATTTGATGTTTAATTTTTTTCCCTTTTTACATATATTTTTTTCACTTTTTACATATACTTATACTAATGACTATATTGTTAAACATGAATATCATAACCAACACAACAAAATATAAATTTATAACTAAACCACAAACACAATTAACACCCATGTTTGAAAATATATTGTTTATAACAACCAAATACTAATATGAAAAATCTAATTATCATTGTCCTCATCATCATCATTACCCAAATATATATCATCATTACCCAAATTTACAGATCCAAAAGAGAACGGAGAGGTGGGAGCAAATTGCGAGCCATACGTAGAGGAGGGATCACTTTGCGAGCCATAAGCCTGTGCAGCAGCGGACCAATTAAATACAGCATCAGGATCAAACCAAGCCACCTGCGAAGGAGCAAAGTTGAGATCGAAAGGGGCCTGAGATGCTCCAGCCTGGCTACCCTGAGCATGAGATGGTCCACCCTGGCTACCCTGACCATGATGGATATGACTACCCTGTGGCTGCGTCAAATGAGTGTAGTCATACTCTGTGTCTCCCACACCCCGAACGATCCTCCCTAGGCCACGGCGGTGGCCCGACCGGTTTCCAAATGTAGCCGGAAAAAGTTCTGGCTGGGGTGTTGGGACGGGGTCCCGTTCACGCTCCTCCTTCTTCTCCTTGAGCTTGTCCTGAATCACGTTAAAGTATATATATATATATATATAAGGTTGATAAAATGAGTAAGTAATACTTAAAATATAACTTAAAAAGAGTTAATTACAATTTTCGTCCCTGTCGTCGACTACTACTTGCAGGTTTCATCCCTAAGTTTCATAAATTACAGTTTTGGTCCAAAAATGTTTGCTCCGTCAACAGTTTTGGTCCAAACTACTAATGGACGTTAAATGTGAGGTTATATGACCTGCACATGATGGGTATTTTAGTCTTTTTTATTTACCACATGGACTAAAAGTGTAATTGACTTTAAACTTCTTAGATTAATAATATAGGTTTACGTAATATCATAATCACCTTCATCATCACACTACCAGATTTTAAATTTATATTAAACTTAAAAGGAAAAAAAGCCAGATCTGCTAAATTATCCAACCAAGAAGTACACAAATACAACACATACCACAATAATATGTATAATAATACACATATAAGATTTGCTAAAACTCATCTTCCCCATCTACACACATATACATATCTCCCCAAACCAAGCACCACCCACCACCCGCCACCACCACTTGCCAGTCGTCACCAACACCTCCACCACCGTCACTTCTGCCGGATTTAATCCAACCCAGATATCTACCTACACTCTTAAATCTGGTGGGGTTTGTTTCGACTTTAGGTTTGGTTAGATTTGGTTTAGATTTGTTTAGAAAATTGTTTTGGTGGAATTACTGTAACTAATTTGGCCGGAGCTTTTGTTCAGTTTTGGTGGACTGGCCGGATCTAAATTGCCTGTTAATGTCACACCCAGAAATAGAAAAAGTATAAATAATAGAAGTTAAGTTCAAGAAAAGAAGCAGTAAAGATGGAAAAATACCAAGTTGAAATTATGGATGGTAGATTGGCAGTCGATGTGCAGGTGGCTTTTTGGTTGATGATGTATTTATGCAATTATTGGCTATGCTTTATATATATCATTACCGATATATATAAATATATTAAATAGCAAGAGAATCTTTTGACATTGTTCCTTTATTTCTTTGGTGTTGTAGTTAGATGAAGATGATGATAATCTGGTAAATAAGTTATATTTTTTGTTTTTGTGTTTATAAATTTTTTGGACTAAAGGAGTAATTATTAAAAGCTAGGGACCAAAATTGAAAGTGGTAGTTCATGATATGGATGAAATCTGTAATTAACTTTAAGCCAAATTACGAGATTACCCATCACGTGTCTGACACGTGACCTCTTTTTTAACGGACGTTTATGGTTAGGACCAAAAGTGTTGACGGAACAAAGTTTTTTGGACTAAAACTGTAATTTATTAAACTTAGGGATGAAAACTGTAATTGGAGGTTCACGACAGGGACGATTTCTGTAATTAACTCTATAACTTAAAAAGAGACATTTACATAATTAGCTTGAGCTGTCGGGTGTTCCCATGACCCATCCGCATGCTTGTGTCTGGCCGCATACATTTCGACCAGATCAGGGTCTTCTCCCTCATGAGTTCGCTGTAAGCAAATCAAATTATCATAAGAATAGCAGTTATTTAGGAAATAAATATTTTTAAACACAAGTGAATATTTCATAACAAGTTACCGCATATTGGTCGACATACTGAGATGCTGACTGCCGACCGTGGGTCCCTGCGAGGATTTGGAGGGCCCGGTTATCCTTGTTGGTCTTGGCCCTTTTCACACGGTCCTCCCTCTGGTAGAAGCGCAACAAATCCGACCAGTCCTCCGGCTTCATACCCTCGGGAACAGCTCCCTCCAACTCAGCAATCTTCTCTAAACCCCCCTTATCATCGAAGTGGGTTTTCTTGAATCCGCTTTTCCAGTTCCGATACATATGTTGCGCATCAGCGGTGATCATGCGCTCAAATGCTTTCCGGATGGCATCATTGGGGTCCAAATTGATGAAGTGATCCAATCTGAACCGTTCCTGCAATTTTTAAGTAATAGTTAGCGATATATCAAATTTTCACAAAATATCAATTTAGGAATATAATATTATAGAGATTGTACGTTTAAGGCTGGAATTAGGAACGCCTTATCTTGCGGGGGCACATCCGACCATGAGTCATAAGTCATAGGGACCCCACTACCACGAACCAATGTCCCTATATAGCTCTTAAACATAGACCCCGATTCCCCCACCGCGTGCCACGTCTTAAACCTTTTCGTGTCAAAATCAACTTCAAGCCGACCTTGTTCTTGAAACTTTTTCTCCAGGTTTAGTGCCTGGTTCTTCCCCCGACCTTTTTTAGGTGCTACAAAACAAAAGAATTATTAATTTCACATGAAGTCCATAAATAAAAAATAATATATAGAAACACAAAATTTCTTACCACCGCTCCCGGCGCAGCCCCAAATTTTCCGCACCCACGATTTACGTGGTGGGTCATTACCACCATCCCCACCATGAACTGTAGCCATTTATACTGCAAATTACAAATCAAATTATACCCATATTAATAATACATACAACATACGATAAAGGTAAAATTGTCACATTTACTTTTATACTATTTATAACTTATCTTTTTATTACTTTTATAGTTATTTTTAAAAGGTTAAAATTTTATATACTTATTTAAACTTGTTTTATATTTTTATTTTCGTACTTAAATTTTGTTATATTTTCTACAAGTATTTTATATTAGTTGTTTTAAACTTTTTTATAGTTACTTTTTATATATTTTATATCTTTTTATAGTTATTTTTGTATATACTTTTTATACTTCATTTTTAATATACATTTTATACAAATTGTCACATTTACTTTTATACTATTTACAACTTATGTTTTTATTACTTTTATACGTATATTTTAAAACTTTTATACGTATATTTTTAAAGTTATAATTTTATATATTTCTTTTATACTATTTAAACTTGTTTTATATTTCTTTTTTTCGTACTTAAATTTTGTTATATTTTTTAAAAGTATTTTATAGTTATTTTTTAAAACCTTTTTATAGTTACTTTTTTTATATATATTTTTTATATTATTTTTATAGTTATTTTTGTATATACTTTTTATACTTCATTTTTAATATACATTTTATACAAATTACAACTTATCTTTTTATTACTTTTATACGTATATTTTTAAAGTTATAATTTTATATATTCTTATTTAAATTTGTTTTATATTTCTTTTTCACTTTTTTTGATAGTATTTTTTTAAAACTTGTTTTTCATACTTATATTCTAGTTATAATATTTTTTTATATTATTTTTTAGAACTTGTTTTTCATACTTATATACTCTAGTTATATATATTTTTATTTATTTATTTATGTTTCTTTTTTTATACCTTGTTTTTTTATAATTTTTTTTTAAAGTTTTGTTAAAACTTTGTTTTTATACTTATATAATCTACTTTTATACAAATTATTTTTTTCTATATAATATTTTCTACCTATCTTTTATGATTTTTTTCTACTTCATTTTTCTTAAACTATTGGGGATTTTTGACAACACTAACATATTAACACTAACAATTTGCTTACCAATAACACAAGAATAACAACAATTACAAACCACTAATTTATCACTTATAACAATCACAATACTAACTAATAATCCTAAAACATCAATTTAGAGGCTCCCCAATGGTATACATTAATCAACCAAAGACTAGTCCCTGTCAGCGCCACATCAGCAAAAAACACTCCAAGGACTAATCCCCCAAAAATGCACCCAATGGACTCATCCACCAAAGACTAGTCTTGGACCCACCAATTATTTAATTTTACCCATTTATCCAAAATTTACACTTTTAACCCTCTAAAATTATAACAAACTAAAACATACACAAATAAAAAACACTTCATTAAAAATAAAAACATTACACAATTTATTTAAAAAAACACAAAAAAAAAAAAACATTACAATACTTCAAATAAAGAAAACACACATTAAGCCGGGAGGCGCCATATATGCTCCGTAAGATCATGACGAAGAGCATGATGCACAGTGCGATCTCGAAGCTCCTTCCGGTACGTTGGTGAAGTGCAATCCTTTCCTCGAACGTACGCTCCGGTAAGACGATTGGATCAATGTCGTCTCCATCCTCGAGTGAGCTTATGGCGTACCCCGCGTCTTCAACCTTCATGTTATTCAATATAACACAGGCGTACATTGTTCGAGTGATCCGATATAGGTGAATATATGCAAGAGTGGTGTCAAATGGTGGTTCACTTGAAGTCTATATATAGCCATTTTGAAAAACTAGCCGTTAAGGACTAAAGTTGTCACTTTTTTGAACCTGTTTTGAACTATATAGCCGTTTAGGGGCTAAAGTTGCCAAATGGTGAAACTTAAACAAAAAAAAAAAAAAAAAACAAACTTGAAGTTCGTCCCTGCAGGAACGAACCTGTCGGACGAGTGAGGCGGACGAGAGGGGAACGAGTCCCACCCAACGGTGTGGACTCGTCCCTGTGAGTCGAACGGACCAATGGACGAACCATTGGGGAGCCCCTTACAATACTAATAATCCTAAAATCTATAAAAATAAAAAAAAAAAAAAAAAAACAAACTTGAAGTTCGTCCCTGCAGGAACGAACCTGTCGGACGAGTGAGGCGGACGAGAGGGGAACGAGTCCCACCCAACGGTGTGGACTCGTCCCTGTGAGTCGAACGGACCAATGGACGAACCATTGGGGAGCCCCTTACAATACTAATAATCCTAACAAATCTATACAAAATAAAATACAAACATATACCAAAACTATCAAAAAACAAATAAAAGCAAACAAAAAAGGGTAATGGCCAGAAATAAAAGCAAAAACAAAGGGTGATGACCGGAAAATACATACCTTGTCGGGAAAAATGGCCGGAAAACTCGCCGGAAAAACCCCCAAAATGCACCCAATGGACTCATCCACCAAAGACTAGTCTTGGACCCACCAATTATTTAATTTTACCCATTTATCCAAAATTTACACTTTTAACCCTTTAAAATTTATAACAAACTAAAACTTGTGTATATTATATACTTCCCCATACTTTTACAACTATAGAGTTCTTGTGTATATAATAATACATTAATATTCTTTCCGTTTCGATTTAAAATCCGCTCAAGAAAAACAATGATTTAAGATATGTGTATTTACTGCAATAATAGACTTAAAGTGTCTATTTAATAAAAAAAAAGGCACTTATATTTATCAAAATGAGCAGATAAACAATTTTTGAAATAGTGTTTGTAATTACATGTGTCTACTAAAAAACTTAAATCAACAATTTTAGTTTTAATATACACAATCGTAAACCAACCTTTTCATATCAAACTTTCAACTATTTTAATGTGTGCATTTTGCACCTATATATGATATACTGCTTGAGAAGAAAATAATGTATATCAAGTGAAACTCAAGATAAATACATAATTTAACAAATCCTATGGGCTATGGCCATATTGATTGGAAAAAAGCGTATAAACGTATAGTATGATTAGTATTAGACAAAAAAAATTTACATTTTTTTCTTAAAACAACCTAGTAAATATATTTATACAAGTTCCGTAGGTATTTACAAATTAAAAACCCATAACCTATTTGTTATATGAGGATTGTGAATATATGTTTGTTATGTATTTAAGTTTGGGTACGAAACCCCTATATTTTAATTCATATAGAATATGAATGTATATTATATACTTCCCCATACTTTTACAACTATAGAGTTCTTGTGTATATAATAATACATTAATATTCTTTCCGTTTCGATTTAAAATCCGCTCAAGAAAAACAATGATTTAAGATATGTGTATTTACTGCAATAATAGACTTAAAGTGTCTATTTAATAAAAAAAAAGGCAATAAAAAAAAAAAAAAAAAAAAAAAAAAAAAAAAAAAAAAAAAAAATCCAAAACTATCAAAAAACAAATAAAAGCAAACAAAAAAGGGTAATGGCCAGAAATAAAAGCAAAAACAAAGGGTGATGACCGGAAAATACATACCTTGTCGGGAAAAATGGCCGGAAAACTCGCCGGAAAAAGTGATGGCCGGATTTAAAAAATAGGGTTTTGGTTGAGATTTGTTTGGTATTTTAAAAGAGAGATGGGGATGGTGGAAAGCAAAGTCGCCGCGGAAAGTTGGCCGGAAAAAGACCTGGCCGGAATTGATTTTTGGTTTTGAAAGAGATGGAGTTTTGTGGGTTTTTTTCGTTCAAAACTGATAAAAGAATGGGGTGGGGATAAGTAAGAAAGAGGGGATAGAGAAGAAAGATGTGTGCGGTCGAACTTAAATCTCAAATTTCGAGGAAACTTTCCGCGGCGATGTCGCCGCGGAAAGTCTGGTCAAAAGTCAGCTTTAATTAATGCTTTAATGAAATGACTAAGGTACCCATCATGTGCAAGTCACGTGATGGGTTTTTAAACGGAAGTTAGTAGCTAGGACCAAAAGTGTTGACGGAGTAAAAAATTTTGGACCAAAACTGTAATTTTTGAAAGTTAGGGACGAAAGCTGCAAGTAGCGGTCCACGACAGGGACGATTTCTGTAATTAACTCTATAAAATATTATTTTAAATTTAAAATAATATTTATGGTAAATACCAAACCTTGTGTATATTATATACTTCCCCATACTTTTACAACTATAGAGTTCTTGTGTATATAATAATACATTAATATTCTTTCCGTTTCGATTTAAAATCCGCTCAAGAAAAACAATGATTTAAGATATGTGTATTTACTGCAATAATAGACTTAAAGTGTCTATTTAATAAAAAAAAAGGCACTTATATTTATCAAAATGAGCAGATAAACAATTTTTGAAATAGTGTTTGTAATTACATGTGTCTACTAAAAAACTTAAACATAAATATGTAAAAAACAAGCAATCGTAAACCACCCTTATGAAAAAGGAAACAGAGGCCTTTTGCTCGAGAAGAAAACTTTTCATATATATCAACAATTTTAGTTTTAATATACACAATCGTAAACCAACCTTTTCATATCAAACTTTCAACTATTTTAATGTGTGCATTTTGCACCTATATATGATATACTGCTTGAGAAGAAAATAATGTATATCAAGTGAAACTCAAGATAAATACATAATTTAACAAATCCTATGGGCTATGGCCATATTGATTGGAAAAAAGCGTATAAACGTATAGTATGATTAGTATTAGACAAAAAAAATTTACATTTTTTTCTTAAAACAACCTAGTAAATATATTTATACAAGTTCCGTAGGTATTTACAAATTAAAAACCCATAACCTATTTGTTATATGAGGATTGTGAATATATGTTTGTTATGTATTTAAGTTTGGGTACGAAACCCCTATATTTTAATTCATATAGAATATGAAAGTATAATTATTTATTCATTATAAAGTTATATATTTACTTTTTTTTGTATACATATCACCACATGATAATATAAAAATAAACTGAAAAAACAAGACACATTGAATGAAATGGGACCATTGGAAACAACTTGGGCGTTTGTGTTGCAACTTGTATAAATGATTGTCCGAAGTCCAAACCTTTGGATTATTTGCTGGCAAAGGGACCATGTTGTGCCCTTTTGTTATCGCACCATATTTCTTTTATTATTTTTTGAGTTAAGTACTTTTTTTCGTCCCTGTAGTTTATCGTTTTATCACTTTTCGTCCTCGCCGTTAACTTTTGGCTAAAATCATCCCCGTGGTTTGCATTTCGTCCCTGCCGTTATAACTTTGTCGTTAACCCCCTCACATGCAAGTCACGTGAGGGGCATTTTCGTCTTTTCACCCATTTAAGTGCAAAAATCGTCTCTGTGGTTTGTCGTTTTTGCATTTTTCGTCCTCGCCGTTAACAAACAAAAAATACCGGTAAGAGTTTAATCCAAACAAAACAAAAACCTATATATACCTATATTTGAGGATCTAGTCAATCACCTTCAAGTGCAAACACGTATATACAATGTTTTAAATACAGGTATATACCGACCGGTAATACCGGTATGGGGGGTACTCCGGTACAACTATTTCCGGTATTTTCGATATTTTTCGGTATTACCGTTCCGATATACTCATTTTTTATTTTTTGAATTTTTTTAAATATTATTTTTATAATATTTTCATGTTATTTTTTGTAATTTGTGAACTTTAAAACTTATATTTTGTTATAAAGTACCTATTTGGTATTATTTTTGAGTGAATAGTAATTATATTTTGACTATTTACGTTAAATTATAGTAAGTTTTATAACATTTTTATAAAATAAAATAAAATAAAATAAATTAAATTAGCCGTACCGACCGGTATTAAATTAGATCCTCATATGTAGGTATATATAGGTTTTTTATTTGAGTTTGTTTTGGTTTTTTATTAAATTCTTGTTTGGAGGTTTGTTAAAGACAAGGATGAAAAATGCAAAAACGACAAACCATAAGGATGAATTTTGCACTTAACCATAGGGACAAACCATGAAAACGAAAAGTGATAAAGCGATAAACCACATGGACGAAAAAAGTACTTGACTCTTATTTTTTTTATCATACGGAAAACTTATACTATACTCGTATCAAATACATTCTTATACGATAAACAAGAATATTTCGTTAAATTTAAGGATAACAATATTAACCCTCAAGATTATCACCATTAGTTATCCGTAATACGCCTGGAAAATGCTCTACATAAAATCAACCGCATCCTAATATTATGTTCGTTCCTTTACTTATTGCAATACCAAAAGTTTTTAATTTTCTTTTTTTATCTAAAATATAAACCTAGGAAACAACCATTCCATCTGTCACACCTATCGTTTAAAAATATGGATTTTCAAAAAAATTCGCCTAACGGCGTCAAAAGAAAGCGGAAGTAAACTTGAAAAGACCAAACCAAAAGAATCTGTTTGGTTCATTTATTCATAGGTGTTACCAGCAATGTCATCAAAATAGGTTCAAATGGAAATCCATCAGTTGCCCAACATTAAACAACCGACAACATAGTAAATGCAAATCATAAATGTCTAAACATAAAGCAAATATCTAATGCGAGCAGCCACTATGGGTAAACTATAGCTATCCTCATTGCAATCTACCCTTGCCTCGCACTTTATTCATCATCTATCACGGGCTTGCTAAACCTGAGGGAGCAACGCATTTCAAGAAACAAGTGTTAGCTAACAAATTAGCTAAGTAAGATAACACATAGTTTATAAAGCATTTATCCATTTAAAACATTATAGAAAAGTCATATTTCATCTTTAAGGCACATATCATCACTAGTCATCACATCTATTATATCACATCTTGCATTAAACATCTTTCATATAGGATGGGTCATCCTAAATGTGCCTAGTCATCTTTTGCATCTTCACATATATCATCTAAACATCTTTGTAGTTGTGACATAAGTCACGCATCTCATATAACATATGCATCTTTGTAAGTGTGACATAAGTCACACCCGACTAGATGGACAAACCTTACGGCAGTACATCAATGTCGTTAAGGAATGGCAAGCCAATCCCGGAGTAATCCGAATGTTCAAGACAATGGGGTTGGTCAGACCTCCCGTATTACTCTTCACATCTAAGACCATGTTGCAAGGAGCCACCCGAGCAACCACATCTACGCACCCGCCGGGCAAGGGCAAGTACGGGTTAAGCTTAACACTTTCATCTAAATTACGAGCTCGATTTCACATCTCATATAGTTTAGGTGTTTACATTACCTAAACATTTATCATATAATTCATCTTAACATTTAGGTCCTTAAACGTGCACGTGTCATGACAACTTAATAAGTCTAGTGAACTAGATGAACAAGCCATACAATCATGCACATTTCATTTATCATCATCATATAATCACATTTCAATACATCTCAAGACATTACATAACATTTCATAGCATATCATTACATCTCATATCATTGGGATAGCATTTCAGGCCTCAATAGTCATCTACATAGTCCATATCACCTCCCGTGTAACCCCGAATACCCATAAGCAAACAAGATATCATTTGGGAAGTTATTATATGAAAACCATGTTTTTGTTGAACCCTCAGCGTGTCAAAGTAGTGTATCTTACCTCGTGACGAGCACAACGAGCAATACGCAAGGTTAATTTGTCTTGTTTGTATTTCCGACTACCTATAGCAACATATAACCAATAGGTAACATAAACGTGGCTTCAAAAGACCTCTCTAAGTTCCCTATACCATAAAGTAACCTAAGCATAAGGTCTATGGGTCAAACGAGCATGAAAACAAGCCTAAACGACAACCAGAGGAGAATATGCGCCGCACACCCATCCTCTGCACCGCATATCATAACCTAGCTGAAGTCTGAACATAACCCAGCCAACACAATTTGTTTGCTATCAAATTTTGGGTCACAATATGACCAAATGAAACAAAACTCAATTCTTAACAAATGTAGCAGACTTAAAGACCTTATAAAAAATGTAAGGTTTGACTCTTGAAGAGCTCTAATGAATAAGTTATGACGTTTGCAAGACAAGTCTGCAGAATTCGTCCGAAACCTGGCCATTTTTGGAAATCGAAATTTTTTGCATATCTCTGGGAGAAATTACAGGAAACTTTGTTCATATCGAATTTAGAGGACACATAGCGGTTTTCAGAAATATAAGAGTCATCTCCTAAGTCATTCATATAAGGAAGATATGATTTTTGCAATATGACTGAATTTTCAGACCTAATAAACCCTTTGTTTTGCAAACAATTTCCACCATCAAACATCCATGTCAAGCCACCACGACCTCTACAGTTCATACACATCAAATTATGAATTAGTTATCATTATGAAATCATCAATTGATTCATGGATTCATTATACTCATTTTACAATCGATTTGACACCCGAATGACCTAAATCGACTCACAAACGCAATCGAATCCATATCAAACCTCAAGACCAGATGTGAACCCTATATTGGTTCTATTTGAACATTAAAATGACTCTA
>CM067168.1:56239067-56331567 GCA_034093135.1 Erigeron breviscapus | reverse complement strand
TGTCAGCAACAATTATAATGGTAACAATAATAATATTAGTAATACTAATACTATTAAAAATCGTAGTATAAGTATTAAAGAACGCAAACGTTCTTTAAATATTAGCATTCCGTTTCCTCCACCAGCTGTTGTGGAGGAAACGATTGCACCAGTCAAACACTATAGAGGAGTGAGACAACGCCCATGGGGCAAGTTCGCAGCCGAAATCCGTGACCCAAACAAAAAAGGAACTAGGGTGTGGCTCGGGACGTATGACACGGCCTTGGAGGCCGCAAAAGCATACGACCGAGCCGCATTTAAGTTTCGCGGTAGCAAAGCTATATTGAACTTCCCATTGGAAATTGGGTGTTCGACGGAGACGCCGTCGGCGATGAAGAGTACCGGCCAGAAAAGGGTAGCCGTAAAGACAGAAGTAGTAGAGGATGTTAAAAGGCCTAAAGTTGAGCCGGAGTTTGACGGTGTTAAGACGGAAAATGGTGTTGTGCCGTTAACGCCGTCATGTTGGGCGGCGGCTTGTTGGGATTTTAGTGACGGTAACGGTGAAGGGATATTTGAGGTACCGCCGTTATCACCTTATCCAAATATAAACTTTTCGTCTGGTTGTGTTGGTTGCTAATGATGATGTTTTTAACGGCGTTTACTATATTTGGGAAGACTAACGTCCACGTGGAGCAAGAAGTCTTGTATGGCGGCTGTGTCATGTATATATTAGAAAAAACAAAATACTTTGCTAGTGTAGTAGTGATCAATATTCATTTGATTTGTTAATTTCTTTATTATTATTATTATCATTATGGGTTTTTCTTGTTTTTTGTTTTAGAACGGCTATGAGTTTTGGTAAGTTATGTTTTGTATTACGAGTAATAAACTTAATTAAATTCTTTCAAAATATGGATTGTGATTCATATAAAGAATTGTTATTTCAATGTTAAAGTGATAAAAATTAGATATATTTAATTTGTTGATTTTTAGAAAAGCTTGAGTCGATACAAACTAATAAAACCGTATTTTTTTTTAATATAATACATATTTTTTTAGATAAAAGATTTCAATTGAAACAATTATATTGATATGTACACTAAATATAGTCAAATTATTAGTTTAAATAACATATATTGAAATCGTTTATGTAAATGAAAAGTCTGAATACGATTAATGCAAAGGTTTATTTTACTAGCATAAATAAAGTATAAAGTATTGGCCCGCACGTATGATTTTTTTAAATATTTGGATTATATTAATGTCTTAGTATCAAAGTATGAAGAGATCATCCTGGTTGCTTTTTCTAATAGTGTTCTACTATGCGATTTGTGATAGTCCATCGACAAATATATTTCAGTTCACTAACCATGATTGATATATATCTCTCTCTATATATAAATTTTTATTTTCAAGTGATGATGTGTCATATCTCTTTGCTCGCTATGTCATTTCATTTCTACGTGACATTCATACGTTGATCATCTGTTACAAGTTGATAAATCATCATCCAGTCAGCAACCACATAGGCATCTACTTTTATTAATTAATAAATAACATAATTAAAAAATCATAGAATTGATTAGACACAACCTCTACTTTAATGTAAAGCACAAACCACTTGATATTGAAGCACTCCACCCACCCTGATATTATAATTTTTTCCTTGTAATAATGTTTAATTTTGTGTTTTGTTGACATTTTACTTGCATTTCACAAAAATTTATGTTCGCTTTTCAGTGACATATGTTTTTTTATATTGAGTTTCTGTTGAATTATTTATTAAAAATTTATTTTTGCTCGTCCAATGTACGGGCCAAAAACCTAATAAAAAAAATGGTTTTATATTATATATGATATAATATATATATATATATATATATAGTGAAGGGATCAAGTGAGAACAACATATATGGTGAGAACCGTGAGAACCACTAAAAACCATCTCTAAGGGCTTTGCCCTTAGAGTTAAGGGTTACGCCCGTACCGTATACAACCGCCACCATCTCTTGGATCGCCGCCCATCAAATCCATACATTCCCATATGCGTCCGGTGACAACCCCTTTAGAACGGATGAGGGCAACGCCCGTACCGTATCCATACGTTTTCTTAACACGTAACCCATATGATTTTTTACAAATTTTTTTTTTTTTTTTTTTTTTTGGAATGAGTTTTTGTTAAAAGAAAATAAAAAACAAAAAAAAGTTTCAAAAAATGAAAAATAAAAATTAAAAAAATAAAAAACGACACAAAAAAGAAGAAAAAGGGAAGGAAACTAGTGGTTCTCACGGTTCTCTCCATATTTGTTGTTCTCACGTTAACTCTACCTTATAATATATATATCTATAATCTCTTATAAAACAAACTCAACCCCCATCACTTAAATTTAAGAACCTGATATGTCTAATTTACCCTCCATCTTAATACATCCTTAATTCTATTTTATACACTGTGACTAAAATGCCCTTAAAAAAAATTCAACCTGTATCTCTCTCTCACGTATAGACAAATAGAAAAAAAAACCTATTTCACAATTTGTTCCTTCCTCCTCCTTTCACATCCCAGCGCAAAAATTCATCACATCGCCGACCGCAATGAAATTATTTTTACGTTAATAACACAACGTCAACCGCCTCACCGCCGCTGCATTGCGGGCACCAATCTAGTAATATATATATAATATATATATGTAGGGGTGGGTTATTTGTAGTACAAGGGGGAAAAAGTACAAAAAGTACATGTGTAAGTTAACTTACTTCCTTCTTCTTCCTTCTTCTCCGGCGAGACTGCCGCCGCCAACCACCACCATGATCATCTCCGACCACCACCATGATCCTCCGGCGAGACTTACACATGTGTAAGTTAACTTACACATGTGTAAGTTAACTTTCCGGCGAGAACCAGGTTCGTTTTCGGGTGGATACGGTACGGGCCAGAGGCCCTTATCCGTTCTAAACTGACCGTCAAGGGACGCATATGGGAATCGTATGGATTTGATGGGCGGCGATCCAAGAGATGGTGACGGTTTGCTACGGTACGGGCGAAGCCCTTGCTGCCGGCGCCGGCGCCGTGGTTGGGGTGGTCGGAGATGATGGTGGCTGGTGGTGGTTGTCTCGCGAAGGAAAAAACCTAGAAATTTTAAACCCTAAAATGCTAAAAAAGTTGTACTTACACATGTGTAAGTCTCGCCGGAGATGGTCGCCGTCGCCGGAGGATCATGGTGGTGGTCGGAGATGTAAGGAAGAAGGAAGAAGAAAGAAGTAAGTTAACTTACACATGTACTATAAAAAGTACATGTACTATAATTATCTTTCCCTATATATATATATAGGTATATATTATATATAAAATATATATATATATATATATATAGGGAAAAGATAAAATGAGTCCAGCTTATTTTGAGTCCAATTTGAGTCCATTGATTTTCTTCCATCTACTCAAATTCCAACCACCTTTACCACCACCATGATTTTCCGGCGACGGCGACCACCGCCACCACGACTTACACATGTGTAAGTTAACTTACACATGTGTAAGTTAACTTACACATGTGTAAGTTAACTTACACATGTGTAAGTTAACTTACACATGTGTAAGTTACATGGATCCTTTTTGGACTCAAATTAAGCTGGACTCAATTTATCCCACCCCTATATATATATATATATACATATATATATATATATAAATAATATATATAAAAAGAAATGATTAATCCTTCTAACCAAATAGCCTAATAATCCTCCTAACTATGAGATGATGACATGTGGAAAAATCAGGGGGCAAGATTAGAAAAGAGAATTAGTGGATACCACATTGTCACTTTCTTAATGTATTAGGAGGATTATTATGCTATTTGGTTAGGAGGATTTATCATTTTCCATATATATTATATGCCATGATAGTATGATACTATTCGTTGACCGACGACTATTGTCGGAAACGGGTGAAAACGCATAACATGTATAACGGCAAATATATATCATGCATTCATGCATAAGCTTTCTATATATATTTTGACATTTATTTTTTTTTGAATTAGTTGTAGAGTATCATTTTAAATATTTTATTTTGATTTTCAAATCTGTTATTTGTGACTATATGAATGGAGGTATGTACTATACGTTGATGAAAATTATATCAAAAATATATATTTAAAATTTAACTCATTTTATATATTTTTGATCATGTGTTATATAATAAAAATATTTACAGTCAAAATTAAAATAAAAAAAACTTTAAAAATCATAGTAAAACATTTAAAAAAACGAAAGAAGTGATAAATAAAAATGACTAACCAATTAAGCATCGTTGAATACCGACGACTTGTACATAAATCTAACAAAACTAGTAAAATTTAGAAAGAAGAAATGTTATTAAATGAAATATATAAAGCGTCTAAAAAAAATCAAACTTGATTACTATAAAAAGGTTTTTCATCATCGAGGCTTAATTAAGGGCATCTACTCGTTTAGTGGGTATTTTAGTGTGAAACCGGTTAAGATAACACATGTTAGAATTCGTAACATTTACAAATAATTAAAAAAAAAACATAACATAACATTCCCCATATACTTTTTTTAGTGTGGATAGATATTTAATAATTTTTTAACATTATAAGTTCTAAGGTAAATTAAACGTCATAATCATAACGTCGATACTCGATAGGTAAGCAAAACACGAATAATAAAACTTGTTTTTTTAATTTCAGAAAGTAATCAATACAATCTATTATGTTGCTCCATCAACATTTTATTGAATATAATTTAACATACATTGATGTATTGTTTGTCACATATATAGTTCGGTTATATTTGTTAAGTTAGAGCACCCCCAATGCCCCAACCCAATACACTCCAATACACTGCCACATCAGCGCCACATCAGAAAAACATCTTTTCAATATATTTCCCCTAATTCACACCCAATACCCAATACATCCAATACATTCTAATACACTCCAACATATTTATTTTCACACTTTTAACTAAATAAAACTACAAATATATTTTATAAAATAAATACAAATAATAAAACAATGATAATAATAATAAAAATATAGGAAACTTGTTTATTTTAGAAAGAAAATAATAATATATGAAACTATGGGGTAAAATTTGAAAATTTATATATACTAGATGACAAAATGTCATCATCTTCCTCACACCACACAAACACACACACACACACACACACACACACACACACACACACACACACACACACACACACACACACACACACACACACACACACACACACACACACACACACACACACATATATTATTCCCAATATATACATATTTCAGAGAATAATAAAAAAAAACAAATTCACTTGCATCCTCCGTATTCCCCACCACGGACCGACCCAACACGCCCTCGAATACGGAGCAATACGGCCGGCACCCATGTAACATCCCAAACGTTTTATGTTTGACTATTTGACTTTCCGTTAGTTAACGTTAGGTCTATTATGTTTATGTGCCTTATAAGGGATTATGTGATTAAATGCTTATGTGTTTAATATGAAATGAAGTAAAGTGAATTAAATGAAAGTAATTTAAAGTAAAGTATGAAAGTTAAGTGCTTGTTAGATCGTTAAGTCTCCCGGTAAGTTAATTTAGCTACGAAAGTAAAGTTTAGGAAGTCGAGGGGCCTATGGGCACTAAAGGAAACTTATGGTCAGGAGTTTAAGGTCTAGTAAGACCCCAATAGCTGCAAATTTTCGTGATTAAGCCCTAGGAACAGATCCCCTCCCTCTCAAGACAAGTTTTCTCCAAGAATCAATCGTTTCGTGTCGTTTCGATCAAGTTTGATTAAGATTTCGAATCCTCGAAGTCATCTACAGGTATTATGGCTGATCTTACTCTTAAATCTGATCATGTATGTCTTAGTAGTGATTTCGATCCAGGCCATAGGGTTTGGGTTGGGTTATTTGATCAAACGTTTATTGAATTCATGTTGTTCGGGTGTTTTAAAGATTGAATTATGATGTAAAGGATTAAGGGATTAATAGGATGGTTTAAGTTGATGAAAGTGCAATTGAAAGGATTAATTTTAAGTCCCAGGTTGGATTTGGGGTATGGGTTCGTATGGAATTCGTTTGATCAAAGAACAAGTTAAGGGTTTCTGGTCGACACTCCAGGTGCGACGCACCAGGAGGGGTGCGACGCACCACAGGCCAATTTGGAAAAATGGTTTTCAGCCAAAAGCCCGATATGCGACGCACCAAGGGTAGGTGCGGCGCACATTCATATGTTCAGAATTTCTGATCAATTTATGCGGCGCACCAAAGGGGTAGGTGCGGCGCACCTGCATATGTTTAGAATTCCCTGATGATTTTGTGCGACGCACCATGTGGGAGGTGCGACGCACCTCTTGTCCAGTTTTCACAAAACATTTCGTTTAGCTTATATTTCGATCTTATACTCATTCTAGGTTGTCGGGAGCACTTAGCAAGCACTATAAGATACTTTTAACTTGTTGGTAAGCTGTATCGAGGTAAGATAACATCTTTTGTCACCTGTTGGTACAACAAAACACGTTTCATAAGTTAAACCTTCCAATTGAATATGTATGCACGTTTTATGTTTATGGGAGATTATGGGAGGTTACAAAGGGATATACTACTTACCATTTATGATGTATAACAAGCTTATGCAGGTTGCAAAGGTATGAGGTAAGTAAGTACACATGAAATGATGAGATGTTTAAATTATGTGACCATGAAATGATGAAATGTTATGATATGTGTGATTGCATGTGTGGCTTGATCACCTAGTCACTAGTCCTTTGATTAGGATTGCCATGTTCACGTGCACGTTAAGGGCCCTAAAGTAAAAGATGATATGTGATTAGCTTAGGTGAAAGAGTAGCCTAAACTAATTAAGCGATTAAAGTCTCGAGCATTATGTAAAGTCTTGTGTTAAGCTTAACCCGTGCTAGCTCTTCGGGCTGGTGCGTACGTGGTCACTTGAGTTGCTCCTTGTGGCATAGTTACGTTTGAGTATTCCGGGTGAAGTAACTAACCACCAATGCGTAAAGGCATAAACGGTTTATTCAGTTGGATTGACTTGTCATTCCTTAACGACGCCGATGGACCACCTATGGGTTTACCCATCATGTCGGGTGTGAGGACTCCATGTATGGTCTATGACCGCCTACACACAACCCCACATCCCTATGCAAGTGGCATAAGTCACTTAGCCTACGTCTTGGCAAAGGAATAAAGAAAGAAAGATGAAGAAAGAAAGTATAGGCACACTTTAGGACATGTTGAACCTAATGTGTATCTTATGATGTTATGTATGTGTGTGATATTAACTTAAAATGCAGATTTTGTTAATATATGAAATTGGCAAACGTTTTCAAGTTATGTTATCTTACTTAGCTAATTTTATTAGCTAACACTTGTTCTTTGAAAATGTTGTGCCTTCAGGATAATCAAGTTGAGCTAGGCGAGGATTAGCTTGGTGAGACTTGGGTAGACGAATAAAGGAGCTTAGCTAAGACATTAAACGCTTAGACTTCCTTTTAGCCTCATGTTTGGCTATTTCATTTATGATTAAAGACTTGTATTAATGTGGCATTTATGTTGGTGCCAAAGCTTGGATTTACTTTTATTGTTTTGATGATGCTAGTAGTAACACCAAATTTTAAAGGTACCATCCGTTACGGATGGGGCAGATTTTGAAAGTGATCCTTTCCGCTTATTTTAAACGCCGTTTGGCAAAGTTTTGAAAAATCCAAGTTTTTAAACGACGGGTGTTACAAGTTGGTATCAGAGAAATGGTTTAAGTGAACCAAAATTCGACCAAGACCTTAGGATTTTGGACTTAAACCGTACGAGAAATGATTGGCTTAAGTAGTAATGCTTTAGCTCTATGATGGAAATGCTTTTAGGATGGGTTGGGATGAGTGTGAGGTAGGTTTATGGCTTATATATGTTTATGTTATGCTTATGTAATTTAGTAGGCCTGACCATACTTTGTTCTCATTCGATTCATCTCTAACATTTGTCACTAAAATTGTAGAAGGATGGTTAATACCCGTGCTAGTAGTCAAGAGATGGAGCTAATGCTAGCGATGCTCCGGTTAATCCAAACGGGACTGGAAATGGTGTTAACCTAAGGCCTCCTCGAAGACCACTTTCGGGTGCACAACCTACAAGGTCTGAATTGATAGAGCTAACCCCGTGATTGAGCAAGTTCCTACTCAAGCTGAAATGCATGAAGAGTTGAGGGCTATTCGAGCTCTTTTGTTGAGAAATGAAGAGGAGTTGAATCAACTTAGGGCTGAAAGAGAAGCTAGCTTGCAACGGGATGAGCATACGGATGGGAATTACTCCAACCGCTCAAACCGTACCGAGCCATCAATGGTAAGGTCACAAGTTGCTCCTGAAAATGTTGTTGCTAATGTGAATGGTGTTAATAATGTGGTGGAGCCTCGTGTTGTAGTCGCTCCTCGTACTAGTAACTTTAAGTATGAGAGCTTTCAGAAATGTGGAGCAAAGGCATTTGATGGTACTCTAGATGCTGTAGGTGCCATGGAATGGTTGGATGATATCGAGGTTGTGTTTGCTTCATGTTATTGCCCTGAGGATATGAAGGTATTGTGTGCTTCCCGTATGTTGAAGAAGAATGCTCGTAATTGGTGGAGGTTGCTACTATTTCTTTGACCCCCGAGGTGCTAGCTAATATGCCTTGGGGTACCTTTAAGGAGAAGTTCTTGGAAGAATATGTGGGTACTCGTGAACTGAGGTTGATTGAGAAAGAATTCAGAGCTTTAACAGCTAAGCCGGGTGCCATAACTGAGTATGCCCACTCATTTATGGAAAAGCTTAAGTTTGTTGGTCATTTGGTTCGTAGAGATGTGGATCAGGTTGAAGCTTACTGTGATGGTCTTCCCGCTAGCTATCGTGGCCTTTGTAGACAACACATTACATTGTCTGCTGCGATTAAGGAGTCCAAGAGGTTGGATGATGATTTCAAGGGTGAAAAGGTTGTAGTGAAAGCTAATGATGATAAGCAATCAGGTTTAAAAAGGAAGCATGATGGGTCAAGTGGATCTAATAGGAAGTTCAAGAAAGGTCCGTCTTCAAGAAGTGGGGGCAGCAGCTATGCAAAGCCAAAGAATTGGTGTGGTACTTGTAAGGCGCCTCACTCGGGTCCATGTTCAGATAAGACCCGAAGGTGTGATACTTGTGGTGGTACGGGTCATCCTACTTCAGGATGCAAGGACAAGCCAAAGTGTTATCGGTGTCAACAAACCGGTCATTTCATCAAGGATTGCCCACAAGGAAGAGATGATGGAAAAAAGACGGCTGTCCAAAAGCCTAAAGCTCGAGCCTTTCAGCTGACAGTCGAAGCTGCCAAGGATAACGACGAGGTAGTAAGCGGTACATTTCTTGTTAACTCAAAACCTGCTTCTGTACTTTTTGATTCGGGTGCAAATAGATCTTTTGTGTCCACTTTATTTGCTCCTAAGCTTGATAGGGTCACTACTCCTCTTGATTGCTCTATAGAGGTTGAAATTGCTAACGGTACCATTAGTGACATTCAAGTAGGTTATGATGATTGTTCTATTGAGATTGAAGGTCGCTCTTTTCCGGTTCAATTATTGCCTACCACTCTAGCCGGTTTTGATATAGTGATAGGTATGGACTGGTTGTCTCAAAATGATGCTACTATTATATGTTCTCAAAAGGTCGTACGATTCGCTACTCCGGATGGTGAGGTCATTTCCGTTTATGGAGATAAGAAGAAGGGGAGCATAAAGATTATTAATTTGATGAAGGCTCTCAATTGCATTCGGCATAACAAGAATCACTTTCTTGCCTATGTTATCGATACACGAAAAGGGAAGTCTCCGATCCCTAATGTTGATGTAGTTTCTGAATTTTCTGATGTCTTTCCGGATGATCTTCCCGGTATTCCTCCCGACCGAGAGGTCATCTTTCAGATTGATCTCGTACCCGGTGCTACTCCTATTGCAAAAGCACCATATCGTTTAGCTCCACAGAAATGAAAGAGTTAATGTCCCAGCTTCAAGAGCTACTTGACAAAGGTTTCATACAACCAAGTTCCTCGCCTTGGGGAGCTCCGGTTCTTTTTGTCAAAAAGAAAGACGGTTCTATGCGCATGTGCATAGACTACCGTGAGCTGAATAAACGAACGGTTAAGAATAAGTATCCTCTCCCGCGTATTGATGATCTTTTTGATCAGCTCCATGGTGCTTCTTACTTCTCTAAGATTGATTTGCGGTCTGGCTATCATCAATTAAAAGTCAAAAAGGAAGATGTGGCCAAGACAGCTTTTCGTACACGTTATGGCACTATGAGTTTCTTGTCATGCCTTTTGGGTTGACAAATGCTCCAGCCGCTTTTATGGATTTAATGAATCGGGTATGTCGCCCATTCTTAGATCATTTTGTGATTGTCTTCATTGACGATATTCTAATTTATTCAAAGTCCGAAGCCGAGCACCGTGAGCACTTAAGAGCTGTTCTTGAGGTTCTTAGGGAGAAAAAGTTATATGCAAAGTTCTCCAAGTGTGAATTCTGGCTCCGAGAAGTTCAATTTCTCGGGCATGTTATCTCTTCTGAAGGTATTAAAGTTGATCCTGCCAAGATTGAAGCTGTATCTAAATGGGAACAGCCAAAGACACCCACGGAGATTAAGAGTTTTCTCGGTTTAGCTGGCTATTATAGGAGGTTTATTCAAGATTTCTCCCGAATAGCTAAGCCAATGACTGAATTGACAAAGAAAGGAGTAAAGTTTGTATGGACGGAAGCTCAAGAAAAGGCCTTTCAAACGCTTAAGACAAAGTTATGTGAAGCTCCTGTCCTAGCCTTACCCGAAGGTACTGATGATCTTGTTGTTTATAGTGATGCTTCTATTTCAGGTTTGGGTTGTGTCCTTATGCAAAGGGACAAAGTTATTGCATATGCTTCACGTCAGTTGAAGCCTCATGAAAAGAATTACCCGACCCATGATCTTGAATTGGCTGCAGTAGTGTTTGCTTTGAAGTTGTGGAGGCATTACTTATATGGCACCAAATGTACCTTGTTTACGGATCATAAGAGTTTGCAATATGTGTTCTCACAAAAGGAAATGAATGTAAGGCAAAGGAGATGGATGGAACTTCTGAAGATTATGATTGCGAGATTAAATATCATCCCGGTAAAGCCAATGTGGTGGCGGATGCATTAAGTAGGAAAGTGCAGAATTTTTCTTGTAGATTGATGAGCATGGTTGTTCAAGCCAAGTCGGGGTTACTCGACCGCATCAAGGAAGCACAAGTTAAGGCTTTATTGAAGGATAATATCGATAATGAGAGTATTGGAAAGAAGAGAAGACTTGTGATGGAGACGAACAGCCGTGGATTTAAGACTTATAAGGGTCGAATATGGGTACCATTGCTTGGTGGTAACCGAGAATTGATCCTTGAAGAAGCTCATAGGTCAAGATATTCAGTCCATCCAGGTATTACCAAGATGTATGCAGATTTGAAGCCCATCTATTGGTGGCCAAACATTAAGGGAGAAGTTGCTCATTTTGTTGAAAGATGTTTGACGTGTGCACGTGTGAAAGCTGATCACAAAAAGCCATATGGAATGTTGCATCAATTGGAGATTCCGGAATGGAAATGGGACCATATTACTATGGATTTTGTGACCAAACTACCAAGAACACCGAAAGGAAATGACATGGTATGGGTTATTGTGGATAGATTGACAAAGAGTGCTCATTTCTTGGCAACAAGACAAGATGTACCACTTACTAAGATGGCAAAGATGTATGTGGATGAGATCGTAGCAAAGCATGGTGTTCCTTTATCCATTGTTTCAGACCGAGACACGAGATTTGTGTCTAACTTCTGGAAGGGTCTTCAGCGAGAGTTAGGTACTAGAATTAATTTGAGCACCGCCTATCACCCTCAAACTGATGGGCAAAGTGAAAGGACCATACAAACGTTGGAAGACATGTTGAGAGCTTGTGTATTAGAGTATGGTGGAGCATGGGATGAACACTTGAAATTGATCGAATTCACTTATAATAACAGCCACCATGCAAGTATTGGAATGCCACCATTTGAAATGCTTTATGGTAGGAGATGTAGGACTCCGAGTTGTTGGATGGAACCCGGTGAAAAGCAGTTTACGGGTCCTGAAATCATTGAAATCTCAGCTGAAAAAGTTAATGTGGCAAAGGAAGCACTTCGTGTGGCTAGAGAACGACAAAAGACTTATGCCGACAAGAAAAGGAAGCCAATTGAGTTCCAAGTTGGTGATTTGGTAATGCTGAAGGTTTCCCCATGGAAAGGAGTAATTCGTTTTGGAAAGAAGGGAAAGCTAAGCCCACGTTTCATAGGACCTTTCAAAATTCTGAAACGTATCAAGGATGTAGCTTATCAATTAGAACTACCCCCAGAATTGGATGGAATTCACCACACATTTCATGTTTCGTATTTGAGGAAGTGTTTGGCCAATGAGTCAAGTGTTATTCCAATTGAGGATGTGAGCATTAATCCTCAGAAAAGAATAGTGGATGAACCAGTAGCGATACTCGAAAGAAAGCAAAAGAAACTTCGCCGAAAGTTGATTGATCTCGTGTTGATTAAATGCTTATGTGTTTAATATGAAATGAAGTAAAGTGAATTAAATGAAAGTAATTTAAAGTAAAGTATGAAAGTTAAGTGCTTGTTAGATCGTTAAGTCTCCCGGTAAGTTAATTAAGCTACGAAAGTAAAGTTTAGGAAGTCGAGGGGCCTATGGGCACTAAAGGAAACTTATGGTCAGGAGTTTAAGGTCTAGTAAGACCCCAATAGCTGCAAATTTTCGTGATTAAGCCCTAGGAACAGATCCCCTCCCTCTCAAGACAAGTTTTCTCCAAGAATCAATCGTTTCGTGTCGTTTCGATCAAGTTTGATTAAGATTTCGAATCCTCGAAGTCATCTACAGGTATTATGGCTGATCTTACTCTTAAATCTGATCATGTATGTCTTAGTAGTGATTTCGATCCAGGCCATAGGGTTTGGGTTGGGTTATTTGATCAAACGTTTATTGAATTCATGTTGTTCGGGTGTTTTAAAGATTGAATGATGATGTAAAGGATTAAGGGATTAATAGGATGGTTTAAGTTGATGAAAGTGCAATTAAAAGGATTAATAGGATGGTTTAAGTTGATGAAAGTGCAATTGAAAGGATTAATTTTAAGTCCCCAGGTTGGATTTGGGGTATGGGTTCGTATGGAATTCGTTTGATCATAGAACAAAGATTAGGTTTCTGGTCGACACTCCAGGTGCGACGCACCAGTAGGGTAGGTGCGGCGCACCTGCATATGTTTAGAATTCCCTGATGATTTTGTGCGACGCACCATGTGGGAGGTGCGACGCACCAAGGGTAGGTGCGGCGCACCTCATATGTTTAGAATTCTGATCAATTTATGCGGCGCACCAAAGGGGTAGGTGCGGCGCACCTGCATATGTTTAGAATTCCCTGATGATTTTGTGCGACGCACCATGTGGGAGGTGCGACGCACCAAGGGTAGGTGCGGCGCACCTATATGTTTAGAATTTCTGATCAATTTATGCGGCGCACCAAAGGGGTAGGTGCGGCGCACCTGCATATGTTTAGAATTCCCTGATGATTTTGTGCGACGCACCATGTGGGAGGTGCGACGCACCTCTTGTCCAGTTTTCACAAAACATTTCGTTTAGCTTATATTTCGATCTTATACTCATTCTAGGTTGTCGGGAGCACTTAGCAAGCACTATAAGATACTTTTAACTTGTTGGTAAGCTGTATCGAGGTAGATAACATCTTTTGTCACCTGTTGGTACAACAAAACACGTTTTCATAAGTTAAACCTTCCAATTGAATATGTATGCACGTTTTATGTTTATGGGAGACTATGGGAGGTTGCAAAGGGATATACTACTTACCATTTATGATGTATAACATGCTTATGCAGGTTGCAAAGGTATGAGGTAAGTAAGTACACATGAAATGATGAATGATGTTATGATATTATGTATGTGACTATGAAATGATGAAATGTTATGATATGTGTGATTGCATGTGTGGCTTGATCACCTAGTCACTAGTCCTTTGATTAGGATTGCCATGTTCACGTGCACGTTAAGGGCCCTAAAGTAAAAGATGATATGTGATTAGCTTAGGTGAAAGAGTAGCCTAAACTAATTAAGCGATTAAAGTCTCGAGCATTATGTAAAGTCTTGTGTTAAGCTTAACTCGTGCTAGCTCTTCGGGCTGGTGCGTACGTGGTCACTTGAGTTGCTCCTTGTGGCATAGTTACGTTTGAGTATTCCAGGTGAAGTAACTAACCACCAATGCGTAAAGGCATAAACGGTTTATTCAGTTGGATTGACTTTGTCATTCCTTAACGACGCCGATGGACCACCTTATGGTTTACCCATCATGTCGGGTGTGAGGACTCCATGTATGGTCTATGACCGCCTACACACAACCCCACATCCCTATGCAAGTGGCATAAGTCACTTAGCCTACGTCTTGGCAAAGGAATAAAGAAAGAAAGATGAAGAAAGAAAGTATAGGCACACTTTAGGACATGTTGAACCTAATGTGTATCTTATGATGTTATGTATGTGTGTGATATTAACTTAAAATGCAGATTTTGTTAATATATGAAATTGGCAAACATTTTCAAGTTATGTTATCTTACTTAGCTAATTTTATTAGCTAACACTTGTTCTTTGAAAATGTTGTGCCTTCAGGATAATCAAGTGAGCTAGGCGAGGATTAGCTTGGTGAGACTTGGGTAGACGAATAAAGGAGCTTAGCTAAGACATTAAACGCTTAGACTTCCTTTTAGCCTCTTGTTTGGCTATTTCATTTATGATTAAAGACTTGTATTAATGTGGCATTTATGTTGGTGCCAAAGCTTGGATTTACTTTTATTGTTTTGATGATGCTAGTAGTAACACCAAATTTTAAAGGTACCATCCGTTACGGATGGGGCAGATTTTGAAAGTGATCCTTTCCGCTTATTCTGAATGCTGTTTGGCAAAGTTTTGAAAAATCCAAGTTTTTAAACGACGGGTGTTACAACCCAATGGTGTGGACCGTATTCGAAGTTCAATACGGACCAATACTAGCTACATTGGGGGTGCTCTTAGTGGGTGTAGCCGACACTAAGGCCTTAAGGAGTCATGTGGTTGAAAATTTCAACCCTCCCAAATTCCACCAATCATATCTCTCCAACTCATTTTACCCTTCCAACCCTCCCAACTTAATTCTTAGGCATTTATCACTTTTTCAACCCTGCCAAATTTTTGAATTTTTTTTTTCATTTCATTTAATCAAACATTTATAATAAAAACTTAAAACATTTCATTAAAATAAACTAAACATTACATAAACATAAACATAATTTAAAAAATTACATAAACATAATTAAAAAAACTACATAAACGACATATTTAGAAATTAAAATACTACTCCCTCCGTCCCACTAGAAGTGTCATGTTTTTAATTTTCAAAGTCTAACATTTGCAACTTTGACCTTAAATAACTTTATTTGTGTTAGATAATACTTGATGAAAGTTATATGAATTGATTGTGTTTTAGACGAGTTTTTTAATGGTATAACTTTTATAAAGTTTTATATAACACAAAAATATATATTTAAGGTCAAAGTTTAAAAATAAAGACTTTGAATATTCAAAGTAGGACACTTGTAATGGGACGGAGGGAGTACATCATAATAAAGACACCTAAATCAATGTCTCGATCGGTGGTGGCTGCGCCGCTGGGTCATCAAGGTATGCTAAGTCCAAACCCGATATATGCGCTGTCAGATCATACCGGAGCGATGATGGACTTCTTCGTTATGTAACTCCCGCATCACATTCTGGTTATAAACTATAGGGGCAGGTGGATCCATAATACGAACCAGTGATATTGCCCTACCGTCGTCTTTTATGATCATGTTGTGCAATATAGAACATGTGGCGACGATTTTCACAATCTTCTCCTTTGTCGTGAACCGGAGGGGACGCTCCAAAATCTTCCATTTCCCCCTGGGAACACCAAAGGCCCGCTCAACATCCTTTCTTGCCGCCTCTTGGAGTCTTTTAAACTTCTTTTCGTCCTCTTCGACTGGATGCGGATATGCCTTAACAAACGTAGCCCACCTAGGATAGATTCCATCGGTAAGGTAATACCCACGCCTGTAATGTCGTCCATTTACGCTAAATGAACTGTCTGGTGCGGATCCATTACGCTCGGAATAAAACAATGGCGACTGATTCAAAACGTTGACATCGTTGTTCGATCCAGCAGGACCAAAAAACGAATGCCAAATCCACAAGTCGTGAGAAGCAACAAACTCAATCATAATATTCGGCACATTATGATCACCCCTCGTGTATTGCCATTTTAAGTATTTAGGTCGATGTATGTACAATCAAGACTACCAAGCATTCCTGGAATGTGGCTTCTTTCTTCATGCGCTTGTGTGATGAGAGCAACGTCGTGAGATGTCGGCTTACGTAAGAACTCCGGTTTGTATAAAGCAATGACCGCATCACAAAATTACTCGAGGCTCTCGAGTGATGCTCTCTCCGCCATGCATAAATACTCATCATACGCGTCTGGATGTTCACTCGTCGCCAATTGTTTGATCGCCGATGTGCATTTCTGTAGAGCCGTGAAGCTTTTTTTTCCCCGACCGTCGTATCGTTCTTGAAAGTACTCGAACCTAGCTTCAATATCACCAACAATCTTCAAAAACAACCTTTGGCTCATGCGAAAATGATGACGGAAAAATGGCTCGTCGAACTTTGAGTCTTCAACAAAATAGTCACACATTAGTGTTTCGTGAGCTTCGACCCGATTTCGATCGATGTACCTACGGGTGTCGGTAGAGCTTCCGGTGTCTTCAAACGCGTCTAAAACCGTTTGAAAAAACTGAAAAGTGCTCCCCGTTGATGAGTCAGAAAGAGAAGGCGGAACACAATATGAAGACGAGGAGGAGATGAATCCATTTTGTGATAAAAGTGAGGTGTTTGGGGTGAAGGTTTTGTGTGAAAAGTGTGTGTAAAATGTATATTTAGTTGTTTGTGGTTGTGAGTTTGAAAGAAATGGGTTTAAATAAGGAAAAAGTTTTTTTTTAGTAGCCGTTGCATCATCACTCGCTGGGTCCCACGTTTTTTTGACCGTTCAACGGTCGAATCTCTCAACCCACACACATACCCGCGCCTGGCTTATAGCCCGTTCAAACCCCAGCCCGCTTGGAGCCCGCAACACCGGCGGCAGTGTGTTCCAGCGGGTTGGGCCAACCCGTTTGAAGCCCGCAGTCCACTCCGTGTCTGATGTGTCCAATTTTATATATATTTCCCGCATTGTTTTATGCCAATTATGTTATGTTTTATAGTCATTCGTACGTATATTTCGATGCTTTATGGTATGTACGAGTGGTTTCAGGTCCATATCAGGTTTTATGGAAGAAAGTGGCTAAATATGGCATAAGATGAGCTTACGGATGCTTCCGGATGAATTCCGAGGTTGTTAAGATGAAGAAAATGAAAGCGTCAAAGTCTAACTCCCGTTACATATCTTTAATGGCCGTTAAGAAAATCAAGGGAATAACAAGGCTGCTGTAACGGCAGTTACATAAATCTTAACGGGAGTTACAAGCATGCAGTTGACGGGCGTTAGATAGAAGGACTAGAGTTGCACAAATTCGTTAGTTAGCCCGTGTAACGGCCGTTAAACATCACTAACGGCCGTTAGTCATTGATTGCATATAAATACCTTCCTTTGGACGAAAATTGAACAACTTTTTGATTACTTTTAAAACCCTAAACGATATCTCCAGCCGTTTTGAAGCTTTTGAAGGAGGTTTTCACCCGAATCATCACCTTTGAAGATCACAAACAAGATTGGAGTTATTTCATTATTCCGTTTACGATTCTAGCTCTTTGTTGGATTAATTTCTTCATTCGGTACAATATGATTTCAATAATTATCGATTGTTTTAATTATTTCATTATGAGTAGCTAATCGTTTCATCATTCATCTTGATGAAGTGAGACAATATGTAAGGATTGCACTATTTTATTAATTCAAAGTTGATTTCAATTATCGTTGTGTCGCGATCTTGATGATTTGATTCTTTGTTAATTATTTTTATGACGTTGGTGATATGTATGTTCTTCGTTAGTGGTACTAGTTGAACATATGTGTGATTTCAATTAATTATCTTTAATAAATTGTCACTAGTTCATGGTATGATAGTAAACGTCATTTTGATAAAAGTGAGGTGTTTGGGGTGAAGGTTTTGTGTGAAAAGTGTGTGTAAAATGTATATTTAGTTGTTTGTGGTTGTGAGTTTGAAAGAAATGGGTTTAAATAAGGAAAAAGTTTTTTTTTAGTAGGCCGTTCACTCGCTGGGTTCGGTTTTTTTTTTTTTTTTTTTTTTTTTTTTTTTTTTTTTTTTTTTTTTTTTTTTTTTTTTTTTTTTTTTTTTTTTTTTTTTTTTTTTTTTTTTTTTTTTTTTTTTTTTTTTTTTTTTTTTTTTTTTTTTTTTTTTTTTTTTTTTTTTTTTTTTTTTTTTTTTTTTTTTTTTTTTTTTTTTTTTTTTTTTTTTTTTTTTTTTTTTTTTTTTTTTTTTTTTTTTTTTTTTTTTTTTTTTTTTTTTTTTTTTTTTTTTTTTTTTTTTTTTTTTTTTTTTTTTTTTTTTTTTTTTTTTTTTTTTTTTTTTTTTTTTTTTTTTTTTTTTTTTTTTTTTTTTTTTTTTTTTTTTTTTTTTTTTTTTTTTTTTTTTTTTTTTTTTTTTTTTTTTTTTTTTTTTTTTTTTTTTTTTTTTTTTTTTTTTTTTTTTTTTTTTTTTTTTTTTTTTTTTTTTTTTTTTTTTTTTTTTTTTTTTTTTTTTTTTTTTTTTTTTTTTTTTTTTTTTTTTTTTTTTTTTTTTTTTTTTTTTTTTTTTTTTTTTTTTTTTTTTTTTTTTTTTTTTTTTTTTTTTTTTTTTTTTTTTTTTTTTTTTTTTTTTTTTTTTTTTTTTTTTTTTTTTTTTTTTTTTTTTTTTTTTTTTTTTTTTTTTTTTTTTTTTTTTTTTTTTTTTTTTTTTTTTTTTTTTTTTTTTTTTTTTTTTTTTTTTTTTTTTTTTTTTTTTTTTTTTTTTTTTTTTTTTTTTTTTTTTTTTTTTTTTTTTTTTTTTTTTTTTTTTTTTTTTTTTTTTTTTTTTTTTTTTTTTTTTTTTTTTTTTTTTTTTTTTTTTTTTTTTTTTTTTTTTTTTTTTTTTTTTTTTTTTTTTTTTTTTTTTTTTTTTTTTTTTTTTTTTTTTTTTTTTTTTTTTTTTTTTTTTTTTTTTTTTTTTTTTTTTTTTTTTTTTTTTTTTTTTTTTTTTTTTTTTTTTTTTTTTTTTTTTTTTTTTTTTTTTTTTTTTTTTTTTTTTTTTTTTTTTTTTTTTTTTTTTTTTTTTTTTTTTTTTTTTTTTTTTTTTTTTTTTTTTTTTTTTTTTTTTTTTTTTTTTTTTTTTTTTTTTTTTTTTTTTTTTTTTTTTTTTTTTTTTTTTTTTTTTTTTTTTTTTTTTTTTTTTTTTTTTTTTTTTTTTTTTTTTTTTTTTTTTTTTTTTTTTTTTTTTTTTTTTTTTTTTTTTTTTTTTTTTTTTTTTTTTTTTTTTTTTTTTTTTTTTTTTTTTTTTTTTTTTTTTTTTTTTTTTTTTTTTTTTTTTTTTTTTTTTTTTTTTTTTTTTTTTTTTTTTTTTTTTTTTTTTTTTTTTTTTTTTTTTTTTTTTTTTTTTTTTTTTTTTTTTCTTCATTCGGTACAATATGATTTCAATAATTATCGATTGTTTTAATTATTTCATTATGAGTAGCTAATCGTTTCATCATTCATCTTGATGAAGTGAGACAATATGTAAGGATTGCACTATTTTATTAATTCAAAGTTGATTTCAATTATCGTTGTGTCGCGATCTTGATGATTTGATTCTTTGTTAATTATTTTTATGACGTTGGTGATATGTATGTTCTTCGTTAGTGGTACTAGTTGAACATATGTGTGATTTCAATTAATTATCTTTAATAAATTGTCACTAGTTCATGGTATGATAGTAAACGTCATTTTGATAAAAGGAATTATTTTGTCAACGTGTTGAATAACGGTTGGTGGTACCACGTTGTCTTCACATAGATACAATTGTTAATTTGATAGTCAAACAAACTAGTTGGTTAGGGAAATTGTTTTAAGCATTGGTGGTACCGGCTTTTACAAAGGAACTGATTAATTAGGTGATTGAAATGATTTTACAAACGTTGGTGGTACCAGTTTGTGTCTTTGTTTTGTCACGATTATCTTTGTCAACTTAATTGAATTTGAACTTCATTTATGTGCAATCTGAACGTGTTGCTGAGCGAATTCAAGATGGGTGACCTTTTAATATTATTGTCATAAAATCATTTTTACTTTCGTCTTCCGACGAACCCTGCCCCGGTCATACCGGATTTAATTTATTTACTTTTATTTTTTGCAAAGTGACAATTCGGTCACAAAACCCCCCTCTTACTTGAACTACTTTATTTTTAACAATTGCTTTACTTAGTCCTTGTGATCGACCTCGGATTTACCAATTTTACTATACTGCATGCGATCAGGTCCACTGCCTGTGAGTGTGTTGTAGTCAGTCTTTTTGGTAGTTCGTGTTTATAAATTTTATTACTCGATTTCACACATCAAGTTTTTGGCGCCGCTGCCGGGGACTTTAGTTTAATAGTTGTTTAATTTTGTAGTTCGATCCTTTCTCGCATTCATTTGTGAGAAAGTTAATTGTTTTATTAGATAGATTTTCTTTTGTTTTATTTTATTTTCATTTTTTACCTGGTGCGGTTGACGGTTTGTTTGTGGTGATTGTGCAGGTTCTTGCTAGTTGATGAACACAAGAGCTTCTGGCCGACCTTTGCTTAGCCCTTTGTCTAATCCAGAGAAAGTCAGACGTCGTTTAGTGCCAAAACCTAGTAAGGAACCATCCACATCAGACAAAATAGATTCAGAAACAGCCGACCAAGTCCAACAGGACGTTGATTTAGACGCACACTTTACCAAGAAAGCGTCAACATCATAAGATCAAGCGGTTAATAGCTCGAAAGATACAACTTGGATCTTTAGAACAGGAGAAGACTCGGACCCAGAAGATAAAGTTCAAACACCTGAACAGAGTGCACTTGTATTCCCTCGAGTTAACAGAAATATAAATCAACAACCAAGGGTTAACACAATGGGTGAACCACCACCGAGAGACCCGAACACCCGTCCTTACGGTGAACGAAGGAGAAACATACCGGCTAATAGGGGCACAGCTATTCGCCCTCCGGTAATTTCAGTAGATTTCTCCTTGAAAGGAAATCACCTCAAGAGTGTTGAAGAGGATAAGTTTGATGGTATTCGAAGAAATGACCCTTATGCACATCTTGAGAGGTTTGAGAAGATCTGTAGGTTATATCAGTATGGTCAAGGGCAAGCTGAAGCTGTTAAGTTGGAACTCTTTCCATTAACTCTTGTTGGAGAGGCATCTGCTTGGTTCAAGGAGTTACCCGATAATTCATTCACCGCTTGGGCTGAACTCCGTAAAGGATTTATTGATGAGTTCTATTCTGTAAGAACTCAAAGGCAATTGGAAAATCAAATCAGGGCTTTTACTCAAGACAGTGGTGAAGATGTAGTGGATGCTTGGAAACGATTCAAGGAAATGCTAAGGAATTGCCCTGGACATGGGATGGGTACTGAAGTGAGTTTTGAGATTTTCTACGATGGTCTGGATAGAAAAACTAAGAGGGAGCTCGGTTATGCATTTGGGGGTAGTCTAACAACATTTCCCCGAATGAAGGATATAAGATTCTGGAAGATATGGCAAAGGAGTGTTCAACCAGAGATGAAGACCGAGCCAGGAGATCCAGTAGAAGCACTGTGGCTAAAGTTGAGAGTAGTGAAGATTCGAAGCTTGTTGCTGAAGTTAAGGCTCTCTCTAAGCAAATGAATGAGAGGTTTGATGGGCAAGAAAGCAGGTTCAAGAGCCTTGAAAGAGATGTAAAGGTTATGGCTGATGGTTGTGATTATTGTGGGGATTTGCATTACACTGAGGATTGCCCCCATAAGCCAGCTGAAGATGTTAACTATGTTCAGAACTAACCACAGGGGAACTTCAACCAAAACACCGGTTATCAAAACCAGCAGTCAGGTAGTTCTTATCCCTCATCATCTTCTTTTAATGCTAACAGTTCTGGTTTTGGTGGTAACAGGTTTAGCAGGTTCAACAATCAACAAGCTCCAGATTTAGAGCTAAGAGAGATCATGAAGGATTTCATTAGTGCCCAGAGAGCAACTAATGAGCATGTTGAAGAAGAATCGAAGAAGGTTAGCTCTGCATTGGATGCTTTAACCACTCGGTTGGATGGGATTGCATACAAATTGGATCAAGGAACCAAGAACCAGCAAGCTACAATCAAAGATTTGGAAGGAAGGATTGAGAGGCTTGGGAACTCTAATAGACCACTCGGTACTTTACCGAGTAACACTCAACAAAACCCGAAACCTCAATCCAATAACCAAGGGCAGGGGCAAGGGCAGAAGTATACCCCTCCTAATGTTAGAAACGAACATGTTAATGCCATCACAACTCGAGCAGGTAATATGTATAACTCAGCTAATCCTTTACCTGATGATGTTACTCCAGTTGTGCAGGTACATGAAGACGAGGAGGAGGTTGATGGAGAAATAGAGATGGAGCCGAACCCAGCCGTGCAGACACCGGTCGTTCCATCCAAAACCGTTGAGAAACCGGAAGTAAAGCCCTACAAGCCTAAGATCCCATTTCCTCAGCGATTGGTGAAGGAAAAGATGAAGGAGCAGATGGAGAAATTTGTAAGTCATCTAAGTAAGTTGCACATTAATATACCATTTTTAGATGCAATTGTACAGATGCCAGGTTATGCAAAGTGTTTGAGACAGATTTTGATGAATAAGAAACATCTGGTGGGGGTAGCAACCACAGTGCTTGAGGATGTTTGTTCAGCAGCAGTGACAGGTAGGTTGCCCGAGAAACGCGGGGATCCAGGTAGTTTTACCATCCCTTGTAAGATTGGTAATTTATCGGTTAAACGTGCCTTAAATGATTCAGGAGCAAGTATTAATCTCATGCCTTCATCTATTTATTCCAAGCTGAACTTAGGAGAACCGAAACCGATTAACATGAAAATCCATTTGGCCGATAAATCTGAAATAAGACCTATTGGGATATTAGAAGATGTGTTAGTCAAGGTGGGTGGTTTGGTTTTTCCCGTAGACTTTGTAATTATTGAAGCAGATGAAGCATTGAATGTGCCCCTTATTCTAGGAAGACCGTTCCTTGCTACGGCCGATGCTAAACTTGAGGTTGGTCGTGGCAAGCTTACATTGAGAGCAGGGAATGAGTCAGTGACATTTTCGAACACTTGTTCTATTTCTTTACCTAATGTTGCTAACTCTGTTGAAACTGCTTGTGTTAGTACTTTGGATGTACAGATTGATGAATGGTTGGACAAGAAGCTAGAGGAAAAAGAGGTTGAGTTGAAATCAACAGCAGTGCATGTTTCTAAACCAACAGATGGCCCATGTGCTAAGATCCGTAAACTATACAGTCGTTTGAAGTCTGCTGTGTCTCATGGTAATGTGAGGTTATCTGAAGAGTTATGCTCGAATTTGTCAACAAAGGAGAAAGAGGAGTTAATGATGGTGGTTGATACTTCTGGATGAGCAAACGATTGGATTCTGACAAAGGTGAAAGGTGATTGTTTTTCACCATTTAAGGGTAGACCGCCTAACACTCTAAGTGTGGGGGATTTGAGACCCCACCATGGTAATTCTTCGGGGTAAGAGTCTAGCTAACGACTCGTAAATAAATTAAGCGCTTCTCGGGAGGCAACCCGTGTCTTCTATTTTGTTATTTATATTTTAATTTTGCATTTTTCTTTTTGTGTGTGTTTTTGAATAAACTCTTAATGATGGTTGGGGTTATGCTAGTTGATTGGTATTCCTGTTATCCGTTAATCGTGTGTTCATGTTGAATAGCAATTTTGTCATATGCATATGCTGGCAGTAAGTTCAGCGCAATATTCTTGTTGGCATGATTCAAGCATGGAACACCCGTCATACCCGACAAGTTTTTCTTGTTCTTGATTTTGTCTTTTGTTTACTTTCCCCTATTTCCCTTCGTTTGCCTTAGTTCATTGGACATTGAGGGCATTGTCCAACTCAAGTGTGGGGGGTGGTAAAGAGGAAAAAGTCGGGTATTTTAGAGGAATTTTAAACTTTTGCATGCTTGTCCTTGTAGTTAATTGCTTTTGTCACTTAATTATAGATATTAATAAGCAATTTGACTACACCCTTGGTACAAATTTTAATATGTGGAATGTGTTTTGACTGATTAATTAGGCAATCCCTTTTGGATTAATAATATGGCTAGCACGCTTATAGCACCAAAACACCCAAATTGTGAGATTGTTGATTCATTGCTAGTTATGCTAGGTGTTACGGTTTTGGAATTATTAGCCTTGTAAATTTGTCCCTCTCGTAGGCTTTTGGATTTATCAAATAGTAAGGGTTCTATTTGGAGCTCTGAACTGTGATGTACAAGTTTGAGGTTGATTTTCCATTTCCGGATTATTTCATTTGCTATGAGTGTGCCGGTGATTGCGTTGATTCTAGAACTTGTCTTAGTTGATCGTTCCGTGTTTTTCTAGATGATGAAGAGGCAAATTAGGATTAAAACCCCTGTTCTTTGTTTGTTCACCTTTTGTTTCGTAAAAATTTGTTATGTGCATGTTTTGTTAATGTGCTAACTACACTGGTTAGTGAACCACCTGTGAAACCTTATGTTGCACTCACTTTTAGTGCAAGAAACAATAGAAAACATGTTGTCATTAGCCTGTTCTTTGTTATTAAATCTACCCTAAATATACACCTTTCCTAGCCATACCAATAGTCGAAGTCCTGGTGGGTCATTGGTTGCCTATGCTAGTGGATGGTTTGGGGTTGTCTTTTATGTCGGGTTGGGATATTCTCGGTTACTAAGAATATATTGATTTCGTCATGATTTTTTGGATCAATTCTGGATTGTTCATCTTAGCATATTATTACATGATTTGTCACTGTTTCGATATTACTTAGAGAATACCAATTAGTCAGAGTAAAAGTAGCTCTCAAAAAAAAGAATAAAAGAATTGAAAAACAGAAAAAGAAAAAAAATATATAAAAAAATGAAAAAAGAGCTTGGGCTGTCAGTTGGTATTTCTCACTTTTGGTCAAATCATTTTTATTAGTTGGTTCATCAATTACACCAACAAAAGCTTCATTGTTTCTACAGTTTACTGAGTTGAGTTGGTACATCTTTATAACCAACAAAAGGATCTTGAATTGCTATATTCTTCAAATATCATATTTAGGTTGGCAAGTTCGTTTAAGCCAACATGGTTAGTCTTGGTTGATTGAGTTGTTGATTGTCATACACCACAATGGTGTCGGTTATTAATCGTTCTATTGGGGGTATTGTCGGGACATCTTTTCGGGTTTTGGACCGTTGGCAACTAATGACATGGGATTTATGGATTAGACTACTATGTGAAAACTCAGTTAAATGTTGTGTCGTTTCTTTTAACACCATTTGTTATCCCAAACTTTCATTCCCTTTTAAATTCCCTGTTAAGCCTCAGAGTTCATTACAACCCCTTAAAGACCTCTTCTGATAGACGTTATGGTGCTTGCGCCATGACGGTGAAGGAACGATTCTAGTACAAGCCTATGGTAAAAGATTATGCATCACGACTAGGCCTGAGTGATTATTCAAATATTCAACCCCAATGGTAAGTTAGTTGGAGTAGGATAGATGAGATATCATTGATTCTATTCTTCTGTGCTTAGTCGTGTTATTGAGGCTTGTGTATCAGTCAAGTATTGTCAAACATTCCAGTTTTCATTTAAGATTAAAACTGCCTAACCATCTCTTTTCATTTTCATGTATGGTTTAGCTTCTTTTTGATTACTGACATGTTTCTCAAGGTTGATGTACCAAGGTAATTAAGATTTGAAACTTAGAATTGCTTGAGGACAAGCAACGCTTAAGTGTGGGGGGATTTGATGTGTCCAATTTTATATATATTTCCCGCATTGTTTTATGCCATTTATGTTATGTTTTATAGTCATTCGTACGTATATTTCGATGCTTTATGGTATGTACGAGTGGTTTCAGGTCCATATCAGGTTTTATGGAAGAAAGTGGCTAAATATGGCATAAGATGAGCTTACGGATGCTTCCGGATGAATTCCGAGGTTGTTAAGATGAAGAAAATGAAAGCGTCAAAGTCTAACTCCCGTTACATATCTTTAATGGCCGTTAAGAAAATCAAGGGAATAACAAGGCTGCTGTAACGGCAGTTACATAAATCTTAACGGGAGTTACAAGCATGCAGTTGACGGGCGTTAGATAGAAGGACTAGAGTTGCACAGATTCGTTAGTTAGCCCGTGTAACGGCCGTTAAACATCACTAACGGCCGTTAGTCGCTGATTGCATATAAATACCTTCCTTTGGACGAAAATTGAACAACTTTTTGATTACTTTTAAAACCCTAAACGATATCTCCAGCCGTTTTGAAGCTTTTGAAGGAGGTTTTCACCCGAATCATCACCTTTGAAGATCACAAACAAGATTGGAGTTATTTCATTATTCCGTTTACGATTCTAGCTCTTTGTTGGATTAATTTCTTCATTCGGTACAATATGATTTCAATAATTATCGATTGTTTTAATTATTTCATTATGAGTAGCTAATCGTTTCATCATTTATCTTGATGAAGTGAGACAATATGTAAGGATTGCACTATTTTATTAATTCAAAGTTGATTTCAATTATCGTTGTGTCGCGATCTTGATGATTTGATTCTTTGTTAATTATTTTTATGACGTTGGTGATATGTATGTTCTTCGTTAGTGGTACTAGTTGAACATATGTGTGATTTCAATTAATTATCTTTAATAAATTGTCACTAGTTCATTGTATGATAGTGAACGTCATTTTGATAAAAGGAATTATTTTGTCAACGTGTTGAATAACGGTTGGTAGTACCACGTTGAAGATTTTTTATGTAAACTTAAACTTCATTTGCTTTGTTTTTCCAGATTTCATCTCAAGCTCTGATTATTTGCGAATGAGGCGGCTCAATTTTCTAATTTGTGGAGGCTGGAGTCGCAATCTTCTACTTTGTGAAGGTATGTATCTCACATATTTTCTCTTGTATTTATCCAATTTGTAAATGAAGTGGGATTACAGAAAGTTGTTTATGAATGGTAACAAGAGAGGGCGGTTAAGGGATGGCTCAAATAAAGTGATATCTTAGTCTTCCATATATCTTAGATGTAGACACATTGATATGGGAAACTCGAATGAAACTCAAAACACCGTGGCAACAATAGAATTCCAACTTGTATATTTGTCTTAGATAATATGGCTAGGATAACAAACATATTGTGGCAAAATTCCTTGTTATGATTTATGCATATCTTCATTATTGACATATACGGTGTCAATTTTCTATGAGCCACTACTATAAATTTTTGACTTATTTTTGGGTAGAAACTGATGCTAAATGGTTTAAAATTACCATTTATTTGTTTCCAAGTGAAGATAAAGTTTTGCTATACTTCTGCCAAATGTATATCCCAAATATTCACTACTTTTTGCTAGGCATTTTCCATAGCACCCTTTTTTTTTGCCCACGTCTGGGTCTTACGATATATATATACATATATATTTGAAGGTTTATTATTTTTTACTCGCGAGGATTGAAATTTCCCGATGAAAAATGTTTATCTTTTTATCCGATGGATATAAGATAATTAGATTTTTATGCGCGCCGTTTCCCTATGAGAAACGCTTATCTTCTCATCCAATGAATGAAGAAGACGTAAAATTAATGTGGCAGAGTGATCTCCTTTTTATTACTTCCCGATGAGAAGTACTTATCCTCCCATCCGATGAATGTGAAGGATGAATAAATATTTTAGGTGTTCAGGTCATTACCTTTTTGTTTATCACTTCCCTATGAGAAGTAACTCCTCCTATCCCATGGATGAGAAAAATGAAAATTATGAGAAGTGCCTCCTCCTATCCCATGGATGAGGAAAATGAAAATTTTATAAAGTGTTGGCTAGGGACTGCTCTGTTAGCTTGTCCATTTGCCGGCCTTACACTTATTAAAGTTTTTTGCCCTTATAGGTAACATTTTCTCATTAGGGCACTTGGACTTGTATGTCTTAGCCTTATAAGCACTTGGGTTTTATGATCCGGATAGGAAGTTGCTTAAATGAAGTGTTTTTTCTCCATGCTTTAGCAGTAAGCTTCCGTTATATAATCCGGATTACCCTTTCACCTTGATTTATATATGGAGAGTTGTTTGAAAGACAATGCTTGTAAGTAAAACGATATTTTCATTAGTGACAAAGTTGGGATACATGACTAAACCAACTGTCATTTTCAAATAAGTACTTAAATGATAAGATAATGGAAAGACAAAATGACTCATACCAACATGGTTAGGGTAGAAGGATGATTGTTGCCATCATGGTATGCCTTTATGGCTTTGATCCCTTTCCATGATCATACACACATAGCCTTCTGCTGGACCCGGATCATCATTATCCTTACCCTTCTTCTGCCATGCAAATGTCTTTTTTGCCTCATCCTTTCTTCCTTCCTTAGCTCCAGCAACCAAATGTTCCAATTTTCCTTCCTTCACTGCCTTATTGATTGCTATTTTTAGTTGCTTACATGCGTTTGTGTCATGACCATAATCTTCATGAAATTCACAATATTCGTCCATGTTCTTTTTCCCGGATGCGAAGGTCATTGGGGAAGGAGGCTTGAAAGTTGCACAAACTTTCTCAGTGCTCAAGATTTCCCTGGGACACTTAACCAAATTGACAGTTAGTGCATTCTTGTTATATGGACTAAATCTTTTTTCTCGTCTATCTTGACCATCATGACGGATGCCATATCAATCAGATGACCTTCCCCCCAATGACTTTTCCTTCTTGGTGACTCCTCTTATTAGTGACGCAGTCTCTCTAGACCGGAGGTAATCATAGGCTCTGTCAATGGCTTCTTTGAAGGTCTTTGGAACCTTTGTAGTCAACTTTTCTTGGAGGAGGCCACGATGCAAAGCCAGAGTGAAGCCTGAAATTTGTTGACTTTCAGGGAGCCCGTGTATCTTTTGACATTCTTGAGTAAATCTCAAGATGAAGTCCCTGAGCAGCTCATTCTCTAGTTTCCTTATCAAATGGGCCTCCAAGTGATTACGTTGATGCTTCTTTTGTTGGAAGAAATGAGCCACAAACTTTTCTTTCAAGTCTTGGAAATCTTTGATACTCTTCTCCGGCAGGCCTGTGAACCAATCTCTAGCATGGCCTTGCAATGTCCCTGGGAACAAGTGGCAAGCCACAGGATCCACCCATTTTTCTATAAGAAGCTAGGTGGTCTTCCGGGTCTCTTGTACCATCATAGGTTCCCACAACAGAAGGAACCTTCTGGCCATCAGGGAAGAGGTACTCAGCAATCCAGTCACAGAACCTTGACTTCATTGCCAACCTTGGAATGCTCGCAGTTCGAGCTCTCTCTCCTGCTTCCTCCCTTGATAATACTTTCAGCATTTTTAGCAATTCTTTAGCCGGGTTTGATGGTGGTGTTGGCTCCAGGTTGGGTTTTTGCTGCTTTTTAAGCTGCTCTACCATCAATGTCATTAAAGATTCCACAAGGGTTGGTGGTGGAGGAGGTGGAGTTGGAGCTAGAGCAGGTTTTAGAGCATTGACAAGTTGTGACAACCACTCTTGGTTAGGTTGTGTTGTTAGAGTGGGAGTGGTTGGTGGTTGAAGAGAATTTTGAGAGGACTCCCCTACAAACTTTAGTAATTCTACTAGTTGGTTTTCTTGCATAGTGATGGTCCCTGATGAGCTAGGGACAGATTGCTCAACGGGGATTACTAGGTCACTTCCAAGTGGAGAGGATGTGACAGGCAAGGGTGTGGTAACAGAAGAAATTGTTGGAATGACATTTAGAGTCTCAGGACCCTTGTTTTTTAACAACCCTTGGGTGTTGGTGACAGAGTCACGTATGCCTACAAATGAGGCGGTGGGTGAGGATGATGTTCCTCGTATGGAGAACAGTGACCCTATGGTACCCGAGTTTAGGGTGGGTCTTGTAGTAACTATGTTTTCAGACGAGTATTGGAGTCTGGATCTAACATCCAATAAATTTTTATCACAGATTCTTTTTTCACCCTGGGTATCCTCACTACTAGTGGTTTGCATAGTTATGAGGGGTGGAGGAGTAATGGTGGTGTCTTTTTGAGACTCTTCACCACCAGTTGTCTCAACCTCCATAGACCAAGGTGAAGTTACTTTTGAAAGTGGAGTTTTTTCCCTGGCCATGTAAGACCAAGAAAAAGAGAAATGAAGTGGTGATTTTGATTTTTACAGTAATGGAATCCGTTCAATAAACGGTCCCACGGATGGCGCCAATGTTTGAACCTAAAATGACAGGCTCAGTGACGATGAAGATTGAAAGGCCACAACCACCGCAACTCCTGAGAATTCAGTGCAAACCTATCAAGTTCTTAGCGAACCTAAGGTGGCAATGGTTGTGGGATAAGTGTGATTGATTGAGTGTATCTGAATTGCATTGAATGTGTTCAGAAGAATTCTTGAAAGAGTATTTATACAAGAGTATTAGGAAACTCTCAGGTTCTTTCTAATATTCTTGTACAGTTGAATTCCCTTTCAAGTAATAAGATACAGTATGCATGTGTTTATATCCATATTTACAAGTATCATGTTATACAGTGTATGCATTGGGCCGAGCCCATGCTAAGTACATCTTTTTCCCTCTCTTATTACTAAAGTCCAGAATAATATATATATATATATATATATATATGTCTGTGTTTATGTATATATGTCTGTGTTTACATATCTTAGATATATAGAGAGAGAGGGCGGACGCATAGAGAGGGAAAGGAGTTAAGGAACAATTGTAATTCTTCCTCACCCGGTAATTGAATCCGACCCGGTAGTAGGGTCCAGGTAGACCCGGGTAGGGTACTTTTTAGTTTACATATATATCTACATATATAAGGGAGCGAGCGGATCAAGGAGGGAAGGAAGCGATCCAAAGAAGCAATCCTACCCTAATTCCTACCCGGGTTGCACATATATATTTAGAAAAGGAGCGGGCAGCAAGAAGGGAATCAAGGAGCAAGCTGACCCTGATATCCAACCCGCTTACTAATCTCGCCCGGTTTTATACCCGGTTTATTGGTATGGATAAAACTCTATTTTGTTTATTTTGTGCCGACCCTAAGAGATCCATTTGCTATTCTCACCCGGTTGTAGACCCGGTTTATTTGTATGGATCGATCTCCATACTAAGAATCCTTTTTGGCCGACCCTATTGCTCATTCCTGACCCGGATATGTTTTCATCTCGCCCGGTTGTTGACCCGGATATGTTTTCATCTCGCCCGGGCGATGAAAACCTTCCATAACAACTTTTTTGTATTTCGAGACATGTTCTTGATGTAAGCCTTTAACCCCCGGATATCTCAACAACTTAATTTGTATTTTTTTTTAATTTAATGTGACACTAGATTACTAGTCTAATTTTTTGATTTGTACAGTCGAGTGGTGGAAGCTATATGGGAAAGGTACACCAAATCTACAAAAATTTGCAATTCAAGTGTTGGGTTTAAGATGCAGTGCATCAAGATGTGAAAGGAACTGGAACACATCTGAGCACGTAAGTATTTTATCTTTTTAACACATTTCTGTGCTATTTGAAGTAATATGAACAGCTTTGTGTTTAGTGGATCAGCATGTATGGTTCATCAAGTTATATTTCTGTTTAGATTTCTGTGGACCAGCATGCTATATTTCTGTTAAGTTTGGATCAGCATGCTATATTTTCTATATGCTGTCAGCATGATACATTTGTACTTTTCATAATTTTTGGTTTCTGTAATTACCAGTTCTTAGTGAGTCATAATATGAGTTTAATAGTTTAATATACTTTATAATGACTCTGAACAGATCCATTCAAAGAATTCAAACATGCTTGAACACATGAAGTTGTACTATTTGGTGTATGTCAACTACAACAACATGCTTAGGAATCTTTGTGACAAAACTGTTGCATATGATCCAATATCACTAACAGGAATGAGTAGCTAACAGGAATAATGGAGGACGATCGTGTTCATAGTGATGAGGATTTAACTTGGACCATGGTTGGAGAAGAATGGGTAGGAGAGCAGTCTAGAAGAGAAGAACAAGGTCTTCTCATTTATCATCATCAAAACCTTCATCATCTTCAAGACCTGCATCTTATGTAAGCTTAATTGATGACGATTCGGAGGAAGAAGTGGTTGACAAATTTGACGATGATGGCATAGTCTATGGTTCTAATCAAGTTTGGTCAATGGTTTTAAACAATTTGGTTTAAGCAATTTGTGTTGAACTTTTTGGTTGAATGCATTATGAGTTATTTAAATGGTATTTAGTAATTTGAATGGCATTTGGTTTGTTTTTACTTGAGTGCGCATTTTTTAAGGCCCTTTGGGGTCTTTGCGCTTTGAGTTTGTTTTTGACAACTATGATGAGTCATTAGTAAGGCTTGTTTCTTATTGTATTTCAAGATTATAGTTGAAGTTTATTGTCTTATTTTAATTGTTTTTGACAACCCTGGAAATTTATTAAACTTAAGGACGAAAGCTGCAAGTGGAGGTTCACGATAGGGACGATTTCTGTAATTAACTCTACTTTTTTTTTGAGTTAATTACAGAAATCGTCCTTGTCGTGAACCCCTACTTGCAGCTTTCGTTCTTAAGTTTAATAAATTACAGCTTTAGTCCAAAAAAACTTTGCATAGTCAACACTTTTGGTCCTGACCATAAACGTCCGTTAAAAAGGAGGTCACGTGTCAGGCATGTGATGGGTAATTTCGTAATTTAGCTTAGAGTTAATTACAGATTTCGTCCCTATCGTGAACCACCACTTTCAGCTTTGGTCCTTAGGTTTTAATAATTACACTTTTAGTCCAAAAAATTTATAAATACAGAAACAAAAAACATAACTTATTTACCAGATTATCATCATCTTCATCTAACTACAACACCAAATTTATATAAATCTAGAAAAATATAAACAAAAAAAAATAAAATTTCCCAACAATTATTTGAAATAATTTGATTCATCAAAAATCCATCGAACTAAACAAAAATATCTTCGATCTATATCTACATCTACATCATCGAGCTATATATAGATATATATCCGATCTAAATCTATATCTCTTTCATTTCTGGTAACAACTCCAACACATAAAAAAAACTGGTGGAAGAAAGAGTATATGGATATAGATATGATTTTATGTATGGAGGAAAGAAAAATTTAATAGGGGTATATATTTTATATGTATATATCTGCCACCAGTTTTTTTATGTGTTGGAGTTGTTACCAGAAACGAAAGAGATATAGATTTAGATCGGATATATATATATATATATAATATAGATGTAGATATAGATAAGATATTTATTATTTATTATATATATATACATATATATATATATATATATATATATATATATATATATATATATATATATATATATATATATATATATATATATATATATATATATATATATATATATATATATATATATATATATATATATATATATATATATATATATATATATATATATATATATATATATATATATATATATATATATATATATATATATATATATATATATATATATATATATATATATATATATATATATATATATATATATATATATATATATATATATATATATATATATATATATATATATATATATATATATATATATATATATATATATATATATATATATATATATATATATATATATATATATATATATATATATATATATATATATATATATATATATATATATATATATATATATATATATATATATATATATATATATATATATATATATATATATATATATATATATATATATATATATATATATATATATATATATATATATATATATATATATATATATATATATATATATATATATATATATATATATATATATATATATATATATATATATATATATATATATATATATATATATATATATATATATATATATATATATATATATATATATATATATATATATATATATATATATATATATATATATATATATATATATATATATATATATATATATATATATATATATATATATATATATATATATATATATATATATATATATATATATATATATATATATATATATATATATATATATATATATATATATATATATATATATATATATATATATATATATATATATATATATATATATATATATATATATATATATATATATATATATATATATATATATATATATATATATATATATATATATATATATATATATATATATATATATATATATATATATATATATATATATATATATATATATATATATATATATATATATATATATATATATATATATATATATATATATATATATATATATATATATATATATATATATATATATATATATATATATATATATATATATATATATATATATATATATATATATATATATATATATATATATATATATATATATATATATATATATATATATATATATATATATATATATATATATATATATATATATATATATATATATATATATATATATATATATATATATATATATATATATATATATATATATATATATATATATATATATATATATATATATATATATATATATATATATATATATATATATATATATATATATATATATATATATATATATATAGAAAGTGAAGTTATATATATATATATATATATATAAATATTATATAATATATATATATATATATATATAAAGTTTTTTTGACTAAAACTGTAATTTATTAAACTTAAGGACGAAAGCTGCAAGTGGAGATTCACGATAGGGACGATTTCTGTAATTAACTCTACTTTTTTTTCGCCAATCGGGTTCGTAAACGTCTTCACAAATGTGGTATACTCCGGATAGGTATCATCGCCCAAATAGTATCGGGCTTTGTAGTTGTGGTTGATGAATTCACCTGATACTGTTGGGTAGTATTCCTCAGATCCAAAAGTGATGCACCTGCTGAGATCATCTCTCTCATCAAAAGAATTGAACTCAAGTATACTCGAAAAGTTTGTCAGTTGCGAAGTGATAATGATACTGAATTTCAAAATAAGGTACTTGAAACATTTTGCAATGACACTGGCATCTCTCAAAACTTCTCATCGGCACACTCTCCAGAGCAGAATGGAGTTGTGGAAAGAAAGAATCGCACACTGATAGAAGCAGCCAGAAGTATGTTATCTGAATCAGGTCTTCCCACCAGTTTTTGGGCTGAAGCAGTTGCAACTGCTTGTCACACCCAAAACCGGTCAGTCTACATCAAGAGACATAAGAAGACTGCCTATGAAGTACTCAGGAATCGAAAACCAAATATTGGATACTTTCATGTATTTGGTTGTCCAGTTTATATTTTAAACGATTCCAGTCAGCTTGGAAAGTTTGATGCAAAAGCTGATGAAGGGGTATTTTTAGGTTATTCAGATTTTCGAAAGGCCTTTAGAGTTTATAATTATAGACTCCAAAAGGTTCATGAGACAATTCATGTCACATTCGATGAATCAACTGAAGCAATCAACAAAAGACCAAGCCTTGATATTTCTCCAGTCATTCCAATAAATTTTGGCGAAACTGACCAAGTTCATCAGTTAGTTGTTTCACCAAAAGATGTTTCCAGTTACTACAAATTGGAACCAGTTAAGAAGAAGAGTACCACCAGTGACACATCATTCTATCCCTCCATCAATTTCAACTTACCACAAGAATTGGTGATTGGATCTGAAGTACGTGCCACTCCAATATCAGCACCAGTTCAAACTCCAACTTCTCCAATTCTTCAAGAAATGCCTTGGAAAACTTAGATAGATTTAATCGAACAAGTCTCTCCAGTTCACACTTATACAGATACAAGGACTGAAAAAGACTTGCCAATATTTCTAGACAAATAGGGGGAATTTGTTAGGACCAGTTTACTGGTAAACTGGCCAGTCTCCAGTTGCACCTGGAGACCCAGTGAATCTGGAGACCCAGAAGATTTGTCCATAAATATATTGAAGTCCAGTTGCATCGTACAGTTAACGCAACTGAAGACTTCCTCCAGTTGAGAACTAACCAGTTGAAGAATCCTTCCAGTTGAAGTCGAAGACAACAAGTGGAAGATAGAGAATGACAATGGCAGCGAAGCCCAGTTGACATTCTAGTCAGTTACAAACTGGAGACCGTCAGTGGAAAGCCTTTACAAAGCTTTACACTGATTACGAGGAAGACCTTTATGCTTTATGTGCTATTAACTGGACAATAACAATTGTCTATGTTTAAAGTACAAAAGTACATAAAGCAGGTTGAATAAAGTGACTTTATGTCATACTTTATACAGCATTTAATTGGAAGTCATATTGCTTCCTTAAATGCTCTCAACCATATTTGTACGATAAAGTTGGAATCCCAATGACAACTTCATCTATAAATAGAGGTCTTTGCACAACCAAGAAACAACTTTGCATATTCAGACATTTGCATTTCTTGGTGAACTTGTGCAATATTCTCTCAATCGTAAAAAGGAACATTTCACAACTTTAAGTGTTTCGATTGTTGAAGAGAATTTCCAAGTATTAGATCATTGTACTTCATAGGTTGTTAGGATATTTACATATTTGTATTATCTTGGTTCCGCAACAACCTTGTAATTTATTTAACTATAATAAATAAATTACACTTGAAAAATTACATATCGATCTCACCAGATTTACTTTACAAGTATTTATTTACTGCATTGTCTTTACTTATTACACTTTGTCACCTTAATAAGTAATCTATCCATTAACCTGGTATATACATACTGTAACTGGTCGTCTCCAGATCAGTGTGTATATTGCAAAGTAACCTCACCATCGACATAGAGGTGTCTTCAGGTAGTACCATCTATTGAGTTGGGACTTACAAGATCTGATCAGATATGAAGACATTCCAATTGAAGTCAAAGACAACCAATGGAAGATAGAGAATGACAATGGCAGCGAAGCCCAGTTAACATTCTATTCAGATAGAAACTGGAGAACATCAGTTTAAAGCCTTTACAAAGTTTTACACTGATTACGAGGAAGACCTTTATGCTTTATGTGCTATTAACTGGACAATAACAATTGTCTATGTTTAAAGTACAAAAGTACATAAAGCAGGTTGAATAAAGTGACTTTATGTCATACTTTATACAGCATTTAATTGGAAGTCATATTGCTTCCTTAAATGCTCTCAACCATATTTGTACGATAAAGTTGGAATCCCAATGACAACTTCATCTATAAATAGAGGTCTTTGCACAACCAAGAAACAACTTTGCATATTCAGACATTTGCATTTCTTGGTGAACTTGTGCAATATTCTCTCAATCGTAAAAAGGAACATTTCACAACTTTAAGTGTTTCGATTGTTGAAGAGAATTTCCAAGTATTAGATCATTGTACTTCATAGGTTGTTAGGATATTTACATATTGTATTATCTTGGTTCCGCAACAACCTTGTAATTTATTTAACTATAATAAATAAATTACACTTGAAAAATTACATATCGATCTCACCAGATTTACTTTACAAGTATTTATTTACTGCATTGTCTTTACTTATTACACTTTGTCACCTTAATAAGTAATCTAACCATTAACCTGGTATATACATACTACAACTGGTCGTCTCCAGATCAGTGTGTATGTTGCAAAGTAACCTCACCATCGACATAGAGGTGTCTTCAGGTAGTACCATCTATTGAGTTGGGACTTACAAGTGGTATCAGAGCAGAAGGCTAATATATTTGCCTAGATCTGCTTAGATGACTACTACTGAAGGTGAGGATGGTTCTGGTCAAGGTGAAAACCCTAATGTTAATAATCCACCTATTCAAAATGTTAATACTAATCCTCCTCCTCCTCCTACTCCACCTAACCATGTCCATGTACATTATTCCAATACTCATGTTCCCAAATTCGATGGAAACATCGAGACCTTTGGTACATGGAAGGCCAGAATGCTCTTGCATTTTGGTGGGATAGAGAGATACATGTTGAGAATCCTTAAGGATGGCCCACATGTACCCATGTCTCAAGGGGTGAGCCCATTTTTTGATCCTACTGGATCTAGAAGAGGCTCTAGAGAAAAGCCTGAAGACCATTGGTCTGATGAGGATCGCAGACTGGTGGACTTGGACACCAGACTGAAAAACATGATCCTTGGGGCTGTTCCTGAAGACCTTATTCCAACACTTGTGTTGTTCCCTAGTTCCAAGGCAATGTGGGATGAATTGGTTCTTCAGTTTGAAGGAGGTGATGACACCATTGTCACCAGGAAAGTTACTTTAAACAAGAAGTATGAATCCTTCTTTGCTTTACCCAATGATAGCCTGAGTGGTACTTATACCAGATTCACCAGTGTGATTAATCAATTGAGAGGGCTGGGTGTAGAGAAGGATAATGATATTCTTCTTGAGAAGTTTTGTGATATTCTTCCTTCCAAATGGGAAAACATGATTCTTGTCCTAAGACAAGGAAAAAACATGCACAACCACACTCTTGCATCTCTTTATGAAGCCTTCAGATTCACTGAAGATAATAATGCACAGAGACTGGTGGCTGAGCATGATGCTTTAAATCATGCTCAGAGTTCAAAGGTTTCTAGTATAACTGAGAAACCTTGTGCTGCTTTAATATCTACTGAGAATGTCCAGTCACATTCTATGAAGGAGATGTTGAACAGTTTTCTGAACTCAGGTCTGACCACTGAAATCAGTGATGATTGTGATGAAACTGACAATGATGATCTGGTAGCCATGATTGCTAAAACCTTTAACAGGTTTAAGCATAAATCTAATAGATTTAATGGTTCCAACAATGCTTCCAGCTCCAACTCTCTGGATAAGACCAATCTTACATGCTATAAGTGTGGCAAGAAAGGTCATTTCATGAAGGAATGCAGATCTAGTCAGTTGAACAATCAAACTGGTCGTCTCCAGATCAGTGTGTATGTTGCAAAGTAACCTCACCATCGACATAGAGGTGTCTTCAGGTAGTACCATCTATTGAGTTGGGACTTACAAGTGGTATCAGAGCAGAAGGCTAATATATTTGCCTAGATCTGCTTAGATGACTACTACTGAAGGTGAGGATGGTTCTGGTCAAGGTGAAAACCCTAATGTTAATAATCCACCTATTCAAAATGTTAATACTAATCCTCCTCCTCCTACTCCCCTAACCATGTCCATGTACATTATTCCAATACTCATGTTCCCAAATTCGATGGAAACATCGAGACCTTTGGTACATGGAAGGCCAGAATGCTCTTGCATTTTGGTGGGATAGAGAGATACATGTTGAGAATCCTTAAGGATGGCCCACATGTACCCATGTCTCAAGGGGTGAGCCCATTTTTTGATCCTACTGGATCTAGAAGAGGCTCTAGAGAAAAGCCTGAAGACCATTGGTCTGATGAGGATCGCAGACTGGTGGACTTGGACACCAGACTGAAAAACATGATCCTTGGGGCTGTTCCTGAAGACCTTATTCCAACACTTGTGTTGTTCCCTAGTTCCAAGGCAATGTGGGATGAATTGGTTCTTCAGTTTGAAGGAGGTGATGACACCATTGTCACCAGGAAAGTTACTTTAAACAAGAAGTATGAATCCTTCTTTGCTTTACCCAATGATAGCCTGAGTGGTACTTATACCAGATTCACCAGTGTGATTAATCAATTGAGAGGGCTGGGTGTAGAGAAGGATAATGATATTCTTCTTGAGAAGTTTTGTGATATTCTTCCTTCCAAATGGGAAAACATGATTCTTGTCCTAAGACAAGGTAAGACCTGCACAACCACACTCTTGCATCTCTTTATGAAGCCTTCAGATTCACTGAAGATAATAATGCACAGAGACTGGTGGCTGAGCATGATGCTTTAAATCATGCCAGAGTTCAAAGGTTTCTAGTATAACTGAGAAACCTTGTGCTGCTTTAATATCTACTGAGAATGTCCAGTCACATTCTATGAAGGAGATGTTGAACAGTTTTCTGAACTCAGGTCTGACCACTGAAATCAGTGATGATTGTGATGAAACTGACAATGATGATCTGGTAGCCATGATTGCTAAAACCTTTAACAGGTTTAAGCATAAATCTAATAGATTTAATGGTTCCAACAATGCTTCCAGCTCCAACTCTCTGGATAAGACCAATCTTACATGCTATAAGTGTGGCAAGAAAGGTCATTTCATGAAGGAATGCAGATCTAGTCAGTTGAACAATCAAACTGGTCCTCCTGTCCCTAATAACAATCGGGCTAATGATAGCTATAAAGCTAAATACAAGAAGCTTAAAGCCCAGATTGCCTTACTGTCCATGGAAAAAGAGAAAAATCAGTGCATGATTGCACAAACTGAAGGAAAGTGGGAATACTCTGATGACTCATCTGATGATGATGAAGAGATTAGGGACATGTGTTTCATGGCTTTGGAAGACCAACAACATGTGGTGAAAGATGATGTCATTTCTGGTAGATGGGTGGACATCATTTTGAAAAAGGTTTGTGAATATGACATTCAACTTGACACAGAACTGAAACTGGAGATTGTCAAATCCTGGATAAGGGCATCTGGATTAAATTATGATGGTTTTTCAAACACCATTGATGCACAGAAAAATGCTTATAAATCTGGAGATGTGCACATGGCAAGTATCATTCCAGATATCCATACCATGCCTCCAGCTCTTAGGCCAGTTACCCCATATGATCAGCCTACAAATATCAAAACTGAACCAATTGAGACCAGCCCCTCTGAGGTTAAACCTGGAGCTAAACAGGCTAAAGCTCCAGCTAAAAAGGCTGCTGGTGATAAGCCTTTACCTCAAAATTCCAAGGAGCCCAAGAATCGTAAGACTAAAACTCCAGCTGAACCTAGGTCCAAGGTTCAACAGCCTACTGAAAATGATGTTTTATCAAGACTGGAAAGTCAACTCCAACTTTTGTCCAGGCAAGTTCAGAGTTGCACTGCCAGAATTAAAAATCTGGAAGGAGCCTCGTCTCCTCCAGTTGAAAAAGAAAATATCAAAACCCCATTGAAACAAAAACAAAAATTTGCTCAATCTGGAGCTAAAAAAGCAAAGAAAAAGGGGAACAAATATCAAGTACCAATCGTTTTTACTCCTGCACCTGGAGCTGATAAAATAGCTCCAGATACAGCATCCAGTTCAACACCACAACAATCAACTGAGACTTCTGAAGTGAAGTCCAGTGAACCCATCAAGAAAAGATGGGTTCACAAAAATAACTGATGATTTTTGTGGGTGTGCATGGCGATCGAAAGAAAAACACCTGGTATCTGGACAGCGCAGCTAGCCGGATGTAAGCCCCTGCTGGAAGAGTTCACTGTCCAAGATGGACCGGCAGTGACATTTGGTAATGATGAGAATGAAAAGACTGAAGGATATGGTGTGCTCAATAACGGACAGGTCGAATTCAAAAGAGTTGCATTTGTGAATGGTTTGAAATACAACCTGATCAGTGTAAGCCAACTTTGTGATGATGGCTACAGAGTTTTGTTCGATATTGCTCAAGGCACCATATTTAACAAGGATTGGAAAGTGGTGATGCTTGCACCAAAGAAGGGAAATGTGTACATCATGGATATGGAACCAGCTCTAAAAGAGCAGTGTTTCTATACCAAGGTTGATGAGGATACCAACTGGTTATGGCATAAAAGATTATCCCATCTTAATTTTAAAAATATTAACAAATTGTCTCGAAAACAATTGGTGGATGGGATACCTCAGATTTCTTTCAATAAAGAAAAGCCATGTCCAGGGTGTGAGATGGGCAACCAGAAAAGAGCCAGTTTCAAGACAAGGCAAAACTTTAGCATCACTGAACCTCTTCACATGCTTCATATGGATCTTTTTGGTCCAGTGAATGTTCAAACTAGAGCTGGAAAGAAGTACACTCTAGTTGTGGTTGATGAATTCACCAGATACTGCTGGGTGGTATTCCTCAGATCCAAAAGTGATGCACCTGCTGAAATCATCTCTCTCATCAATATAATTGAGCTCAAGTACACTCGAAAAGTTTGTCAGTTACGAAGTGATAATGGCACTGAATTTCAGAACAAAGTGCTTGAAACATTTTGTAATGACACTGGCCTCTCTCAAAACTTCTCATCAGCACATTCTCCAGAGCAAAATGGAGTTATGGAAGAAAGAATCGCACACTGATAGAAGCGGCCAGAAGTATGCTATCTGAATTAGGTCTTCCCACCAGTTTTTGGGCAGAAGCAGTGGCAACAGCTTGTCACACCCAAAACCGGTCAGTCTACATCAAGAGACACAAGAAGACTGCCTATGAAGTACTCACGAATCAAAAACAAAATATTGGATATTTCCATGTATTTGGTTGTCCAGTTTATATTTTAAATGATTCCAGTCAGTTTGGAAAGTTTGATGCAAAAGCTGATGAAGGTGTATTTCTAGGCTATTCAGATATTCGAAAGGCTTTTAGAGTTTATAATTATAGACTCCAAAAGGTTCATGAGACAATTCATGTCACATTCGATGAATCAAATGATGCAATCAATAAGAGACCGAACCTTGATATCTCTCCAATCGTTCCAATAAATTTTGGTGAAACTGACCAAGTTCATCAGTCAGTTGTTTCACCAGATAATGTTTAGTTCAAAAGAAGAAAACCACCAGTGATACATCATTTTATCCCTCCATCAGTTTCAACTTACCACAGAAACAGGTGATTGGATCAGATGTACGTGTCACTCCAATATCAGCACCAGTTCAAACTCCAACTTCTCCAGTTCTTCAAGAAATGCCTTCAACTGAAGAATTTCATGATGCAAATCATGACCTCATTGACTCTGATGAGGATATAGAAGTAGTTTGGGCTGATCCTCCTCCAGTTGTAACACCTGAAGAGGATCACCAGGTGACTTGCACTGATATTGTAGTTCACCAGCCTAGTCAATACACTAAATGGACTCGAGCACATCTAATTGAACAGATTGTTGGAGATCCAAGTAGTGGGGTTCAGACTAGAAGAGCCACAAGTGAGCAATGCTTGAACGTCACCTTCTTATCACTAATTGAACCGAAGAAGATTGACGAGGCTATGGCAAATCCAAGCTGGGTAGAAGCTATGCAAGAAGAGCTTATCCAGTTCGAAAGGAAAAATGTATGGGAACTTGTTCCTTGTCTACCAGGGTTAAATAAAGAACCCATTGGTACAAGATGGGTCTACCGAAACAAGATGGATGAAGATGGCAATGTTGTAAGAAACAACGCCAGATTAGTTGCCAAGGGTTATTGTCAAGCAGAGGGCGTTGACTTTGATGAGACTTTTGCTCCAGTTGCAAGACTTGAAGCCATCAGAATATTCTTGGCTTATGCAACCCATCTGCAGTTCAAAGTCTTCCAGATGGATGTCAAAAGTGCGTTCCTTAATGGAACACTGGAAGAAGAAGTGTATGTTAAACAGACTCCAGGCTTCATTGATGAGAAGCATCCTCACTGGGTATATAGACTGAACAAAGCTTTGTATGGTCTAAGACAAGCCCCAAGAGCCTGGTATGACACTTTAACTAAACATCTTCTCAAAAATGGCTTTCAAAGAGGTGCAATTGATAATACCTTATTTATCTTGAAAGAAAAAGGTAATATCTTACTGGTACAAATTTATGTTGATGATATTATATTTGGTTCAACTGATGATGCAATGTGTAAAAGGTTTTCTAAAATCATGTCATCTGAGTATGAAATGAGTTTAATGGGTGAATTAACATTTTTCTTGGGTCTTCAGATTAAGCAAACTGAAAATGGTATTTTCATAAACCAAGAAAATATGTCAGAGATTTGTTAAGAAAATACAAATATGATTCAATCCCATCTAAAAACACACCTATTGCAGCACCTTTATATTTGGACTTTGACCCAACTGGCAAACCAGTAAACACCACTGAATATCGTGGTATGGTTGGTTCACTGATGTATTTAACTGCCAGTCGACCAGATATAATATTTGCAACATGTCTATGTGCCAGATTTCAGGCTAACCCAAAAGAATCACATTTGCATGCTGTTAAGCGCATCTTTAGATACCTGAAAGGGTGTCCTAGCCTTGGTCTTTGGTATCCCAAAGGCTCAGGGTTAGATCTAATGGGTTATTCAGATAAAGATCATGCAGGTTGTAAGATAGATAGAAAGTCAACAACTGGAGGCTGTCATTTCCTTGGAGGAAAACTGGTGAGTTGGACCAGCAAGAAGCAGACGTCAGTCTCTATGTCCACTACTGAGGCAGAGTACATTTCTGCGGCCAGTTGTTGTGCCCAGATTCTCTGGATCAAGAACCAGTTACTAGATTATGGTCAGAAGTATACAAGGACCCCAATCTTTTGTGACAACACCAGTGCAATTGCTATATCTCACAACCCAGTGATGCACTCAAAGACAAAGCATTTTATTCGTGATCATGTTATGAAAGGAGACATTGAAATTCATTTCATCCCCACTGACAAACAACTCGCTGATGTTTTTACAAAACCTCTTGATGAGAAAACTTTTAAACATCTCATCAGCGAATTGGGAATGTTAAATCCTTAAAACTGGTGATCAACCAGATTTCATAACGTTGGAAAAATACTTGGTCAATATTTGTGACATGTGATGGTACTCAAGTGTATTTTCCACTTGCAACCGTCGTATGACGTGTGAAAGACATTTTTGTAAAAATATGAACCTTTTTATGGGGATTGTAAAAGATAGTGGGCGCGTGGGAATACCAGCCGTCGTAGCATTTAATGCTGACTTGATGGTATTAAATATTTTTGAAATTCAAATTTTCAATAAATCAAAATATCTTTTGTTTTAGAAAATTTGGGGATTAAAATAATGTTTTTATATTTATAGTGGGATTTACTACCCTTATAAATACCCCACATTTACTCCGATTACCATTTACTTTCTTTTCACATTCTCTCATTTACTTCTCAATCATCAACAATTGCTTATTTTCTCTCTCTGCTCAATAAATCAAAATATCTTTTGTTTTAGAAAATTTGGGGATTAAAATAATGTTTTTATATTTATAGTGGGATTTACTACCCTTATAAATACCCCACATTTACTCCGATTACCATTTACTTTCTTTTCACATTCTCTCATTTACTTCTCAATCATCAACAATTGCTTATTTTCTCTCTCTGCTCAATAAATCAAAATATCTTTTGTTTTAGAAAATTTGGGGATTAAAATAATGTTTTTATATTTATAGTGGGATTTACTACCCTTATAAATACCCCACATTTACTCCGATTACCATTTACTTTCTTTTCACATTCTCTCATTTACTTCTCAATCATCAACAATTGCTTATTTTCTCTCTCTGCTCAATAAATCAAAATATCTTTTGTTTTAGAAAATTTGGGGATTAAAATAATGTTTTTATATTTATAGTGGGATTTACTACCCTTATAAATACCCCACATTTACTCCGATTACCATTTACTTTCTTTTCACATTCTCTCATTTACTTCTCAATCATCAACAATTGCTTATTTTCTCTCTCTGCTCAATAAATCAAGAACCCTAATTCCTAAATTCTCATTTTCAATTTCATATCGAAATCAAATGGCACCAAAATCATCCAAATCTAGAGATGTTAATCTCTTAACCGTCCCATATGATCCCTCACCAGATGTCAAACAGGCATCTGGTGCCCCTGGAAACACTCACCTCATCAAGTTAAATCCAAACAATCCGATGGCGAGTTTAAAGGGGACTCAAGGCGCCAATACTCTTATTGGTAGAATCCAACGATTTCTAAGGGATTCTCCAATTGGTGTCACTTTCTCTGCAAACCCACGCAAGATGTATCACGAATACGTGTGTGAGTTTTGGTACACCGCTTCCTTATCTGCTGACTGTTCTTCTATCTCTTTCACCTTAAAAAGTGGAACAGTCCGGTGTACCCTTACGGCAGAAACTTTGAGGGATGCCCTACACCTCAATTATTGGAGACAAAGTGAGTCTCCAGTTTTCATCTCCCCAAATCAAAATTTTCGATAGGTTCTCCTTGATATGGGACACAAGGATTGCCTAGAAAATGGGGTCTTGAAAACAAAAGGTGCTATGAACATGAAGGGCCTTACAGCTTCATGGAGGTATTTCTTCATACACCTTGTAGAAAGTATGGGTGGGAGTTCTGGTGGACTTGACCAGATTAACTCCTCACAAGCAGAAATGGCATTCTGCTTGTGGAACGGATTGAGAGTAGACTTTGCAGAAATACTTTTCAGAAGTTTGGTGCAGAAACTGAAGGGCACCAGGGGACTATGTATCCCCTTCTCCAGGTATCTCTCTCTCTGTTTTAAACATATCCTGGGCAGTTAAGAATACAAAAACACTACTTCACTTTACACTGTCCCGGATTTGTTAAGGAATCTTGACTCCTTGGTATATGAAACTGGGGAGGTTGAGATTCCTCAAAGAATGCAGCTGGCATTCACAAAAACTGATGCACCAATACCAGGTGAGTCGGAAAGGCAACTGGGCGGGCCTCAAAACAGTGAGGGACCCACCGGTTCGTCCTCTGGCACAATGGCAGTTGTTGGGCCTGAACAACCGCCAAACCCCGCCAGTTCCAGTCAGTCAGTTCCTACAGATTCAGCTGGAGGCCTCCAAATAGGTCCTCCAGTTACACAAAAGGCTCCACGAACACGTCGCCCTAGGCCTCAGTCAGTACGAGCCACTGACAGTAGTACCCCAGCCAACCCTCCAGTTTCCTCCCAACAGGATGCTGGAGATAGTCAAAGGGAAAACCTACAAGCAACCACTTCCGCAATTTCTGTAGGAGGAAGTGGTGAAGAGAATACTGGGGTCGCCCAACCCAGAGTAGAGTTAGAGTCTGCACAAAGTGTCGATGGCCAAACTTCTAACACTGCTATTACACGAACTGATGATGTTGCTGACCAGTCACAACTGGCAACTGAAGTTCCAATCTCTTCAGCCAGTGATGTTATGACTGAGGATAGAGCAGTTATAACTGAGGCAACCCCTGTGACCTCTATTCCTGGCGATGATGTCACCACGACTGAGCCAACAACTGATGTTACTCTCCAGGAAACTGGAAAAGTACATCAAGAGACTGATCATGAAGATCAGCCATCAGTTGCATTCATGGATTTGGACATGGATGTTAATGACGATGAAATCCAAATAGAGTCTTCAGACTCTGAAGGAACTGCTTCAGACATTGAGATTTTTGATTCTTCTGTAAAAGATCAAAACCCTTCATCTCGTGTCTCGCCTCCAGATGCTTCAATTTCAATTTTATCATCTCACTCAAATGAGCCTTCTGAAACTCCATTTCCCACTTACAGCTATGTGTCTAGCAATAGACGTATGGCACCATCACCATCTGGTAGGATCTCACTTCTTCGAGATATGCCACCACCACCGCCGCCGTTGGACACACCTGAGCATTCTCAGCATGTCCAACAACTTGATCTTTCTCATCGTCCTTCTTCTTTTCCAACCCCTGGTTCAATTTCTCTCTCAGCCACTGAGTTGCTGACTGAGGAGGTTTCCTTTAATGTGCCTCCTCCAGTTACTCCAGTGGTCCCTGCTGCTGGTCCAGTGACAACTTCCCCTCCGTCACTGGACACTCAACTTGTGTCTTTCCAAACCGACATCCAAAACCTGATCAAACGGGTGGAGGATGTTCATAAGACCATTGAGAAAAATGCCAAGTCTATCTCCAAGTACAACAAAGACAGTTTGACAAACCAGAAAGTGGTTGACTTGGGGATAAACAAATTTGCAACAAATGAACACTTGGTATTTAACAAGCTCAACGAGTTGGTCACTGGCTGCAATAATCTGGCCACTTCTTTGAAAGAAGCCTTTGACCTTACTCAGACCAAAGTCACAACATCTATTTCCAACCTGCTGGGTAATACTGTTAGATCATCAAAGGTTGAACTGAAGGAAATAGAAAAACAGATCAAGGAATTAGTTGAAAGACCTGCAATTAATGTGACTGAGCTTGGGCAGCAGTTGGCTACTTCAGTTGGTCAGACGATAAATGATACCTTGGTCGCCAGAGAAGCACAATTGATTGAAAGGGTGATGTCTGAGATCACCAAGCTTACACCTCCTCAGGTTGATCTGGCCCCACTAACTAATGAGATCAACCAGTTGAGGGGTAGCATAAACGCTCTGAATACCCAGGTATCTACTCATACAACAGCCATTGATAAACTTACAACTGAAGTAGAGAATTTGGAGAAGAAAGAAGAGGAAAAGGAAAGTGTGGTTGCTGGTCTCTCCACTGATGATGCTCAGTTGTTACAAGATCTGAAAACTGGTCAGACACAAGTTGCTGCTAATGTGCTGACCCAGTCTAGAGAGACCAACCACTTGTGGAGATCCTTCAGAATGATGTGCACCATTTTCAAATAGTGCAAGGACTTACAATCATGGCAGCCTCTTGACAGGTTGCCATTCAATAATGTTGATTGGGATATGATAAGGGCAGGTCTAGATGCTGCCAAGGGGGAAAGAAGTGCAGTCCTTGCACCAAGTCTAACTGAAGGAACCTCCAGTAGAAGACAAGTTGTTGCTGCTGCCAGTACTAAAGCTGGTCAGCATACAACTGAAAAGGCGATTGTGGTAGCTTCTGGTACTGAGGCCAGTCAGCAGATGATAGACCAGTTTGAAGATGTGATTGATAGGGGGAATGAGAACAAAGGCAAGGGCAAAGCAATTGAAGAAACTGCCCAGCTGGCCAAAGATACACCTATGCTAGAAACTGGCAACATCGATCAGCTTCCATCAATAACTGAAAGGGAGAGTAAGAGACTGGCTGCTGTTGGCAATCAATTTAAAGAAAGAAGGTTGCAAAGAAAGGAAGACCAAAGGGCTGCCAGGTCTCGAATCTTGAACCTAGATGCTGCTTTACTGGGCATCACACTGGAGCAATATCAGCGAGTCAGAAGTGATCAAAGGATAGTTGGTATGGTGAATGAAATGTTGGACATTCAACTTGACCAAGAATATCCAGATGATGAGGCTGAATTTGATGCCAAGAACACGAATGTATCTTTGGAGAAGGTAAGAGAGCTTAGGGCTGGTGGGATTCAAAGAAGAATCGAAAATGTTCAAAAAGTTGTTAAAAGAGTGTTGAATCCACCAAGACCCAGGGCACAATCTAAACTAAAGCCGTTGCCCAAAGATGCTGATCTGAGAACCTTTGTTGAACCAACTGGAGAGGTGTCTAATGGTGACATAAAGGCTGCTGTGCATTATGCCTTATCTGGGTCTACTAAGATTGCCAATGAAAGTGAAGCTAGAGCCTATTATTCATCAATAATGGCTAAAAGAAAACACACTGGAAAGATCAATGGTGTGAATGTTACTGTCAAGCCTGGAACCAAATACTTCCACGTGCAAGTTAGTTACACCAGAGGGCCACTGGTGACAACTGACAATCCTTCAGTTCTGCAGTATGGGTTCACAGAATGGATGGAGATGGTTGAATTTTTGGAAGCAAAGGAACAAAAGAATAGGTTTGAGAAGGCCTGGATAAATTTGTTAAAGGGCAAGATACAGCACAAGGAACAAATTGAAAATAGGCTGCATGTTGACCCAGAGGATTCTCAACCTATTGGTTCGTTGACAAAGAGAAGGAAAACTGGTGAAGGGCCATCTGTATAAGTTTTCCTTCTAGTTATCATCTTGTAATTTTATTTTACTCTCTTGTAACGGATGTAAATTTCATTTTCCTGTATAAAATGAAGTTACCAGATTGTAACAACAGGATAGATAACAGATTAAATCTAACAAACTTAAAAGAAATACCCAAGGCATTTAATGATCTATAAAAATGCCTTGGAAAATTTAAATAGATTTAGTCAAGCAAGTCTTTCCAGTTCATACTTGTATAGATACAAGAACTAGAAAAGACTTGGCAATATTTCAGGACAATTAGGGGGAATTTGTTAGGACCATTTTACTGATAAACTGGTCAGTCTCCAGTTGCATCTGGAGACCTGAAGAAATTGTCCAGAAATATATTGAAGTCCAGTTGCAACGTACAGTTAACGCAAATGAAGACTTCCTCCAGTTGAGATCTGATCAGATATGAAGACATTCCAATTGAAGTCAAAGACAACAAATGGAAGATAGAGAATGGCAATGGCAGCGAAGCCCAGTTGACATTCTATTCAGATAGAAACTGGAAAACATCAGTTTAAAGTCTTTACAAAGCTTTACACTGATTACGAGGAAGATCTTTATGTTTTATGTGCTATTAACCGGACAATAACAATTGTCTATGTTTAAAGTACAAAAGTACATAAAGCAGGTTGAATAAAGTGACTTTATGTCATACTTTATACAGCATTTAATTGGAAGTCATATTGCTTCCTTAAATGTTCTCAACCATATTTGTACGATAAATTTCGAATCCCAATGACAACTTTATCTATAAATAGAGGTCTTTGCACAACCAAGAAACAACTTTGCATATTCAGACATTTGCATTTCTTGGTGAACTTGTGCAATATTCTCTCAATCGCAAAAAGGAACATTTCACAACTTTAAGTGTTTCGATTGTTGAAGAGAATTTCCAAGTATAAGATCATTGTACTTCATAGGTTGTTAGGATATTTACATATTTGTATTATCTTGGTTCCGCAACAACCTTGTAATTTATTTAACTATAATAAATAAATTACACTTGAAAAATTACATATCGATCTCACCAGATTTACTTTACAAGTATTTATTTACTGCATTGTCTTTACTTATTACACTTTGTCACCTTAATAAGTAATCTAACCATTAACCTGGTATATACATACTGCAACTGGTCGTCTCCAGATCAGTGTGTATATTGCAAAGTAACCTCACCATCGACATAGAGGTGTCTTCAGGTAGTACCATCTATTGAGTTGGGACTTACACTTACCAATCATGAGGGGCATTCCCCCATTCCCTTGGGGTGGAGGAATGCCCCTAGGGGCATTCCTTTTTTTTAAAATTATTATTTATAAATAAACTAAATAAAACATACTACTTTTTATTAAATAAAAAACACACCACACTAAAAAACCTTACATAAAACATAAAATAAAACTAATCAGAGTCGTCGTCGTCGGTGCTAACATATTCCCGGAGATCTGCGAGCGGATCGGCTGGAGGCTCGAAGTCATGTGGTGTGTTCGCCCAAAGATGGTCAACCAAATCTGCCGTTAGCATGTTGTGGGTTTCACGGTTTTTTACGGCACGCAGATTTTGGATTCGAACTTCCATTGGAGTTTGGTGCCTCCAATAATCCGGATTTAGGCACGGTTCTTGGTCGTTGTAGTCTTGGCATACGGCCTAGTTTTCGTTCTCCAGGATCATGTTATGTAAAATGATACAAGCATAACAAACATCCTGAATAGCTTTTTTGTCCCAATATAGTGTCGGATGTTTTAGAACCTTCCATCGTTTTTTAAGCACACCGAAAGCCCGCTCAATACCCTTTTGTGCCGACTCTTGTTTTTTCTTAAAATGTCTTCTTTTTTCATCAATCGGGTCGGAAAAGGTCTTCACAAATGTAGCATATTCCGGATAGATGCCGTAGCCCAAATAGTAGCCCTTCTCGTAATGGTTTTCGTTTGCCCAAAACGGTGCTGCAAATAAAAGTTAACATTTATAAGTAAACACTTAGAATTAAACATTTAGAATTAACCACTTAAATTAAACATTTACCAGTGGGTGCCAATCCGTTTATAATTTCTTCAAGAATCGGCGATGCTTCGAACACATTGATATCGTTGTGCGAACCTTGCTGTCCATAGTACGCATTCCAAATCCATAGATCGTTGGATGCAACAGCCTGGAGTATCAATGACGGTCTACCCACATGCCCGCTTGTTGGAAGAAAAAGATGAAGAAAGAAGATAGATAGAAAGGTGTAAATATGTGTAGAGATATATATATAAAGGTGGATGGTTAATTAAAAAAAACAATTTTTTTTGTGTTTTCAAAGGCCATCAACGGCCATATGGCCACAAAATGCCAAGACTCCAGACGCGTTTGAAATGAAACTGGGCACGCGAATTAATGGGGCGGAACGCCCCCCGGGACCGAAGTGGGGCGTTCCGGGCGAAAAAGACAAAATGTGATGGGCTACTCCTTTCAGTCTAAATGCATTGATTATATATGCACGTCTTGACAATACTTGGCATGCTCTCTTTTATTTCATTTCTACCCAAACTAATATAGGTATTTTGACATTTAACAGACTTATACAAACTTATGTAAAATAATACTTAATGGTACGATAATCAAAATTCATGGTACATATATCATTTCTCTTCTGTACAATACTTCATATGCATCTTCACTCAAACATTTGCAAAAGTAGAAAGCCCGGTGTCTTAGATACCGAACTTTGCCACATCCACTGAAGTCCGGTATTGTAGACATCGAATGGTCCTAATTTAAGATATGGTCCTAAAAATTAACCCACCCCAACACACACACACACACACACACACATATATATACGGTAGATATCCAGATAGAAAGTAGCTTAAAGAGAAAAGGGCGAGAAGGTTTCCATTTTTTTGAATTTTTTGTACGGATGGGACTAAATTTGAATCAATTGGTGGTAACTAGGAACTTCACTCCAAACATTTGCAAAAGTAGAAAGCCCGGTGTCTTAGATACCGAACTTTGCCACATCCACTGAAGTCCGGTATTGTAGACATCGAATGGTCCTAATTTAAGATATGGTCCTAAAAATTAACCCACCCCAACACACACACACACACACACACACATATATATACACACACACACACACACACACACACACACACACAACACACACACACACACACACACACACACACACACACACACACACACACACACACACACACATATATATACGGTAGATATCCAGATAGAAAGTAGCTTAAAGAGAAAAGGGCGAGAAGGTTCATTTTTGAATTTTTTGTACGGATGGGACTAAATTTGAATCAATTGGTGGTAACTAGGAACTTCACTCCAAACATTTGCAAAAGTAGAAAGCCCGGTGTCTTAGATACCGAACTTTGCCACATCCACTGAAGTCCGGTATTGTAGACATCGAATGGTCCTAATTTAAGATATGGTCCTAAAAATTAACCCACCCCAACACACACACACACACACACACACACACACACACACACACACAAACTCTTACACCACCATACTACTAGCTAGTTACCAAACGGTACCCCGACTAAACACGTAAATGTTAAATATCACACACATACACACACACACACACACACACACACACACACACACATACACACACACACACACACACACACACACACACACACACACACACACACACACACACACACTCACACACACACACACACACACACACACACACACACAACACACACACACACACACACACACACACACACACACACACACACACACACACACACACACACACACACACACACACATATATATACGGTAGATATCCAGATAGAAAGTAGCTTAAAGAGAAAAGGGCGAGAAGGTTCATTTTTGAATTTTTTGTACGGATGGGACTAAATTTGAATCAATTGGTGGTAACTAGGAACTTCACTCCAAACATTTGCAAAAGTAGAAAGCCCGGTGTCTTAGATACCGAACTTTGCCACATCCACTGAAGTCCGGTATTGTAGACATCGAATGGTCCTAATTTAAGATATGGTCCTAAAAATTAACCCACCCCAACACACACACACACACACACACACATATATATACGGTAGATATCCAGATAGAAAGTAGCTTAAAGAGAAAAGGGCGAGAAGGTTCATTTTTGATTTTTTTGTACGGATGGAGACAAATTTGAATCAATTGGTGGTAACTAGGAACTTCACTCCAGACGCGTTTGAAATCAAACTGGGCACGCGAATTAATGGGCCGGAACGCCCCCCGGGACCGAAGTGGGGCGTTCCGGGCGAAAAAGACAAAATGTAATGGGCTACTCCTTTCAGTCTAAATGCATTGATTATATATGCACGTCTTGACAATACTTGGCATGTTTTATTTCATTTCTACCCAAACTAATATAGGTATTTTGACATTTAACAGACTTATACAAACTTATGTAAAATAATACTTAATGGTACGATAATCAAAATTCATGGTACATATATCATTTCTCTTCTGTACAATACTTCATATGCATCATTACACAATATCAGTGGGGAAGTTATACTTTTAATTATCGGATGGTTGAAAAGTTTACAAGATAATAACAATTGTATAAATTAGACTAGTAATTTTTGAGTTGCGTATGTGTAACTAAGTGTATGTCATCTTAGGTGACCAATTAACTTTGAATTACACTAATACATAAAAATAGTAATAGAAATATATAGTTCTATAGACATTATGTGATCGTCACGGTCACCTTTGGCCTCTATGTTGCTCCGTTGCTTCACAATAACTGCTCATGCTCTTGAACCAACTATATCAAAATGGACTGATTACCACTAACTTAGACACTTGGAAGCAAATGATAACATATTAACATGTAATGTCCTTTTGTTGATTCGCCATGGTAGGTTTTTGTTATACTTCCAGATTTTAATAACATATACGTGGTAACTATAGTGAAAGTGTTTATATGACGAGATTTAAAGACAACTTAATTTAATCAGATGATAGTGTTTATATCACCCGAGTTTAAGGACACCTCTAATCAAATATTACAAAAAGTTTTTGTAATGTCTAATTCTTCAATAGCAAAGGAAATACGTTTCCATTTTTTTGAATTTTTTGTACGGATGAGACAAAATTTGAATCAATTGGTGTAACTAGGAACTTCACTCCAAACATTTGCAAAAGTAGAAAGCCCGGTGTCTTAGATACCGAACTTTGCCACATCCACTGAAGTCCGGTATTGTAGACATCGAATGGTCCTAATTTAAGATATGGTCCTAAAAATTAACCCACCCCAACACACACACACACACACACACACATATATATACGGTAGATATCCAGATAGAAAGTAGCTTAAAGAGAAAAGGGCGAGAAGGTTCATTTTTGATTTTTTTTAGCTTGTTTTTTTTATTTTTAATTTTTTTAAAGTTTTTAACATAAACCCATTTAAAAAAAATCAATTTTTTTATAAAAAATTAAAAAATTAAAAAAATACAACGTACACATGTGTATATATCTACACATGTGTTAAGTATAAAAATTTACACATGTGTAGAGATTTATTTTTTATTTTTTTATTTTTTAATTTTTGTTTGAAATGGGTTTTCACTAAAAAAAATTAAAAAATTAAAAAAATGAAAAATGAAAAATAAAGAAGAAAAAATTAAAAATTCCCTCTTCTCTCCTTAAGCAACCTTCGCATTTGACCTCTATGTATATATAATATCGTTATTTTTTATCTTAAGATATCATTATTTATTTCATCCTTTTTTATTATTTATTTCTCTATATTTTTAAAAATAATTATTATCTAATCAAACTTACGACTTTCGATAAAACTTATGTTTTATTTTGTAAGATTAAAAATGCGGTTCTATAAGGAGTTGTTATATGTGTTTATTTTTTTATTGTGGTAGTTAATGATTATCTAAATAGGTTTTAGGTAAAATAAAACAAGTATTAAATTAAAACAAATAAAACAACATATTTCTCTTCACTGAAATCACCGCGCATCATGAAAATCATCGTGCATCAACTGGTTCGTGAATATTCGTGCATCAATTTAACCATGATCTAAGGGTCAAGATCTTGTCTTATTTGTTTTACTTTAATACTTGTTTTACAATACCCAACCCTTATCTAAATATAAAGATATTACTATTACTTATTTTACCTTTAATTATAAAATTATTCCTATTCCTTAAATACATGAACTATATTTTATTTTTAAGAGATTATAGGAAGAATTACTTCTCTATAATCACATCTCATACGTATATTATCATATAGTATACAAATATCGGATTTGTAATTTTCATTAAACTGACTATTACTTTAGTTATTTTGTTTATCTCTATAGTTCCTATGTTTGATTTATAGTTAAATTCTAACATTTAAATCATTTCTATTCTTTTGCTGACCCATTTTCATTACAACAATTATCTTTTGAACTTGTACATTGTACATGTTTAAGCTAGTATGTCATATTTTTTTATTATTATTTATTAAAAGGTTTATTATACTATTATTTACTCCCTTATAAAACAAATCACAATTCCCTCATTTTCAACATTTTATCCTTAAAAAACCCAAAATACCTATAATTTTTAGCAAAATCTCAACACACACACCACATCTATCCAAGATATCTTTAAAATATTTTCCAACCATATCTATCCAAACTAACTCTCTCATTTATTTACTAATTTAAATATTTTTACCTAATATACCTATAATATTCTTAATAAAATTGTTTGCATCATACATCCTTTAACCTATAAAATAACCACAATACGCTTTACATTAATTACTTTTAGAGTTAATTACAGAAATCGTCCTTGTCGTGGTACTCAACTTGCAGCTTTCATCCCTAACTTTCAAAAATTACAGTTTTGGTCCAATTTTTTCGACTCCGTCAACAGTTTTGGTCCTAGCTCGTAACGTCTGTTTAAAAGTATGCACGTGTCAAACACGTGATGGGTATTTTCGTCAATTATTTTCCTTTTCCAAACTTCTATCTTCTTCCCCATAATAACCCCACCTGGCCACATTCTTCAAAATGAATACCAGATTGATTATCAACATTCAACATCAATAACAGTGACCCAATAACAACTACAAACAACAAGTCAATTAATCAAATTTAATTTGTTAACAATAACAACTTGAAAATCAATATCAAACCATCATTATCAAATTACAAATCTCATCTTTAAGTCATCATCATCAACATTAAGATAAACATCATATTTGTCAACAAAAAAAAATCATCCCTAAGATCTATTATGTAATTTGATAGATTAAAAAATAATAATAAACAAGATGTATAGATTATCGTTATACATGCCCAGCAAAGAAAAAAGCCACCATTTGATTTTCAATTTCATACTAATCTTCTATCTATTAATTTTGTCTTCATCACCATTTAATCCAATTTTATTATTTTCACTATAAATCATTTTGAAGTAGTAACATATCGAAAAATTCAGAAGAATCTTATCCATTGAAAAGGATTAATAATATTAATAACAACTTATATTTTACAAACATATAAATAATATTAAAAAAAGAACACATCACAAAATATATTTGACAGTAACCTTTAACCACCACCATCGTACTTGGATCCGGGTTTGGTTCTTCAAGTGCATACCGCAACCGTAACCTTTAACCACCACCACCATACCGCCGCTGCAACCTTCAACAACCACCACCACTACCGTCACTGGAGCTTTCAGCCACCACCACTCCCACCGTCGCAACCTTCAACAACCACCACCACTACCGTCACTGGAGCTTTCAGCCACCACCACTCCCACCGTCGCAATCTTCAACAACCACCACCACTACCGTCACTGGAGCTTTCAGCCACCACCACTCCCACCGTCGCAATCTTCAACCACCACCACCATTTTTCTTGGTCATAGATCTACGATATTTTGGATAGATGTAAAAGATTTGATTATATTTGATTATCCATCCATGATTTTTTTGAGTTGTGGATTATTAATAAAAGTTTTGATATATGTTTTTGTTAGATGTGGATTTGTTGGTGTATTTTGGTTTCTTGTTTCCAAATATCTTTTCTTATTTGGGGGTTGATAGATCTGGTGGTGGTGGGATGATGTTTTAAGGAGGATGATTCATGTATGTACCTATGTATATAGATTTAGTTATTATATAGATATACACATACAAATGTACAGATATATGGATGATGATTATGATAGAAGAAACCGTTTAGAGTTAACTACAATTTTGGTCCTTGTATTAGTCAAATTACCAAATTATCCATCATGTGCAAGGCATGTGATGCGTTTTTAAACGGCCGTTTGTAGTCATGACCAAAAGTGTTGACGGAGTAAAGTTTTTTGGACCAAAAGTGTAATTTTTGAAAGTTAGGGACGAAAGCTGCAAGTGGCGGTCCACGATAAGGACGATTTCTGTAATTAACTCTTACTTTTACATTAATAACCACACTTTATAAGTTGGATCAACTTTATATATTGGATTAAATCTAATGTATGATATTTAGAAAATGATTTTTTTATCCCTTTCTTTTTTACTTTTGTGTGTTTGTTTGATATACCGAAGAGAAAAAGGTTAGGTTATTTTTGATAGTACATGATGCTTTTTTTTGTTAATCTAGTGTGTACCCTCATATACATATTGTGTATTTTACTGATAAGGCATTTCAACAAATAGTTGGAATTTATTGGTAAACATACCCTCATGATAATTTTCTTAAAAACAAAATGAATACTATAAATCATGTATCCTTGGTAAACAAAAATATTTGAATATACATTTCAAAAAGTGAATATTTTCAAAACCAACAATACGAGGAAAACCCTTACAATTGTTAAAAAATTGATCATTGTTGAAAGAAAAATCACCTATTGAACCATTGAATTTCAAATGTTAGTCATCTTACTCAACAATTTTCAACTATTCGTAGGTGGCTGAAGGCTATTTAGTCACGGAAAAAATCCCTATTACGAGGGGAAAAACATATGCCTCTGAGGAGGAGGAGCGAAAATCTTTTATATTATAAGGTGGTCTGTTGTATTCTTGTAAATTGAATGTTTTATTAAGACACTCTAAATGTTTGAATGGTTGCAAACAGTTCTCGCCTTCTTACTTAAAAGATTTGCAATATCCAATACTCTATTTATCGAATTCAAAACTTTTCAAAGTGGTTTCACTAATTCAAGGGTATGGATGTGTTGGGAACGTTCACATGTTCTTTTATTTGTATAAAAACTTGCTTGTTGAACTTTCCAGGTTGATTTTAGGGATGAGAAACCCCCATTCATGTGGTGTACCAAGTCTGCGGTTGAAACGGTAGCATGGAATCGTACAAGGAGTATCAATTGATGGTTAGTACTACTTGTGAATGTGATCCATTCATATAATCATAACCTGTTTGAGATAAAACATATCCAAAATGACTTGACATCATGCAGTTTTAATTGTTTTTTTTTTCTTGTCAATGAATATGATACCCGTCTATATTCTTCAAAAGTCATTCTAAATGTTTGAATGGTTGCAAACAGTTCTCGCCTTCTTACTTAAAAGATTTGCAATATCCAATACTCTATTTATCGAATTCAAAACTTTTCAAAGTGGTTTCACTAATTCAAGGGTATGGATGTGTTGGGAACGTTCACATGTTCTTTTATTTGTATAAAAACTTGCTTGTTGAACTTTCCAGGTTGATTTTAGGGATGAGAAACCCCCATTCATGTGGTGTACCAAGTCTGCGGTTGAAACGGTAGCATGGAATCGTACAAGGAGTATCAATTGATGGTTAGTACTACTTGTGAATGTGATCCATTCATATAATCATAACCTGTTTGAGATAAAACATATCCAAAATGACTTGACATCATGCAGTTTTAATTGTTTTTTTTTTCTTGTCAATGAATATGATACCCGTCTATATTCTTCAAAAGTCATTCTAAATGTTTGAATGGTTGCAAACAGTTCTCGCCTTCTTACTTAAAAGATTTGCAATATCCAATACTCTATTTATCGAATTCAAAACTTTTCAAAGTGGTTTCACTAATTCAAGGGTATGGATGTGTTGGGAACGTTCACATGTTCTTTTATTTGTATAAAAACTTGCTTGTTGAACTTTCCAGGTTGATTTTAGGGATGAGAAACCCCCATTCATGTGGTGTACCAAGTCTGCGGTTGAAACGGTAGCATGGAATCGTACAAGGAGTATCAATTGATGGTTAGTACTACTTGTGAATGTGATCCATTCATATAATCATAACCTGTTTGAGATAAAACATATCCAAAATGACTTGACATCATGCAGTTTTAATTGTTTTTTTTTTCTTGTCAATGAATATGATACCCGTCTATATTCTTCAAAAGTCATTCTAAATGTTTAGTCCTTCAGGTTTTGCTTAAGAAACTTAGATTCCTTATCATGGGGTTGGTTATTATAAAACAGATATTAAGGTAAATGAAATAAGACAAGATCTTGATCCTTAGATTATGACAAAATTGATGCATGAAGATTCATGAATCACAAGTATATATATTGATGCACGGTGATTTTCAATGAAAAGAAATCTATTGTTTTACTTTAATACATTTGATATGTTACCTAGAACCTCCTTATCATATATGATATGTCAATAGATCAAATGTGACTTTTTTCCATAAACAGGACGAAAGGACACAATAGAGATAGCCAAACTGAGGATGCTAAGACAAAAATGAACAGATGCAACTCAAAAGATTTCATGCATAAGCAAGACGAAGATGCTTAGACAAACTTGAAGAATCAAATTGCTTCCCTTGGAAGAGAAAGCCCGAAGCTCGGAGAAGAAATGTGACTTTTTTTTCCATAAACTGGACGCAAGGACACAATAGAGATAGCCAAACTGAGGATGCTAAGACAAAAATGAACAGATGCAACTCAAAAGATTTCATGCATAAGCAAGACGAAGATGCTTAGACAAACTTGAAGAATCAAATTGCTTCCCTTGGAATTTGCTAATCAGTCATTAGGAAAGCTTGTTTCTTATTGTATTTCAAGATTATAATTGAAGTTTATTGTTTTATTTTAATTGTTTTTTACCTGCTTTTAATGAGACATAATTCAAAAGTTTAACTTTTGTGTTTCATCATAATCTTATCCTATTTATTTAAGAGAGCTTAAAAATATCATTTCCTAGTAATCCTTATTTACAGAATTTGTTATGCTCTTTTAGTAACTGTTTTTGCCCATGGGCACACCCACAGTGGCAAAACGCATACCATGTGTGGGTATAATGTTGAACCTGGAGGCATCCCTCTGGCAGTGCATGATCTCTTTGACATGATACAGCAGGTATTATTACCTATTTGTAGCTTTAATCAACACTTACTGAAACGTAAACATTTCTCATTTATTTCCTGAAAGCTGGAGAGTTTTGTTTGAGAATGTCCTACATGGAGATCTACAACGATGAATCATCGATTTGTTGGCCCCAAAACACCAAAAGCTTAAATTTCATGTAAGCGTCGAGGTACAAGCTAAAGATTTCCGTTCTACTCATCCATGGTTTTTTTACAACAAAGTCTCACTTCCTTTTATTAATACCAACAAATTTATGATACATAAGTAGTAATTTTATCTATGGACATTGCCATAGTTTACTAAGAATACCACAAACAAAAGTAGTAATATGTACATCATATTGCTTCCCTTGGATGCGAAACCTCGAACCTCAAGAAATTGTTGCTCTGCTAAAGGAATAATCAGTCATCAGGAAGGCTTGTTTCTTATTGTATTTCAAGATTATAACTGAAGTCTATTGTCTTATTTTAAATTGTTTTTTACTGGCTTTTAATGGGACGTAATTCAGAAGTTTAACTTTTGAGTTTCATCATAATCCTATCCTCTTTATTAAATAGAGCTTAAAAATATCATTTCCTGTTAGTCCTTACTCCTTATTCTTGCCGTGACAACACAGTGGGATTCAAGGTGTGTTACCAAAAAGATAATACTGATTTTTGAGCACCATTTCCAATTGCTTTTTGTGTATAAATGTTCAGTTTTTAAGAGTCCTACACTCCTACTCCCTACTTTTTCTTCTAGACTAAGAGACTATGTGTTCATGTTACTGATATATAGTTTTTGTGTCCTGAATCCTAATGCTCAGAACTTACTTGCGCGCCCTTGGGTAATGGACTTTTGTTCAGGTGCGTATGTTTAGCTTATTATTTGGTCATTTAAAGTGGCTCTGTGGAATGCATTGATTTAGGCTATGTTATATTTATTATGTTCTAGTCTAAAGTTGATTAGAATATATTGCACATCCCTTTAGAATAATCAAATTATATTTTTACTGCCGGGAACAGACAAACTGCCATATCCCATGAGAAGACTTCCCCAAATCAAGTCGAAATTCCGTTTAAGCCAGCCCGTGTCCTCTTGCAGGTATTACTTTGGCTTCTTTTGGCCGGCCTGTTCAATTTTCAATATCATGTTGTAACTTGTCATTTTCCAGGATTTTACTGGTGTACATACCAGCCATTGTTGACCTTGCTTAATTGTATGTGTGATGCCATGAATAATGTAAGTGGTGACTCTAACAAGATTGATTTACTAAAATAACCCTACAAGTTTATAGCCATTCCTACTCATTCAAGAAACGGTGTTGAACTATTCCTATTTTGCTGCAATATTTGCTTCAATACAATATTACAGCTTGCTGATGATATTTCAAGTTTAGTTTTTCCTAGTATAATGTTTTGTCCTGTGGACAGCCAATGAGCGTGGTTTTGCTCGGGGATGTTGGCTTCAAGTTAGCTGAGAAGTTGCGTGATGGTGTAGCGGTATCTGATTTGGTTTTTGAGTGTTAGGAAGCATGTTATCGTTAGAAAATCTGTTAAATTTCATAGTAAGTGACAATAGTTGTGATTAGTAACAAGCTGCAAATATACACTTCTAATATACCAATTCCATTTTGATAGGTGTTAGTGTGGGTAAAATATCTCTAGCCTATGGGGGATGATAGTTGTATGTGTTTTTTGATCCTTACATTTCTTATTTGATATACATCTTCCTTTCTGTAAACTTATCTGTTTCTAACTTGTAATTTATAAAATTTGCCATCTTGATTTTAGGCGTACCCAAAATCAGGGAGTGCAATTTACACGCCACCGGACAATGTGACATTACTTGGGTTAACAATTCTATCCTTGTATTTATTCATCTGCTAATTCTTGGTGAGACGAAGCTCCTATTCCAAACAACTTATTTATTTACGACTTAGGGGCAAGGGTGTAGAGCCAATGCTTGACAAATTGGCAAGTTTTGGCAAAGTTTAAGCCAATTAAAAAGAGCCACGTGTCCAAGCCAATTCTTGCCAATAACTAGCCAAATCTTGCCAAACTACATGCTATAATGCCAATTTTTGCCAATTTAAGAAATTTACGAAACAAACCCTAAACTTTTATTAAACTTAAAAAACACAATACAACTAAATAAAACATTACATTTATTTAAAACATAAAACACACAAATACTTATAAATAAAGAAAAAGATTACTAAACATTGATATCTAGATCTCCCACGTGCTCCGTAATATCACGACGTAACATGTAATGCGTCTCTTCGTTACGTAAGTGATAAAGAAAATTAGGGTCGGTAACACGAAGATCGTTTGGAGGATCCCTGATGTACACCGGTGATATCGCGTTGCCGTCGTCCTTGAGGATCATCAGTGGAGGATCGTGGCAAGTGCTATATAGGCCAACGCACAGGGCCCCGACTTTAAGACGGGCCCCCATTTTTTAAAAATTCTTAGTTATATATTAGTATAATTTAAATATTTTATTATAAAATCATTATTTTAAGGATTTATAAATATTAAAAATAAAATTAAATGCATTTTTTTTAAATAGACTAGTATTCAACGAAGAATGAAAAAAAATGGTAAACCGTAACTACTTTTATGATAAAGAACATTTCGTGTTTAATAAGTTCCTATAAACAATTACTACCTTTTTTATACACTGATTGTAATTCTCGCAAAAATATATGTATATAATCTTTCTTTGTTATATGGGCCCCATTTTGGAAATTTGATTTCGCACACGGATGCCGAAATTCACTTGCCGACCCTGAGGATCATTTTGCCTAATGAAATTTGATATTATGTGATAGTATGTTTGTTTTTTGATAGTATGTGATAGTATGGTTGTTTGATAATATGTGATATATGTGTATGTATATATAGAAGTTAAAAAAGAATATAAAAAAAAACTTACAGCCGCTCCCAACGTTCAGTTTGTACAAAAAAACAAAAAAAAAACGGTCATCAAATACGCTCCCAACGTTCACTAGCATCGGCCAAAACTAGCCGATGTAGCTTGCCATAACTTGCCGATTAAACTTGTCAAAATTAGCCGATTCATGTACTATAGCCTTGCCAAATAGCCGATGCTAGCCGATGCTTTTTGCCAATAAAACTAGCCGACTACACCCTTGCCCTTTATGTAATTATGTAATTCTTCAAATTCATGACAGAGAAAGTTGTTTTTAGGAGGTTTTGTAACTCTTCAAATCCAATATATGCATTAAGATTTCCAAATTTTGTGTAGCTTTTAATCATTTTACACCATATTTGCGTAAAAGCTAAACACTATATATTTTGAACCGGCATTAGCAGGAATCCGGCCATACATGTTGAACCTGTCGTGCATTCGTCGAGCTGGTTGAACTGGCAACTGTTGGTTGTACCGGATCACCATTGAACATGCCAGAATCATCATCACCTACAACAAATATTACAAAATCAATCAGTTAATCTTATCACAATCATTCATGGATCGAATCATCAGCACCATCAACACATATTCACAAATTTATTAGAAGAACTAGAATTTAAACATCATGTATACATAACTCATATATCAAAATTCACTACAACAAATTAGTAATTTGTATGCACTTTTTAGAAATACATGAGAAATTTATTAAATTGTTTGTACTTATAAATGTGTACAAATAATCTAAATTAAGAAGTACGAAAAAAATTAAAAAATTTCCGTAAGGCTGCAAACAGTTCGGTTCGGTTAGTTAGAATTTTGAACCATTTTTCGGGTTCGATTATCTCTCTTTGCTACCCGAAACCGAACCATTAGTTTCGGTGACCAGTAAATTGGTTACCCGAAAAAGTTGGTTGACGCAACCACGAAAACGTCGTTGAAAAGTCAATGGGCTACTATCAATAAAAGGGGATTGGGAAATAAAATGGAACGAATGGAAAGTCAAGACTTGACCAAATACACAAGTATGTGGCAAGTATGACTCGATTGTCGATAAGGATGTAGTGAATTGAAATCTCAAGTAAACTATTTAACTTTTAGTGAATTTTGTTTATTAAAAGAAAGTTTAAAATGTTGAATTTGAATAACAAAAACATAAAATGAAAAACAAATAAACATAGAAAGCAAATAAATACAATAACAATATCAATCAGAAACAATGTATTTGCAGGCGTATCTCCCTATTTTTGAAATGATTGTATTTGAACAAGATATAATAATACAAAACGGATTGACAAAGTAAGACTTATGATCCTTGAGTTCTCACGAGTGCGGGTAAACCAAAATATCTATTTACTATTTAGAGGTTGCTCTTTTAGTAACAATTAAACACTATATTTTAATCATTCACATAATATTTTGTTTATATTTTATGCTCTACTATTTTGGTGAAGTAATAAATATTTCAAGTGTGCTGTTCCAAAAATATAATAAGTATACTTTAAGTGTTAAAAGTTAAGAATATTAAGATTACACTAAAATAAATATTTGATGTATATATTACATCAAGAAAGACTTTTAGGGGGTGTTTGGTTTAACTTTATACGGAGTATTGCTTTATTTGAATTTATTGTACATTTTGTGAGTTAATTTTTGACTTGTCATTTTGTCATGACGAGTAATTGCAAAATCAACTCATAAATCTATAAATAACTTACAAAAACAAAACTTGTCAAACATATATAAAATTCAGATAAGCTTAAATTAAGATAAGCAAAACAACCCCAATAGAAAAATTGCAAACAATCTGCAACAAAACAAAGGCACTAAACAAAAGTTAATAATCAAGTTCAATAATCTATAATGATACACAGTTTATTTTTTAGTATTTTTAACAATTTTTAATCATCAACTGTGATATATGTTTTAGCTGTGTAATAAAAATGGTATAAGACTAGATTTTAGACCCGTGTCAAATACAGCGGTTTTACAATATCATCAATATAAGAATTAATATATGAAACAAAAAAATATGTATACGTTAAATGTAAAAATATACGTAAAAAGGAATTGAGATATTAAAATTAATACTGAATGTTAAATCATATCAAAGTTTGATGGTGTAGCAGAGTTTCTTTTATACAAACTCATTCTTACAAAGAAGCAATATCTTAACTTTGATTACACAATTGACCGAGTTTTCATTGATGTCTTGCAAATTATTAAATGTTAGTTTATTATGGTTTAAAATTTAGTAGACTATTTTTAGTAATAAAAAATTGATCTATATATTAAAACTTTGAGTTTTATATTAAAATATTTTTAAAAAATATGTCCATTGAAGTTGTGTGATACGTTCTGTATATTTTTCTTAACTAAATACTACGTAGAGCTATCAATTTGTAGATAAGGTTTGACAAAAATGATAAATAAGATTTATAATATATTTAAAATAATTATAAATGGTATTTCGAAATCAAGGAATATAATAGTTTATAAAAATCTTAAGGGAAATGATTAACCCTCCTAACCAAATAGCTTAATAATCCTCCTAACTATGAGATGATGACATGTGGAAAAATCAGGGGCAAAATTAGGAAAGAGAATTAGTGGATACCACATGTTATCTTCTTAATGTATTAGGAGGATTATTAGGCTATTTGGTTAGGAGGATTTATCATTTTCCAAATCGAAATTTAAAGAAACGTATTAATCCAAATTAAGCTACATGTGTTTTTTTACCTTTTTGAAATTCTTTATTTTTTCTTAATTAGATTAATTCATGTGAAAAAATAAATAATGACATCATCAAAAATCAATTTGATAAAATCAATAGTTGTGATTGGTTAAAAAGTTATTAGATCAGTTGTTTTTTAATATATATAAAGATAAAGATATGTATAATAGCTAAAATTATTACGTAATAGATTATAAAAAACTTTACATGGATGATGGATCACCTTGTCAAAATGAGTGCTAGGCCCATATTGAAAACTATTTCTATGAAAACCCTATTACTTTGACCACTGCCTCTTCTAAGTTCTGCTTGCTATTCACTTAATTTCCTTTATTCTTTTGATAATAACAGAATATATGTTGTATCCTTCATTCTAAATTAATAATAATCTAAAAATCAACAGAAAGAAAGAAATCAATTGATGGCATCTGATTTCTTTATCATGTATCTACCCATCAAACTTCCGATCATGATTTCACCGTTTAATTAAAGGTATATTTGTAACTATTTTATTTGTTCCTCTTTACTTGAATAAATATTCTTTCTTTTATTATTTCTTTAATTTAATATTTGGTTACATTTTATCGTTTTTAATGTCATGTATTTGAAGATAAAACATTTAAGTGTTTTGTTTATGTGATAATATTACTTGATCATAGATGCCCCCAAGCCACCAATTAAGGCTTGCAGGAGCTCCAAACGTCAAGTCCTATGTTGAATATGGCCGTCGTTTTCGAGATTATTAACACTGTTGTTTTTTCTTCATATTTTAAGCATAGTAAACATTAATTTTCCATATTCCATTATTTTAAAATATGGATGAAGCCTTCTTTGGAAAGATACACAGAATTATATCAATTAGCTCCTTAGCTCCTAATCAATTAGCTCCTTAGCTCCTGCTACATCAATTAGCCCCTGTATGTTTTATGCTTTGTGTTGTTGTCTAACGCTATAAAGTAGTTATTATGAAAAGTTTGATTTCATGAAACCTATTTTGAGTAATATTGTTGGAAACTAGTGATTTTTGAATTTAAGTTGCGACATGTTTGTGTGCAATTAAACTGTTTTTCTTTTGATTTTGAATTATATTTGTGGAGCTCATAACCGTGTTAGGACTGAAAAAAGGAAAGGGTGTCAATTGGCCTTAACTTTGTTTTCGATTCCAGGTTTCAACTATGATGTTTTCAAAATTTGAACAGGATTTAATATGGGGCATTCTATTCCCATCGTTTATTTTTCTCAGCCGACCACTACCTTTTAGCAATGATATCGCTGCTAAAGGTATTGTACGAATTGACAAAACAGTAAGGGAATTTAAAGCACTTAATATGTGACTTTTATCGGTGCTAAAATATTGCCTCCACTTTTTATAAAAACATCTTTCCTTTACTTCATTTTTAACAAATCCACATTAAAAAATACATCCGGCGAATTTTCCACTTTTTCGGCGGCCCTTTAGTAGCGAGCCGCTTTATTAATAATATTTAGATGTTTGAACATAAGGGCTATTATATTATTGTTTTTGTTAGTATTAGAGTTGTCAATCTTTGCCTAAACTCTTAAAATTGGGTTATTTTGGGTGATTTCGTAAACCTTTGTTATGTTGGGTAAATCTTGGTTTCAAAATGGGTAATAAATCAGAGATTATGTGGCTTTAAAGGCGTTTTTTTTCCAGAGTTTAAAGAAGTCTCAAACCGGGTGAAATATCTACTGTTATTAAAAATCTTATTTAATTTTTGTTTCTTATATTTACTTCTGCATGTTTTATCTCTATTAATATAATGCTTTCAGCGCTAAGTTTTTAATTTAACATATACCAAAATTGCGTGATCAGCTTCTTGAAGTGTTAAATTCTTTTTCAATGTAGATTTTCAATATTTTTTTCAATTGAAAATGGAGAAAACAGATGGTTGTGATGATGACAACTTAATTAATTTCAAAAATTTGTAAGCCATTATATTCTTTTTTTTTAAAAATAACCCACTTACATTCTTGAATATTGCAACAGAAATAGTAATTTGCTGTTTTATTGAATTATATATATATATATATATATATATATGTAGGTCTAATCATTGCATTGTTGAAAAGGGGGCTAGTACTAGTACATCATCATCTGCTAATGATGTTATCGAAAAACAATTCAAAGACTTCATGATTGGAGATCATCGAGTTAAAGGTATTTTTTTTAAACCCTAATGCATATTTATGGTATTTAATTGGTTTATTTTGTTTTATGTACAACAAAATTGATGTTAATAAAAAAGTTTTCATATTTTTTTATTTTCTTGATCCACGAATTACAGTACGAGTGATTTAATCATTTAATTCATTACTTGTGAGTTGTGTCTGGGCCGAAAAGTTTTTGTTTTATATATCTTTGGGCCATTTTAAATCAAAAATAAGTTTGGTCAAATTTTAAAGCCAGTAATAGTCCCCGGTTCATCATAAAATATATGGATTAATCAGCAGTAAATAAATGCACATCTAGATTAACAACTAAGCCCATGTGTATAAATTCCGATATTTCATATTTCTTACAAGTTAATCCGAAAATCCAAAAATCCCATTTTTGTTAAAGTTCAAATCGGGTTTTTGAATTTCTTACAAGTGATTTTACTTTTGGCTGGGCCGAAAGGTATTTATTTTATGTACCTTTGGGCCTTATAAATCTTTAATAAGTTGGTCAAATCTTGTCAAGCCCGGTCCATTACAAAAAGAAATGGAATAATTAGCAGTAGATAAATGCACATCCAGGCCGACAAGTCAGCCCATGTATATAATTTCGGATATTTCATATTTCTTACAAGTTCATCCAAAAATCAGATTTTTTTAGAAATTCGAATTCGGTTTTTGGATTTTTTTTTTAATTAGAGGGGAGTGACAAATTTTTAGGTAAAGCGAAAAAATGGATTTTCCTCCCCGATTCTTTTTGTTTCTTAATAGCTAAATACACTAAACTATTCTTATTCCTAAAACTATTCTAAATATGTTTAGGACAAGATTTAAAGAATTTAATTATAATTATTCATTGTATATTTGTTATAACTGCAATCTGTGTTTATTAACTAGACTCAAAAATCATAACGCAAAGAAATAAGATTGTTACCAGAGAAAGGATGATGCAACAATTTATGGATAACTCACCCTTGCACAAGATACCCGATTACAAGAAACGTTGCGTGCAAAGGTCCAATATTTTATGAAGCAGCTATTAGAGAAATCATTAAACTGTCACGTAAGATATATACTATTATATCCATTTTTTAATTAACATATGTATGTAATATGTATGAAATTTATTGACTAATTTGTTTCGATAGGTCTATATATATGGTTCAACAACACTAACCACATGTCTCCCTGGAGGACACAGGAAACGTTGATATCACCCTATTGAGCCGTTCTGATGAAGAGTCCATGACTTACCAAGTGAAATTATTGCTTGAAAGGGAAGCCGATAGGCATTTAGGCTTTCCCATTAGCGATATTCAACTGATAAACGCGAAGGTCAAAATTGTAAAATGCAAGGTAAGAGGGATGAACGTGGACTTGTCGTGTGCAACCAGGTTTTGGGGATCGGGGCCACCGCGTTGTATCAATATGTGAGTTTCCATTGACTTCATATTTTATCCCTTAATTATTTCACAAAAAAGTATATATGATCCTACATTGTTATGTGCTTATTGTCTAGTTTCAAATATTAGAGTTCTTTATGTGAATATGATGCTTTGGTTAAAGTATTATATGAAATTAGACCACGTGTTTAGCTTGTGTTGTTAGTTTATATATAGATTATACTTTGGTTCTCATTGAGATAGAGCTTCTTGAAGTTTTTAAAGAAGAAAATGAGGTAATGGCTGAAGATGATGACACCAAAATCACAAGGTATAACCGCAGTAGTTGCTCATTAAAGAATGTCATGACAAGATAAAAGAATAGGACTTAATTGTCAATATTTAAGAGTTCAGTTAACGATATCTAAATATGTTGCTTTATCTTTTATTATCTCCCGACTTTCAAAGCTAAAATAGAGGAGTTGACTTTTGTTTTACCCAAACAGGACACAATAGAGACAGCCAAACTAAGGCTGAGGCTAAAGGGAGCGTAAGAAAAGTTGGATAGCTTGCAAGAGGATACAAAAAAGAAATGCAACTGAAAGATTCATACATAAGCAATACGAAGATGCTGCAACAAACTTGAAGAATCAAATTGCTTCCTTTGGAAGCGAAAACCTGAAGCTCATAGGAGAAAGTTTCTCTACAGTGACTCTATTGTCAAAACGTTCCAGATGATGGGAAGGCTGAACTAATTGAATATGTTGAAAGACAAAAGGCAAAGAAGAATAACGATGACTTACAAGATTTGACCATGGATTTTGAAGATGGTGGATATGGTCTGATGATGATGACGATGCTGTTGAGAACGAAAATACTCGAAACAAGAGAGCCCGAGTGGAGAAACCAACCGCTACGAGGTCTAATGTGAAAGGACCACTAGATTTTTTCGTTACCAAAGGTAACACTTTTATTGTTCGATTACAACGGATATTTACAGATTATTTGGTTCTTTTATTTGCTTATTTTAGAGTATAACTCATATATACTTTTATATGTTTCTCAATTCATGTTACTTTATATGCTTATTGTATACAACAAATAATAGTACATTATATGCTTATTATTTTGTTCAGAAAAAGCTAAAGGAAAAAAGATTTAAACAAGCATAAATGGTGCATGTGAGAAATAGTTGTGAGCCAGAACGAATCAGAATATTGCCTTTTTCTACCAAGCTGGGATTGCATTCAGTGTAGCCAACATGGATTGCTTCAAAGAAATGATACAAACTGTAGGACACTATGGGCCGCATTTAAAGGCCACCATCATACTATGAACTGCGTATCCCTTTGTTAGAGAATGGAGTAGGTAACGTGGATGAATGGGTGAAAGCGCATAGATTAGTGTGGGCACAATATGGATGTTCTATAATGTTGGATGGATGGACGGATAGGAAGCAAAGAACATTGATAAAATTTTTAGTGAATGGTGCTAAGGGGACAATTTTCATGAAGTCGGTTGATGCATCTGCTTACACAAAGATGGTAGAAATTTTTTTTGAGCTTTTGGACAACTTCGTGGAGAAAATTGGTGAAACAAATGTTGTCCAAGTATTAATAGACAATGGAACAATATCAATTTTACTATAGAAGTGATGAGCCCAATTGTGAGTGCTTTGCCTAGTTGATAACGAGAAGAAACCCGCAATGAGTTATATACGAAGCAATGGAAAGGGCTAAGCTTGCAATTAAAGCTGCTTTAAGCCAACAGCAAGACTAGTACAAGATTATCTCGGACATAGTAGACAAACGGTGGAACTCTCAACTTCACCATCCATTACATGCCGCGGGTTATTAATTAAACCGCAGTCCTACTGTTACAATGACAAATTTGAAAATGACCAAGAAGTATCAACGGGTTTACACGATTGCATCAAGCGGCTGGTCCCGGATAAAAACACTCGAGATTTGATCATGACAGAGATGATAATGTGAAGATTAACAATAAATCTGATGGGTACAACGGGATAAGGCAATTGCTTAGCATTCTTCCCTTTAGCACTGTGTATAAATGATAATCCTGATTTTTGAGCACTGTTTCCATATAGCTTTTTGTGTATAAATGTTCAGTTTTTAAGAGTCCCTACTCCCTACTTTTTCTTCTAAGAGATTATGTGTTCATGTTACTGACTTATGAGAAGGTTATATATATAGTTTTTGTGTCTTGATGCTCAGTTTTTACTTGCTCTTGGGTAATGAATGTTCAAGTTTGTAACTTTAGCAGATTATTTGGTCATTTAAAATAGCTTTGTAGAATGCATTGATTTAGGCTATGTTCTATTTTTTTTTTATCGTTTGGAAATATATTGCACATCCCTTTAGAATAATCAAAATATATTTTTGCTGCCGGGAAAAGACATTGCCATATCCCATGAGAAGACTTCCCCAAATCAAGTCGAAATTCCGTTTAAGCCAGCCCGTGTCCTCTTGCAGGTATTACTTTGGCTTGTTTTGGCCGGCCTGTTCAGTTTTCAATATCATGTTGTAACTTGTCATGAATAATGTAAGTGGTGACTCTAACAATATCAATGTACTAAAATAACCCTACAAGTTTATAGCCCTTCCTACTCATTCAAAAACAATGTTGAAATATATATTCCTATGTTGCTGCATTATTTGCTTCCATACTATATTACAACTTGCTGATGATATTTCAAGTTTAGTGTTTTCCTAATATAATGTTTTGTCCTGTTGACAGCCAATGAGCGTGGTTTTGGTCGGGGTTGTTTGGCTTCAAGTTAGCTGGGAAGTTGCTTGATGGTGTAGCGGTAACTGATTTGATTTTGACAGTTACCCAAATGATTTGGGAAGTTGTCGTTTTGAAAATTTGTTAAATTCCATAAAATTTACCATCTTGATTTTATGTCCAAAATCAGGGAATGCACTTTACATGCTGCCACCAGACAATGTGGCATTGTGGAATGTATGGTCCGAGAACTGGGCTCGACATTACTTCGGTAGTTGGGTCAACGACTCTATCCTCGTATTTATTCATCGGCTAATTCTTGGTGAGACGAGGCTCCTATTCAAAACAACGTACGTTTTTTATTTATTTGTGGACGGGTTGTTGGATGTCAAGGTTGGAACTTATTAACAACTTATGTAATTCTTCAAGTTCATCACACAACAAGTTGTTTTTAGGTGTAACACCCCAAGCCAAGGCTCGAAATATTACGGAAATCATATAGCACAAGGTGAGATTAATGTAGAACATGAACTAAATGCAAACAAAGGATCCAGTGAATCCATAAACAAGATAATTCAAGTACAGAAAGTATGAGAAACAAATAGTCATCAAAGTTTACAAAAGAAACAACATCAAAAGATGACTATTGGTCTAAACATAAAGCAAAAGTAGGCGCTGAATCCTTGATTCATATAAGTCCAATGCCCGGGTTCACAAGCAAGCAAATCAATCATGCTTCATGCCTTGGAATAACTTGGTTACCTGAAAAGTGTACTAAGCATAGTCAACACGAGGTTAGTGAGTTCGTAGGAATGGTTCACAAGGAACCATTGTCATAAATCACAACAAGTATAAGTAAAGGCCAAAACATAACTTAAGAGTAGCCTTTAAGCGTCACAATCCCAATCACATCAAGATACAACATATAAGTAATGTGTGAAAATAATAAGCACAAGTGATGTCTATATCAAGGTATGTGCAGTACGCATAATCGTGTCATGATGCATATGATATGTATGACTATCGAGTCATCTAAGCAACGATACTCACATGTCATCACAATGAGCAATGTGGCATCTCAAAATCATCAAGGTATATACGTCTATATACTCAGATGTCCGTGTGCATCTCGCACAAAAAGTGTGTCTATGCGTGCTTCTCGCACCATAGACGTATAAGTATTAGTGCACACATGTCATCACAATGACCAATGTGGCGTTCAGAATCTCGATTTAGACTACCAACCGTATTCCATATATCCCCAATTCCAACCACAATCAATCAACCAACCAATAGCCTAACAATACGTACATACACTTCGGAGGATTCTACTTTCAACGAGTCCTAGATGCTTATGTATAGGGTCACCCGCAGCCTTCCCACCACATCTAAAACCCCTTGAAGGCATAACCGACTTCCATGTATGCACTACTATCCTAAATTAATCAACAATTATCACAATCATATACGAATCAATCTAGCGTGTCATTGTATCTATCAATTTGTTAACAAACAAATCAAACAATAAGACGGATGGTAAATCAAGCAAATCAACCAATCACTCAAACAATAAAGCACGTATGTTTACACTTTTCAACCCGAATCTCAAATGAGTAGGGAGCTACGGAACTCACCTTGTTCGGCAACAGAAGCTAGTATTGTTAATATAAGATTATAAGCAAGTATTGGGCTCCACGCGTCCACAACCTATCAATGTACATCATAATACCATAAATGTCAACTCTACAATCTTAAACAAGTTGATTCAGCAAGTTTAAGTCGAGTCACAAACTCATAAACGCTTCTACAACCTTACCGAGTAAGAAACAAGATACTTTGACTCGACATTTTTAGAAATGGGGGAATTTTCATACAAAATGAATGTTATTACAAGAAAATAGACTTTCTCACGATTCCAACGATAGGTCATATGACTCGATTGGGTTTACGGATCAAAAGTTATAAGCGTTTGAAAAACTGCCATTAAGTTACACAAAATTCGCGACGTGACTTCAATCATTCGCGGCGCGACCCAGATATCCATTCGCGGCGCGAGCCCTAGGCTTCGCGGCGCGATTAAAAGCTCTGGATAAAAACATAATTTCGAAAACAATAGACTCGCGGCGCGAAGCTCCCATTCGCGGCGCGAAGTGCAGCAGCTCTGCACAATTTCCAGCCAAAAAACACGATTCTATGTTCACCCAAAACCCATTTTGCACTTAGAATCTAAGTCTTGATATGATGAAGATGATGATGATCTTGTATTGAATTTGATTCAATGACTCTAATTTGATGCAGGTGTAATTTGAGAGAAAAGAAAAGAGATGAGATATTTGTGAGTCTTGGATTCACTAGAGTGAATGAGAGAAAAAGAGATAGGAGGGAAGGAGGGAAATGTTGGTGAAATGAGAGGTCCAGGAGGGTGAAGGGTGTCTATGGGCAGATGGGTCATGGGTATTGCCCATGGGTCGACCCGTTTCCCTTTTCAAGCTAATTCACATGTCTCCTTACATGGAATCGTACATTATGTCATACACCCGACCCGTCAAGCATAAAACTTATTCATTTCATCCCAAAGTAAATCTCAATTATCTCATTAATTAAGATCGTTAGTCAAATTACACATAAAGTCAAAGGGTCAAATCTCACGGATGTTACAAAAAAAGAATCATAATATTACTTGACACAAATCAAGAAACGCTACATATAATTGTTTATACTTGTTAGAAATGCAAGTATTAAAATAAATTAAAAAAGGATTGAAACAATCACTATTTGATAACAAATCAAGAATGTGTAATGTTTTTTTTAATACTATTAATCTATAAGAAGATTTTAAAAAATTCAAATATGAAATTCAAATAAAATTAAAAGAAAGATAGATAATATATGTTATATGAGATCGATGTAAATCAAAAAGGATAACCAAAAAATTATACATATTAATTTTGATATGGTTAGATAAGTAGAATATTAATTAATTAATATATGTATTGTTGTAGCATTTTATCTGTAGTTAAAGGACTAAAAGAGTATTTGACTGAAAGTTGAGTCAAAGATGATGTCATCATGTTGATCCAAGGGTGGATAAAAAAGTTAAAAATTCAATAAATGGTCCAGATTACTCCATTCTTGAATTAAAGTTTCTGTTTTTGTATTTATAAGAGATGTTAAAAGTTAAGAATATTAAGATTAAACTACAATAATGTAAAAAATATATATATTTAATGTATATATCACAAGGTAAAATGAAAACACCTGATGCAACAAAGATTTAGGTGTTTGGCTTTTAACTTATATTGGTTTATTTGTATTTGTTTTTTCTTTAATAAGTACAAAAGTATATAGGTGGGAACTCTTCATTGTATACCGCCTATAATTCATTTTGGTAAGTCACCATCTTTACAATATATAATTTTTCTACTGCTTTGTATGAGGTTTTATGTTCAAGCCTTGGGGAGACATAGGTATTAAGTCCTTTTATGAGGGCTTGAATTGGGTATACCCAGGTTCAAGTCTCGTCGTGCTTTCGGACGGATTAGTAGGGGTTTTCCCCCCATCAGGGTATTTGAAATTGGCATTTCTACTTCGAGGGAGCTCTCTAGCGCGGACTCGGTTAAGACAACGTATGCTAGACCTCCCACTATCGAATCACGACACGAACTTTCCAGCGAAATTCAGCTTTCAAAAAAAAGCAAGTCTTGTACATGTAACTTCATGTCTTCATATGTGGGTACATGTAAACACATGATAGCAGTATCCCTTTATGCTTTATCATGACTAATAGTTGTAAAATAAGCAAGCCGTTCAAAAAAAAAAAAAAAGTTGTAAAATAAGCCAAACATAAATAAAACTCAAATAAGCTTAAAAAAAGATAAGGCAAACAGCCCTAATAAAAAAACTGCAAACACTTTACAACATAACAAATGTTCTAAACAAAAACTCGTAGCCAAGTTTAGTAATGTATAATGATACATAGTTGAATTTTTAGTAATAATAAGCTTACATTAATTTTAACTACGACATATGTTTTAGCTGTGTAATAAAAATATAAAGTTTATACGTCCATATGATAATAAAAAATTATTAATAGATTTTAAAAAACTTTACATGGACTGATGGACCGTTATATACCGTCTCTTCATGCTAGTCAAGATGAGTGGGCTAGGCCCATAATAAAAACTATCTTAAGAAAACTTAAGTAGACGGAAATGGGCAAATGGCAATTTAGAGAACCCTATTACTTTGACAATACCTTTTCCTTTACTCTTTGATATAATAACAAAATAAATATACGTTGGATCCTTCATCCCAAGTTAATAATAATCTAACAAATCAGCAGCAAAAAGAAAGCAATTGATTAATGGAATCTGATTTCTCTATCTATCCATCAAACTTTCGACCATGATTTCACCGTTTAATTAAAGGTATATATGCAACCATTTTACTTTTTCCTTTTCAATTGAATGAATATTTTTTTCGTTTATCATTTAATTAAATATTTGATTACATTTTGTCATCTTGAAGTTTTTGAATTGACACCCCTGACGGTAGACTCCATGTTGATTATACATGGGAATATGGTTATCAACTTCCACTGGTTCCTCTCCATCCCCCACTACAACTCGAGGTTGGGCACCCCCGTTATTCACATTTTGCGGAACTTCAGCATCTTGAGGCTCATTAGGTTGTGCCCCATTGTTCCCTCCAAGAGATGTCGTGACATGAGCAATTATCGTTGGCATGATGTTGGTGACCGTTTGAGTGATCACCTCTGCTAAGTTCGGCTCGGGGGCCTCACCACGACCTCTACCTCGGCCTCTACCACGGCCTCTACCATGGCCTCTACCACGACCTCTTTGAGCTACCGGTTGAGCTTCCGGTTGAGGTTCTTCCGAGTTAGCCCTATAATTTGTTCCGGTTCTTCTTGGTCTCACCATTTCTATAAAATAATCAACACGTTGACCCGTTGGTTAATCTCAGAATGCTCACATGTTAGTCACACAAGTGGTCAATGCTCTCATGTCGATATAACATACTCATTTCATACCATTATGCTAAGGCAAGAGTGCTAGAATCATAAGGGGATTGTTGCTTATCATATCATCATGCTAAGTTCACTAAACTTGTTATTCATCGGTCCAATTACTCATGTTCAATACATCATACAATCAACAACTAACACAAATGATTCAAAGTATAATCCGAATTCGATATGCTCTCTAGTCATTGACCGGGTATGTATACAGGGTGTACCAATGGCTAACCCTCCACCCAATCAACTTCCATTAAGCATATCGGTTCCTTATTATACTTTAAGCCATGCATGTGCAATCCATGATGTCATTAACTTGTTATAATGCTGGGTGACCGTAAAATAGTTGATCGGACTCTTTTAGGGTTGCCACAATATTATACTAAGGGGGTGCTTGGTTAGTACAAAGGAATGAGAAAGGGAATGGGTAAAGGAATACTATGATATACTAAGCACTATTATCATTATATTGTTGTTGCTTGGTTACAAAGGGGAATCATATATACTCAACCCACAATCTTTCTCTCTGTTTAAACATCACATCTCTCGTTAGCCACAATATTATTTCTAGCCACAATCATATATACGAGTAACCACCACCCACAATCATATATACCACCACAATCATATGATATACTTTCTCTCTCTCTCTAACCCACAATCATATATACCACCACGGCACCACCCACCCACCGGAAATATCTTTATCCACACCACCCACCACCCACCGGAAATAATTTTTATCCACACCACCCACCGGAAATAGTTTTTATCCACACCACCCACCACCCACCGGAAATATCTCTATCAACAAAAAAGCTATTAATCATATGGGTGTGGCCGTGTGGGCTTTTGGCATTCAGAGGGCATATGTATGTGGGCATTCAGAAAATTATCATAACATTCTATAATCAGAAGCAAAAAATCAATGTTTTGCAAGATAGAGCTAGGGTGTCTTTATGTTGTTTCAAGTTGCTATAATCAGATGCGGCAAATCTGGCTAATTCAGTTGTGGTGTTTGGTGGTTTCTGGTGGGTGATAGTGGCGATGGTTTACGCGGTGGTAGTTGTGGTGATTGGTGGTTTCTGCGGTGTTTGGTGGTTTCTGGTGGGTGACAGTGGCGGTGGTTTTTGTGGTGGTAGTTGTGGTGTTTGGTTGGAGGATGGGTGGTGTTGCTGTTGGAGGTGATCTTAAATGGTGGTGGTGGATTCCGATGGTCCTAGACAGAGAAAGGAGAAGAAGAGGAGGAGAAAATATTTTGGAGGAATGATTACCTTAGTCCCCAATTTATTGGGTAATGCTCAATTACCCAGTACTAACCATTGATTGCCTTTGCTTGACACAACCAAGCACATTTTTTCATTCCTTTTACCATTCCTTACCCCCCAATACCCTTAACCAGTCACCCCCTAAGTTAATACCATAACTTCATTTTGCCCTAAATCATCAAACTAACACCAATCAATAACAACAAACCATATCAACTACAATCAAGTTCGATCAATGTACACATTAACCACATCGTACTCCTTCCACATTCATCACATTAGTGGTCTTAACCACGAACTCACAATGTACACTTTCTAGGGTTCACAGAATTCACGTTGCACATAAAATTCCTAACCATGCATGCTATATGAAGAGTTTTAACTTAAGCCGAAGTCTAGGTCAAACCGCCTAATTCTCTACGACCTGCATGGGCCACCATTCTGTAACACCCCAAGCCAAGGCTCGAAATATTACGGAAATCATATAGCACAAGGTGAGATTAATGTAGAACATGAACTAAATGCAAACAAAGGATCTAGTGAATCCATAAACAAGATAATTCAAGTACAGAAAGTATGAGAAACAAATAGTCATCAAAGTTTACAAAAGAAACAACATCAAAAGATGACTATTGGTCTAAACATAAAGCAAAAGTAGGCGATGAATCCTTGATTCATATAAGTTCCAATGCCCGGGTTCACAAGCAAGCAAATCAATCATGCTTCATGCCTTGGAATAACTTGGTTACCTGAAAAGTGTACTAAACATAGTCAACACGAGGTTAGTGAGTTCGTAGGAATGGTTCACAAGGAACCATTGTCATAAATCACAACAAGTATAAGTAAAGGCCAAAACATAACTTAAGAGTAGCCTTTAAGCGTCACAATCCCAATCACATCAAGATACAACATATAAGTAATGTGTGAAAATAATAAGCACAAGTGATGTCTATATCAAGGTATGTGCAGTACGCATAATCGTGTCATGATGCATATGATATGTATGACTATCGAGTCATCTAAGCAACGATACTCACATGTCATCACAATGAGCAATGTGGCATCTCAAAATCATCAAGGTATATACGTCTATATACTCAGATGTCCGTGTGCATCTCGCACAAAAAGTGTGTCTATGCGTGCTTCTCGCACCATAGACGTATAAGTATTAGTGCACACATGTCATCACAATGACCAATGTGGAGTTCAGAATCTCGATTTAGACTACCAACCGTATTCCATATATCCCCAATTCCAACCACAATCAATCAACCAACCAATAGCCTAACAATACGTACATACACTTCGGAGGATTCTACTTTCAACGAGTCCTAGATGCTTATGTATAGGGTCACCCGCAGCCTTCCCACCACATCTAAAACCCCTTGAAGGCATAACCGACTTCCATGTATGCACTACTATCCTAAATTAATAAACAATTATCACAATCATATACGAATCAATCTAGCGTGTCATTGTATCTATCAATTTGTTAAAAAACAAATCAAACAATAAGACGGATGGTAAATCAAGCAAATCAACCAATCACTCAAACAATAAAGCACGTATGTTTACACTTTTCAGCCCGAATCTTAAATGAGTAGGGAGCTACGGAACTCACCTTGTTCGGCAAAAGAAGCTAGTATTGTTAATATAAGATTATAAGCAAGTATTGGGCTCCACGCGTCCACAACCTATCAATGTACATCATAATACCATAAATGTCAACTCTACAATCTTAAACAAGTTGATTCAGCAAGTTTAAGTCGAGTCACAAACTCATAAACGCTTCTACAACCTTACCGAGTAAGAAACAAGATACTTTGACTCGACATTTTTAGAAATGGGGGAATTTTCATACAAAATGAATGTTATTACAAGAAAATAGACTTTCTCACGATTCCAACGATAGGTCATATGACTCGATTGGGTTTACGGATCAAAAGTTATAAGCGTTTGAAAAACTGCCATTAAGTTACACAAAATTCGCGACGTGACTTCAATCATTCGCGGCGCGACCCAGCTATCCATTCGCGGCGCGAGCCCTAGGCTTCGCGGTGCGATTAAAAGCTCTGGATAAAAACATAATTTCGAAAACAATAGACTCGCGGCGCGAAGCTCCCATTCGCGGCGCGAAGTGCAGCAGCTCTGCACAATTTCCAGCCAAAAAACACGATTCTATGTTCACCCAAAACCCATTTTGACATCCTAGATCGACCAAGGTACCATTCTAACCCATTTTCAAGCATAAATACACATATACAAACATGTTTGGACTTAACCCACTTCATAAATCCACTTCAAACATAGATTTCAAGATCAAAATTAGGTTTTAATTCATTAAAACCCTAATTAAACCCTATTTTCAGTTTTTATCCGACTTGTGACCCGAAATGACTTGGGTTCAACTAGAAATAGGTAAATAAACATAAGTTAGTGAATATGGGATGAGTTTAACTTACCAAAATCTTCTTCTTGTGTTCAAACCCGAATTTGAGCTAAATGGGTAGAAATCTTGCACTTAGAATCTAAGTCTTGATATGATGAAGATGATGATGATCTTGTATTGAATTTGATTCAATGACTCTAATTTGATGCAGGTGTAATTTGAGAGAAAAGAAAAGAGATGAGATATTTGTGAGTCTTGGATTCACTAGAGTGAATGAGAGAAGGAGGGAAGGAGGGAAATGTTGGTGAAATGAGAGGTCCAGGAGGGTGAAGGGTGTCTATGGGCAGATGGGTCATGGGTATTGCCCATGGGTCGACCCGTTTCCCTTTTCAAGCTAATTCACATGTCTCCTTACATGGAATCGTACATTATGTCATACACCCGACCCGTCAAGCATAAAACTTATTCATTTCATCCCAAAGTAAATCTCAATTATCTCATTAATTAAGATCGTTAGTCAAATTACACATAAAGTCAAAGGGTCAAATCTCACGGATGTTACAAAAAAAGAATCATAATATTACTTGACACAAATCAAGAAACGCTACATATAATTGTTTATACTTGTTAGAAATGCAAGTATTAAAATAAATTAAAAAAGGATTGAAACAATCACTATTTGATAACAAATCAAGAATGTGTAATGTTTTTTTTAATACTATTAATCTATAAGAAGATTTTAAAAAATTCAAATATGAAATTCAAATAAAATTAAAAGAAAGATAGATAATATATGTTATATGAGATCGATGTAAATCAAAAAGGATAACCAAAAAATTATACATATTAATTTTGATATGGTTAGATAAGTAGAATATTAATTAATTAATATATGTATTGTTGTAGCATTTTATCTGTAGTTAAAGGACTAAAAGAGTATTTGACTGAAAGTTGAGTCAAAGATGATGTCATCATGTTGATCCAAGGGTGGATAAAAAAGTTAAAAATTCAATAAATGGTCCAGATTACTCCATTCTTGAATTAAATTTTCTATTTTAGTATTTATAAGAGATGTTAAAAGTTAAGAATATTAAGATTAAACTACAATAATGTAAAAAATATATATATTTAATGTATATATCACAAGGTAAAATGAAAACACCTGATGCAACAAAGATTTAGGGTGTTTGGCTTTTAACTTATATTGGTTTATTTTGTATTTGTTTTTTCTTTAATAAGTACAAAAGTATATAGGTGGGAACTCTTCATTGTATACCGCCTATAATTCATTTTGGTAAGTCACCATCTTTACAATATATAATTTTTCTACTGCTTTGTATGAGGTTTTATGTTCAAGCCTTGGGGAGACATAGGTATTAAGTCCTTTTATGAGGGCTTGAATTGGGTATACCCAGGTTCAAGTCTCGTCGTGCTTTCGGACGGATTAGTAGGGGTTTTCCCCCAATCAGGGTATTTGAAATTGGCATTTCTACTTCGAGGGAGCTCTCTAGCGCGGACTCGGTTAAGACAACGTATGCTAGACCTCCCACTATCGAATCACGACACGAACTTTCCAGCGAAATTCAGCTTTCAAAAAAAAAAGCAAGTCTTGTACATGTAACTTCATGTCTTCATATGTGGGTACATGTAAACACATGATAGCAGTATCCCTTTATGCTTTATCATGACTAATAGTTGTAAAATAAGCCAAACATAAATAAAACTCAAATAAGCTTAAAAAAAGATAAGGCAAACAGCCCTAATAAAAAAACTGCAAACACTTTACAACATAACAAATGTTCTAAACAAAAACTCGTAGCCAAGTTTAGTAATGTATAATGATACATAGTTGAATTTTTAGTAATAATAAGTTTACATTAATTTTAACTACGACATATGTTTTAGCTGTGTAATAAAAATATAAAGTTTATACGTCCATATGATAATAAAAAATTATTAATAGATTTTAAAAAACTTTACATGGACTGATGGACCGTTATATACCGTCTCTTCATGCTAGTCAAGATGAGTGGGCTAGGCCCATAATAAAAACTATCTTAAGAAAACTTAAGTAGACGGAAATGGGCAAATGGCAATTTAGAGAACCCTATTACTTTGACAATACCTTTTCCTTTACTCTTTGATATAATAACAAAATAAATATACGTTGGATCCTTCATCCCAAGTTAATAATAATCTAACAAATCAGCAGCAAAAAGAAAGCAATTGATTAATGGAATCTGATTTCTCTATCTATCCATCAAACTTTCGACCATGATTTCACCGTTTAATTAAAGGTATATATGCAACCATTTTACTTTTTCCTTTTCAATTGAATGAATATTTTTTTCGTTTATCATTTAATTAATATTTGATTACATTTTGTCATTTTTATTGTCATTTATTTGCAAATAATGCATTTTGTTTATGTGATAATAATACTTTCACTTCATATATTAATGATGATAATTTGAGGGAGAGTTAAGTGCATAAATGCCCCCTTGTCAATCCTAATTTGACTAAGACTGTTGGAAAGTGATTTTTTGAATTTAAGTTGTGTCATGTTTTGTTGCAATTAAACTGTAACACCCCATCCCAAATATGGAATAAGAGATTACACAAAATGCTAAAAGAATAATAATTCAATAAAAGTCTCTAATTATGATAAATAAAAATAAGTTCTAGAGTGCAACTGGAGGTTCTCATCCTCAAACGTGGATTCCTTAAATAAAAATAATAAAAGTCTAAAGATGCTAATAAAGAAATAAAGCCTAAAGTCTAATAAGCTCCAAGGTCTTGGGTCACTCTCACTTGTCCCATATCATCCTTTATTACTGTTAGATCCAGATTTACTGGACTCGCTCCAGACTCGACTACTGGAGACTTACTGAAGATCTGTCCAGAAACGTGTTCTACTGGACCTACTCCAGACTTGGAATCTGGAGTCCCTCTGAAGATTTGTCCAGAAATAATGGAAGGCCAGTGAGCAAATACTTGTATAGGAAATCTGGAGAATTCTCCAGATTAGCTCACTGGACTTCTCCCCAGTCCAGATCTACTCTACTGAAGACGTTCTCACTGAAGTCAAAGACTGAAGTCAGAATAAAGAAGACTGACAAATGGCGAAGTCCACTGGAAGTCTTACCAGATCTGTACACTGGAGGATTGTCAGTGTTCTAGACCTTACAAGTCTGAACACTGATATCGAGGAATTGACTTTTGCCTTTACACACTTTCCAAAGAACAATCCACTTGTTCTTTACCAAAGTTTATGCGTGTAAAGGTGGTTGGTTAAAAGAACAAAATCATATCGATATGACTTTATCCTTGTACCATTAACCAATGCATTTAATGTTCTTGTCGGATCATTAAATGCATGCAACCATATTTGTACGACACAAAATTCACTGGTGAATTTTGTTGCCTATAAATACAAAGTCATTTCTTTGAGAAAATACTTTTAAGCATACATTTTGCATTAGAGTGAATTTGTTTAAATACTCTCGATCTTAAACTGGGATACTTCACAACTTTAAGTATCTCGATCCAAAAGAGTTATTTGACAAATATAGATCATTTGTAATTCATAGGTTGTTAGGATACATACTTATTTGTATTATCTTGATTCCGCACAACCTTGTATTTTATTTAACATCATAAATAAAATACACCATTGAAAAATACATAATGTTCCACTTTACTTGTTTATTGCTTTAAGTCTTGTATTACTTTGTTTATATATTCTTGCATTTATTTACAAGTAATATTAGTCCATTCTAGTGATTATTAGACTTGTTGTATTTTACACTTCTAGGTTAACCATCGTATTTCAGGGACTCACAATTACTTGCCGCATGGAAAATAAAAATGTGGCTGAGCCAATTGCTCAATGCGCGGATGTTGATAACAATAAATAAATGATGATATAAGGAAATAAAAAGAAAGATTAAATCAAATCATTTTAAATTTCAAAAGTCTCCTTTAAGTACCACCCTTAACACCAGAGTAAAATGTTTTAAGGTTGTAGCAAAGAAAAGGTTTTGGGTTGTTTTATACCGAATATCCCTACATATCAAATATCCAAGAGCACACTCCCGGTGCCCAAATAATAATATCACAAATCAAAGTTAATACACCAGATGTGCACCTCTGCGTGTATCCAACCCAGAAAGTATGTATGACACTACATCACACATCTATACAATAATCATATCATATCATAATATAGCCTAGGATGCATCCATACGCCTCCACAAATAATCATAAAGGCTCTTCCACGAGCATAATCACATATCACATATCATATAACAAGGGTGGAGACGCCGTGGACTGATCACACCGCCACGGATAGTGTCATGCCATTGGTCGCCACAATGACATGCTTGTGGTACCTCCACAGGTAGTTAACTCGGTATTCGTAACTCCTTCTACAACTAAAGGGTTCCAAAAATTTCACAAGTCTACAAAATCCAACCTTACTCCATAAATATTTTCAAGATCCACATGTCCAAGTTTCTCAAAGTATATTTCAACAAGATTTTTTCTCCAAGTCAAGGTTTCACAATTTATCAATTCAAAAATAATATTTTAGCTCAAGTAAAAGAGAATCAGATAATGAAGTCAATAACAAAGATATATTCAAAGAATCATTTAAGAGTAATGCTGAAAGAAGAAGTACGGGCATCCGTACCTTAACAAGTGTTTAACAACTAGCAATGCTCAAACTCTACGACGGTCCTCAAAAAGATCTACATGGAACGATTTAACTAAACTTAGAATATAGCTTTAGTTGTCCTACTTAAATTTGGTTAATATCCCATATATCTCGTTAATAATGATTATTAGTAGTATACAATTATTTTGTTTAGTCATTGAGCCAAATCTAAGACCACCATTTGTTAAAGTTATAAAAACTATTTGTACCAGGACCTTGAAAAGTTGAAACAATAAATAAGAGTATATATCAAAACTGTACAAAAATCACCAAGTCACTTGTATATATAACATGTTATGTTGTCAATTATTTACAAAGCCTGCATTATATATATAATTCAAATTTTTCATAAGCTCATTATATAATAGTTGCTCTAAAGAACCTAGTGAAGGATATTTGAAAGCATTATTTATAATGAAATTATACCAAGAATATATGTAGTCTACGATAAGAAGTGAATTATTGACCAGTTCATACACTGATCATTGACCTTTATAAAACTTGTTTGACATAGCCAATAGCTAGACGAGTAATAAAAAGTCACGAGACATACACTAATACATCATTATAAAAATCACAGTTTCATGCATAAGCATAATATCAACTGCGTATGTTTTTTTTTCTTTAACATCCTGTTTAAAGAAACAACACTCAAGGCTGAAAAAGTTTCCATGTAATCGTCTTCTTTACCCAAGCTGTACCCGTACCCGCTTTCGTGACCCGTTTACTTTTAACAGTCCTTGACTTGGCTCAGTTCATTAAGAATATTACTATCAGTTTTAAACACCATTAATAGTCATTACATGATCATAATACTTGACTGAAAAATAGTAAACAATCATTATATGGACTAGTTCGATAAGGATATACCTCTAAACGTAGAAGATTTGGACAGAAGTTTTAACACCTTGATTTTCCTCCTGCACCGATCGTCCCTTTCCCTATGACTCTTACTATATGACTTTTATTTTTATTTAGCTTTGGAGGAGTCGTTTTGCTGTTGCCTCCTGAAATGACATCTATCAGATTGCGTAGCACACCCTCCCCGTTTAACAATGCCATTTCCTTGTTAAGTGACGATCAAAAGGATGTTGTTAGATCTTTTGGTTTTGGATCACTCCTTAATTTTAACATAGGAACTCTACCATACATGTTGTGTCATTTTTTCGTTGAGAAATTCAATATGAATGATATGGTAATAAAACTGGAAAGGGGTATTATAAAAGTTGAAAGTCCGGCTGTTCATGATGTGTTTGGGATCCCTATGGGTGGGACAGCCATATCAGGTGGGAGTATTGCTGAAAATGATGAGTTTGTGAAAGGATGGTTGTCGCAGTTTCCAGTAACAGTTAAGGAGGAAGTTGAGAAGCCAGCTACGAGAGACAGCCAGTAAGCCCGTTAAGAAGCCAGGGAAGAAGCGCGGGCCGAAGCCATCTAAGAATGTTGTACCTTCCGTTCGTCCAAATGTGATTGCTAGTAAGATTGCAGAAAACATGGGACAATTGAATGAGTACTTTAAGATGAATTTCTTAATGTTGTTTATCACTTCCTTGATATACTGTGATCACAATGGGGCTGCTGATCTTGATACTTTGTACCGTGTTAGCAATGACGTTGATTTCACAACTTTGGATTGGTGTTCTTTTGTTCTTGAGTTCTTGTGTAAATGCAAATGTTGGCAACCACACAAGTATAACAAACACTATCATGGTCCTGCAACTTTGTTAACTGTGAGTTTGTCTTCTTTTCCTTTCTCTTTTTATCTTCACTTTTTATAATAACAAGCGTATTACATATTTTGTTTTTTTTTTAATTTTACGTTTACTTTTTGTAGCTCCTGTACTTGGACAGAACAGACTTTAATGCAATGACAGTTCCAAGAGCCCGTCCAATTTTTAAAAATTGGAGCCGGTTTTTATTTGCAAGGGACCAGGGAAGTTTAGCTTGGAAGTTTTGGAACCATGGCAATCAGGCCATCTTATAATGTAAGATTATATTTATTTTTTTATCTTGTTCTGTTTTGGTAGCCTAGATGAATTAAAAACTAGATCAGGAAGGTTGAAGTGCAGTATATATTCTTTTAAATTTTATAGTATGCTGAAAATGATAGACATCCAGGGATCATGCCGATTTGTTTACTTTTTTAGCTTGTATTGAATAATAACAGTGTGATAAATGGGTCCGTGAAGGGTGTGTGACCATTAGGACCAAAGAGCAACGGTTTAAGAGATAGGCGTGTGTTGCTCGTGTAACAGTGTGTTGATGTGTAAAGGGAAGTATCATACCAAAGGCTCTTATAGCAAACAACATAGATGTTTTTACAAAATAAAGTTTGTGGAATTAGAAACTTGCGTCTTCCTTAGCGTTGTGGTACCATATGTTTCAAAACTGTTGCATATAGTTACGATTTATGGAATTCGCTGACCATTCATGGCAAACATTATATATTTTAAGTAGTTGATGTCTACATAAAAGATAATCTTTCCCTCTAGCTAAGTTTAGTCTAGATAAGAGTTCATAAGAAAAAAGGCATAGAAGCAAAAATCTATCCACAAAGTTAAAGTTATAACTTAAAGCAAAAACACTTCGTGTTTTGTGATTTTAGGAATTAAATAATACCCCAACACAATGTGTTTTAGTTTTGAAAGCACCTTTTGTTTTGGATTACAAAGTTAAGGCAGAGTATTGCATTAAGACCAAGGTTTTTCAAATACCCCATCTGTGTAATTATTTTTTAAAAACACTTTGTGTCTGGTGATTTTAGGAGTTACTCGAAACCCCAACACAATGTGTTTTAGTTTGGAAAACACCTTGTGTTTTGGAGTTGTAGAATTTTCTGCACAACCCAAAGTCAATATTATTAATGGGTTAAAACACCTTGTGTTTTAATTTGTAAATCCTAGGCATATGTATTGATTTGATTATGATTGGTATTATGCAAGCCTTGATGAACTAAATGTATTCATGTTTTGCAGGCTTTCGATGATATTGGTTATAATCTGATGGAGATGTCAAATGTAAAAAAGAAGTTGTTCGATGCATTTGACAAAGAAAAACAAACAGATCCAGAGAACCCGACCTTAAAGTTTTATTATTTAAAGTTTGAAGAGGTGTGCTCAATGGATTCTTTGTTTTATAATGGGCAGAAACCGAATGAAATTGATCAATTGAAGGACATCGGTGGCGATAAACCGAATGCAGTTTTTGACGATGCTCGTGATCAAAACAATGTTGTTGATGGAGGAGAAAAGGATGGAAAAAATGATGTTCAAAATAACGAGGCTGAGTGTTGCCATTGTTGGCGATAAACCGAATGAAGATTTTGAGGATTTTCATGATCAAGACAATGTTGTTGGTGGAGAAAAGGATGGAAACATTGAGATTCAAAATAAGGAGGCTCAGGTGGAAGTTGTTGCCACTGTGGTTAATCAAGTTGACAAAGAGGTTGTTCCTGATGTTGCAAAACAAAATGTGGTTGTTGTCGATGTCATTAATGAGGCCGAGCAGAATATAGAAGTGAACAACGAGGTTGTTACTGACGTCATTGATATTGGGTTGGGTGTTACTGATTTGGTTGATAGTGGGTTGGCTGTAGCAAAAAAAGTTGTGGATGATGTGGTTGTTCCTCAAGCTGATGAAACTTCGTACATTGCTTATAATCATAATAAAAAGAAGAAACTTATCACAAAACGAAAAGCATCAGCGGGAACACATGTTAAGGGTGAACAATTGGTGATGAAAGAGCCTGAAGTTGTTGTTGTTGAAGATGAAAAACAAAATACAGAGGTTGAAGCTACACATGTTGAGGGGGATAGTTGGTGATGGATGAGGCTGAAGTTGCTGATGTTGAAAGTGAAAAACAGAATACAGAGGCTGAAGCTACACATGTTGAGGGGGAACAGTTGGTGACGGATGAGGCTGAAGTTGTTGGTGTTGAAGGTGAAGAAAATAATACACAGGGTGAGGTTGAGAATGAGGCTGGAAAAGATGGTGATGATGTAGTCGACACTGAAGTCTTGGCCAAAAAGGGTCGTGGACGTCCTCCCAAGAGAAAAGAAGCTGCTGGTGGTGATTTTCAAAAAAGAAAAAAAAAAGGTTGCTGGTGTTGAAGTTTCAGCAAGGTAAATTAATGGTTTTTTACTTTTAGTTTGTTTTTAATTTAATTTTTTACAGAATGAAGTATATTTTTCTAATTTTATTACGTGTAATATTTTTATTATAACTTTTTTTTTGGTGTACATAGCAAGAAGCGTTCTGAAAGGATAAATTAAACATAAGATTTTAGTTAACGTTGTTACAAAGGATGGCAAAGGTTTGGAAGCGGAAAAGTCGGTCATATTAAAGTAGAGAGAAGAAATATGGCATGCCAGTCTTTGTATTTTGCTTACTATGAACTTGTTCCAGTTATGTATGTGTATGCAAATTCTAGACTTCTAATTACTTTTGTAACTATGGTGTTCCAGTTATGTATGTGTATGCAAATTCTAGACTTCTAATTACTTTTGTAACTATGGTGTTCCAGTTATGTATGGTGAATGCAAGACTTCCATTTATTTTAAATACCTTTTGTATTAATGTACATGTTTCTTTATATATGTTGAATGTAAATGCAAGACTTGTTACTTTGTTTTGTATTCTGGGATAGATATAGAGTACGGAGACAGAGTTTTTTTTTGTGTCAAAGGGTTGCATGATACTAAATATATGGCCAAAACACAAGGTGTTTAATTTTTTATAATGCGCGAAACACAAGGTGTTTGGTGGATGGTTTCAAAACACAAGGTGTTTAATTTAGTATAATGCGAAAAACACAAGGTGTTTGGTGGATTGTTTTATACGACTGTGTTATACAAATGGTAAATACATGCCCAGACACAATGTGTTTCGATTGTTGATAATTTTAGAATTCCCAAACACAATGTGTTTTTATTTTCATTTTCCTTGATGATAACCTGGACAAAGTAATTCGATGGTAATTAAATCACATTGTGATTTTATAATTGAGACATCATGTGTTTAGAAAAATGATCATATAAATGTCTGAAAAATTTCAAATACCATCTGTTCAACGACAACTAATCGAGCAGATAATTATTAAACAATGAAAGCAGTATGAAAATAAAAAATCCATCATGGATTGTTGACAGCAACCTCAGTTGAAGTGTTTTGTTTCTTTGTAACTCGTTCTTTACCGGACATCCTTGCATTGTGTTTTGTACCTCCATAGTTGCTAAATACCATCTTTCTCTTTTGGCTTTCTTTTATTCCCAACTCTTTACCGCCCATTATTTGCCTATTTTTTTCACAGCCTTTGAATAATCCAACTGGTGGGTTACTTACAAATATTTCGCCAGGCCTCGTGACCCCAATCATGTCTGCCATAGTATCTTCCTTCTTCTTCTTTGGTGTCTTTTGCACTTTCTTTTCAACATCAATCTTCAATGCTTTAACCTTGTCAAGAAATTCTTCGAGCAGTTTCTCATCGGGTACAAGATTATCGATGCAATCTTCTACAGCTGTATTTATTTCATGAACAAACTTTTGAACACCAGTATTTGCATTCCCGTATTTGTTTCTTCGTGATCTCAGCTCTGGTGGTATGATATCTCTCGTCCAACGTCTGTTGATGTATCTTTCTGGAATCTCATTGATGTTCCAAATACAACCTAGTTGATGGGTATTTGTATTGGTAAAGTCATATCTAGTATACGTTCAAACATAGTATTTAGCTTCCTT
>CM067168.1:56225202-56238067 GCA_034093135.1 Erigeron breviscapus | reverse complement strand
CTGAATACAAGTGATCTAATTAACTTGGAAATACTCGTAAGTTTACTTAGAGTATATCTCACAAGTTGCAATGCTAAAGTTTCAAGCTTTTGCAAGTTGTGAGAAGACTTTGTATTTATAGCCCAAGTCCATGATGATGTGGACAAGATCATACAAATGTGGTTGTGAGTATTTAAGGAATATTGCCTCATTTCTTCTCTCTCTTCACAAATCAAGAACCCTAATTCCCAAATTTCAATTTCATTTTCCAATGGCACCTAGATCATCCCGTTCAAGAGATGTAAATCTCTTGACTGTTCCATATGCTCCTTCACCAGATGTCAAACCGGCATCTGGTACTCCTGGTAATGCTTCGGTCATCAAACTAAATCCTAATAATCCGATGGCAAGCTTACAAGGATCTCAAGGGTCCAATACCCTTATTGGTAGAATCCAAATTTTTTTGAAGGATTCTCCAATAGGACCCTCATTCTCTCTAAACCCACGCAAATTGTTTCACGACTACTTGTGTGAGTTTTGGTACACTGCCACTCTTTCTTCTGATTGTTCCTCCATCAGTTTTACATTAAAAGGTGGAACAATCCAGTGTACCTTGTCCGCTGACGTGTTGAGGGATGCCTTACACCTCAATTACTGGAGAGAGGGTGAATCTCCAGTTGTCTTACCCACAAATATTAATTTTCATCAAGTCCTCCTCGAAATGGGTCATAAGGAGTGTTTGGACAATGGGGTTTTGAAGACGAAGGGTGCGATGACCATGAAGGGTCTTACACCTTCATGGAGGTACTTTTTCATCCACCTGGTGGAGAGTATGGGTAGGAGTTCTGGTGGTCTTGACCAGATTAACTCCTCACAAGCAGAGATGGCATACTGCTTGTGGAATGGATTGAGAGTAGACTTTGCAGATATCTTGTTCAGAAGCCTAGTACAAAAACTGAAGGGCACCAGGGGTGTTTGTATCCCCTTCTAAAGGTTTCTCTCTCTGTTTTAAACAAATTCTGGGCAGAGAAGCATACTTAAGTACAGATTCACCGTACACTGCTCCAGATTTGTTGAGGAATTTAGACTCTCTGGTATCTGAAGCTGGAGAGGTCGAAATTCCAGAACGAATGCAACTGGAATTCGCTAAAACTGATGCACCTATTGAAGGTGAGTCAGAAAGACAATTGGGCGGGCCTCAAAATAATGAGGGACCCTCCAGTTCGTCTAATGTTGTGGTTGAGGATAGAGCAACCATAACTGAAGCAACTCCAATCACATCTATCCCTGGTGAAGATACTTCGGTATCTGATCCTCCAACAGATGCACCCATCCAGAAACTGGGGAAGGTCATCTGGAGACTGACCCTTCTGGTCAGCCCTCAGTTACATTCATGGATCTGGACATGAATGTTAATGACGAGGAAATCCTGATAGAGTCTTCGGATTCTGAAGGAACTGAAACAGACTTGGAGATTTTTGAGGCTTCTGTACAAGCTCAAAACCCTTCATCTCAGTCTCGCTTCCAGATGCATCAATTTCACTTTCACCATCCCTACAAAATGTGCCTACTGATATACCATTCCCATCTTATAACTATTCACCAACTGGGCAATTCTCACTTGCTCGAGAAATGCCACCCCACCGCCGCCGTTGTTCACACCTGAGCATTCTCAGCATGAACAACACATTGTTTTCCAGTCCTTTCTTCTACCACCACTCCTAATATTTCTTCAACTGCTGGTATGACAACTGGGGAGACTTCTTTAAGTTTGCCTCCTCCAGTTGCTCCAGTAGTAACTGCTGCTGGTCCAGTGACACCTTCTCCTTCGTCACTGGACACTCAAGTTGTCTCTTTGCAAGCCGATCTCCAAAACCTTCTTACTAGGGTGGAGGAGATTCAAAAGACATTTGACAAAAACACCAAGTCTTTCTCCAGATACCACAAGGATCACTTGACAAACATTAAAGTGGTTGATCTGGGGATTAACAAGTTTTCATCAAATGAAGACTTGGTGTTCAATAAGCTAAATGAGTTGGTCACTGGCTGTAACAATCTGGCAACATCTTTGAAAGAAGCCTTTGACCTTACTCAGTCCAAGGTCACAACGTCAATCTCTAATCTGCTTGGCAACACTGTAAGAACATCTGAAGTAGATTTGAGGGAAATTGAGAGGCAGGTAAAGGAATTAGTTGAAAAACCTGGCCTAAATGTGACTGAACTTGGAGAGCAGTTGATGACTTCAGTTGGTCAGAAGATAGAGGATACGCTGGGTGCAAGAGAACAACAACTGATTGAAAGGGTGATGTCTGAGATCACCAAGCTGGCCACTCCTCAGGTTGATCTGGCCCCACTCACTAGTGAGATCAACAAGTTGAGAGGCAGCAGTGAAAATTTGAACACCCAGGTATCCCTTCATGCTCAATCTTTGGATAAACTGACAACTGAAGTAGAGAATTTGAAGAAGAAGGATGAAGAGGTAAAGGACAAGGTGGTTTCTGGTCTAGATGAAGATTCTAAGCTTTTAAATGATTTGAAAACTGGTCAAGAACAGGTTACAGCAAATGTTTTGACCCAGTCTACAGAAACCAACCACCTTTGGAGATCTTTCAGGATGATGTGCACAATCTTCAAAGAATGCAAGAACATGCAATCATGGCAGCCTCTTGACCGGTTGCCAGCTCACCATTTTGAATGGGAAGTGATAAGGGCAGGTCTAGATGCTGCCAAGGGGGAAAGTAGTGCAGTTCTTGCACCAGTTGCACCTGGAAGAACCCCATCTGGAAGTCAAGCTGGTAGGGAAATGGTTGTAGCTGCCAGTACTGAAGCTGGTGAGCAAAGAGTAGATGAATCTGGTGATGTGGTTGATAGGGGGAATGTTTTGGATAAGGGCAAAGGTTTAGCAGTTGATGTATCTGCCCAGCCGGCCACTGATGTACCAATGTTAGAAACTGGCAATGCTGATGTACTTCCTCCAGTTTCAGATAGTGATAACAGAAGATTGGCTAGACTTGGCAATGATATTAAAGAAAGAAAGAAAATGAAACAAAGAAACCAAGCTGAAGCCAGAGCACATCTTGCACAGATCAAACTGCTTGATATGAGTGATGCTCATCTTTTGGGAATCACTAAGGAGGAGTATGCCAGGATTAAAAATGATCCCAGGATAGTTGACCAGTTGAAAGAAATGCTTGATGTTGAACTGGACAGACACTATCCTGAGGATGAAGCTGAATTTGATGCCAAAAATTTAAACATATCAGTGGAGAAGGCGAAGGAGAACAGGGCCAGTGGGATTCTAAAAAGAATTGAAAATGTTAAGAAGGTTGTGAAAAAGGTTTTGAATCCACCAAGAAGGACTTCTCAACCAAGAAGACCACTGACCAGAGATGCCGACCTTAGCACATTTGTTGAACCAACTGGCGAGGTATCAAATGAAGACATCAAGTCCGCTGTACTGGCTGTTGATGCTGGGAGTATAAAAATAACAAATGAATCTGAAGCAAGAAGCTATTACTCCCAGATCATGTCAACCAGAAGACATAGTGGTACTATCAATGGTGTCAATGTAACAATCAAGCCAGGAACCAAAGTCTTTCAAGTTGAAGTTAGTTATACCAGAGGGCCACTGGTTAAAACTGACAATCCTGGTGCAATGCAGTATGGGTTCAGTGAATGGGTTGAAATGGTGAATGTGTTGGATGCAAAGGCACAAAAGAATAGGTTTGAGAAAGCATGGGTGAACTTCTTAAGGGGCAAGATTCAACATAAAGAAAACCTGGAGCAAAAGCTGAATATTGACCCTGAAGACTCACAACCTATTTCTTCAATAACCAAGAGAAGAAGAACTGGCGAAGGGCCATCTCATTAAGTTCTTTCTTTTCAGTTATCCACTTGTAATTGTTTTACATTCTGTAACTTGTATAAATTTCATTTCCTTGTATAAATGAAGTTACCAGTTTGTAACCACAAGGTAGATAATAGATTAAAATCTAACAAACCTAAAGAAAAACCTAAGGCATTTATTGATCTATAAAAATGCCTTGGAAAACTTAGATAGATTTAAATCGAACAAGTCTCTACAGCTCACACTTGTACAGATACAAGAACTGAAAAAGACTTGGCAATATTTCTAGACAAATAGGGGAATTTGTTAGGACCAGTTTACTGGTAAACTGGCCAGTCTCCAGTTGCACCTGGAGACCCAGTTGATTTGTCCAGTGAAACTGGAGACCCAGATGATTTGTCGAGAAATATATTGAAGTCCAGTTGCACCGTACAGTCAACGCAACTGAAGACTTCCTCCAGTTGAGAACTGACCAGTTGAAGAATCATTCCAGTTGAAGTCGAAGACAACAAATGGAAGATACAGAATGACAATGGCAGCGAAGCCCAGTTGACATTCTAGTCAGTTACAAACTGGAGACCATCAGTGGAAAGCTCTTACAAAGCTTTACACTGATTACGAGGAATTGACTTTTGTGCTTTATGTCCTTTTACCCGGATAATAAGACTTATCTTATTATTTAATTACTAAAAGGTACATAAAGCTGGTTGAATAAAGTTGCTTTATCCTGCAACTTTACACTGCATTTTAAGGAATTAAATGTTATTCCTTAAATGCTCTCAACCACATTTGTACGGCCAAAGTTAACATCCCAATGTTAACTTTGCCTATAAATACAAGTCATTGCACAACCAAGAATTCAAGTTGAATACTTCACACTTTGCATACCTGCAATATTCTTGGTGAACTTGTGCAATATTCTCTCAATCGTAAAAAGGAACATTTCACAACTTTAAGTGTTTCGATTGTTTAGAGAAAATTCCGAGTGTAGATCAATTGTAGTTCATAGGTTGTTAGGATATTTACATTCTTGTATTATCTTGGTTCCGCAACAACCTTGTAATTTATTTAACATTAATAAATAAATTACACTTGAAAATTACATATTGTCTCACCAATTTATCTTACAAGTTATTTGTATTATTGCATTGTTCTTTACTTATTGTCACTTAATAAGTAATCTATCTAGAACTTGGTATATACACACTGCAACTGGTCGTCTCCAGTTCAGTGCATATATTGCAAAGTAACTCCACCATCGACATAGAGGTGTCTTCAGTAGTACCATCTATTGAGTTGGGACTTACAAGTGGTATCAGAGCAGAAGGCTAATAAACTTGCCTAGATCTGCTTAAGATGAACACTACTGAAGGTGGAGATGGTTCTGGTTCAGGTGAAAACCCCTTGAATAATAATGCACAACCTTTTCAAAATGTTAATTCTAACCCTCCTCCTCCTACTACCCCAAACCACGTCCATGTACATTATTCTAACACTCCTGTTCCCAAATTTGATGGAAACAGTGAGACTTTTGGTACATGGAAGGCCAGAATGCTTTTGCATTTCGGTGGGATAGAGAGGTATATGTTGAAAATCCTTAAGGATGGACCATATACCCATGTCTCTTGGGGTAAGTCCTCTTCTAGATCCAACTGGAAGAAGAGGTTCAAGAGAAAAGCTCGAAGACCATTGGTCTGATGAGGATCGTAGACTTGTTGATCTGGACACCAGACTCAAGAACATGATCCTTGGAGCTGTCCCTGAAGATCTAATTCCAACACTTGTGTTGTTCCCCAGTGCAAAGTCAATGTGGGATGAATTAACTATTCAGTTTGAAGGAGGTGATGACACTATTGTCACCAGGAAAGTTGCCTTGAACAAGAAGTATGAATCCTTCTTTGCCTTACCCAATGAAAGTCTAACTGGTACATACACCAGATTTTCTAGCCTCATTAATCAGCTGAGAGGCTTGGGTGTAGAGAAGGATAAGGATATTCTTCTTGATAAGTTTTGTATATTATATATATATATATAAAATATGTATGTATATATATATATATATATATATATATATATATATATATATATATATATATATATATATATATATATATATATATATATATATATATATATATATATATATATATATATATATATATATATATATATATATATATATATATATATATATATATATATATATATATATATATATATATATATATATATATATATATATATATATATATATATATATATATATATATATATATATATATATATATATATATATATATATATATATATATATATATATATATATATATATATATATATATATATATATATATATATATATATATATATATATATATATATATATATATATATATATATATATATATATATATATATATATATATATATATATATATATATATATATATATATATATATATATATATATATATATATATATATATATATATATATATATATATATATATATATATATATATATATATATATATATATATATATATATATATATATATATATATATATATATATATATATATATATATATATATATATATATATATATATATATATATATATATATATATATATATATATATATATATATATATATATATATATATATATATATATATATATATATATATATATATATATATATATATATATATATATATATATATATATATATATATATATATATATATATATATATATATATATATATATATATATATATATATATATATATATATATATATATATATATATATATATATATATATATATATATATATATATATATATATATATATATATATATATATATATATATATATATATATATATATATATATATATATATATATATATATATATATATATATATATATATATATATATATATATATATATATATATATATATATATATATATATATATATATATATATATATATATATATATATATATATATATATATATATATATATATATATATATATATATATATATATATATATATATATATATATATATATATATATATATATATATATATATATATATATATATATATATATATATATATATATATATATATATATATATATATATATATATATATATATATATATATATATATATATATATATATATATATATATATATATATATATATATATATATATATATATATATATATATATATATATATATATATATATATATATATATATATATATATATATATATATATATATATATATATATATATATATATATATATATATATATATATATATATATATATATATATATATATATATATATATATATATATATATATATATATATATATATATATATATATATATATATATATATATATATATATATATATATATATATATATATATATATATATATATATATATATATATATATATATATATATATATATATATATATATATATATATATATATATATATATATATATATATATATATATATATATATATATATATATATATATATATATATATATATATATATATATATATATATATATATATATATATATATATATATATATATATATATATATATATATATATATATATATATATATATATATATATATATATATATATATATATATATATATATATATATATATATATATATATATATATATATATATATATATATATATATATATATATATATATATATATATATATATATATATATATATATATATATATATATATATATATATATATATATATATATATATATATATATATATATATATATATATATATATATATATATATATATATATATATATATATATATATATATATATATATATATATATATATATATATATATATATATATATATATATAGAATAAAGTTATAGTAAATTCATATATATTTGATGTGTCCAATTTTATATATGTTTCCCGCATTGTTTTATGCCATTTATGTTATGTTTTATAGTCATTCGTACGTATATTTTGATGCTTTATGGTATGTACGAGTGGTTTCAGGCCCATATCAGGTTTTATGGAAGAAAGTGGCTAAATATGGCATAAGATGAGCTTACGGATGCTTCCAGATGAATTCCGAGGTTGTTAAGATGGAATCCGAAATTCGGATATCCGAAATTTCGGATATCCGAAATTTCGGATAGTAATTTTTGAAATTTCGGATATCCGAAATTTCGGATATCCGAAATTTCGGATATCCGAAATTTCGGATATCCGAAATTTCGGATATCCGAAATTTCGGATATCCGAAATTTCGGATATCCGAAATTTCGGATATCCGAAATTTCGGATATCCGATTTCGGATATCCGAAATTTCGGATATCCGAAATTTCGGATATATGTTCGGATATGAAATTCCGATATCGAAAGTCGGATATCCGAATGTTTCGGATATCCGAATTTCGGATATCCGAAATTTCGGATAGTGGATTTCAATATCCGAACATATATCCGAAATTTCGGATATCCGAAATTTCGGATATCCGAAATTTCGGATATCCGAAATTTCGGATATCCGAAATTTCGGATATCCGAATTTCGGATATCCGAAATTTCGGATATCCGAAATTTCGGATATCCGAAATTCGGATATCCGAAATTTCGGATATCCGAAATTCGGATATCCGAAATCCACTATCCGAAATTTCGGATATCCGAAATTTCGGATATCAAATTTCGGATATCCGAAATTTCGGATATCCGAAATTTCGGATATCCGAAATTTCGGATATCCGAAATTTCGGATATCCGAAATTTCGGATATCCGAAATTTCGGATATCCGAAATTTCGGATATCCGAAATTTCGGATATCCGAAATTTCGGATATCCGAAATTTCGGATATCCGAAATTTCGGATATCCGATTTCGGATATCCGAATTTCGGATATCCGATTTCGGATATCCGAAATTTCGGATATCCGAAATTTCGGATATATGTTCGGATATTGAAATCCACTATCCGAAATTTCGGATATCCGAAATTCGGATATCCGAAAATTCGGATATCCGACTTTCGGATAGTCCGGATTTCAATCCGAAATATATCCGAAATTTCGGATATCCGAAATTTCGGATATCCGAAATTTCGGATATCCGAAACTTTCGGATATCCGAAATTTCGGATATATGTTCGGATATCGAAATCCATATCCGAAATTTCGGATATCCGAAAGTTCGGATATCCGAATTTCGGATATCCGAATTTCGGATATCCGAAATTTCGGATAGTGGATTTCATATCCGAAAATCCGAAATTTCGGATATCCGAAATTTCGGGTATCCGATTTTTCGGATAAATTCGGATCGGATTTTCGGATTTTCGGATAACGGATTCGGATACGGATAGTTTTGAACACCCCTAATATAAATACTTTCCTTTGGACGAAAATTGAACAACTTTTTGATTACTTTTTAAACCCTAAACGATATTTCCAGCCGTTTTGAAGCTTTTGAAGGAGGTTTTCACCCGAATCATCACCTTTGAAGATCACAAACAAGATTGGAGTTATTTCATTATTCCGTTTACGATTCTAGCTCTTTGTTGGATTAATTTCTTCATTCGGTACAATATGATTTCAATAATTATCGATTGTTTATTATTTCATTATTCCGTTTACGATTCTAGCTCTTTGTTGGATTAATTTCTTCATTCGGTACAATATGATTTCAATAATTATCGATTGTTTTAATTATTTCATTATTCCGTTTACGATTCTAGCTCTTTGTTGGATTAATTTCTTCATTCGGTACAATATGATTTCAATAATTATCGATTGTTTTAATTATTTCATTATTCCGTTTACGATTCTAGCTCTTTGTTGGATTAATTTCTTCATTCGGTACAATATGATTTCAATAATTATCGATTGTTTTAATTATTTCATTATTCCGTTTACGATTCTAGCTCTTTGTTGGATTAATTTCTTCATTCGGTACAATATGATTTCAATAATTATCGATTGTTTTAATTATTTCATTATTCCGTTTACGATTCTAGCTCTTTGTTGGATTAATTTCTTCATTCGGTACAATATGATTTCAATAATTATCGATTGTTTTAATTATTTCATTATTCCGTTTACGATTCTAGCTCTTTGTTGGATTAATTTCTTCATTCGGTACAATATGATTTCAATAATTATCGATTGTTTTAATTATTTCATTATTCCGTTTACGATTCTAGCTCTTTGTTGGATTAATTTCTTCATTCGGTACAATATGATTTCAATAATTATCGATTGTTTTAATTATTTCATTATTCCGTTTACGATTCTAGCTCTTTGTTGGATTAATTTCTTCATTCGGTACAATATGATTTCAATAATTATCGATTGTTTTAATTATTTCATTATTCCGTTTACGATTCTAGCTCTTTGTTGGATTAATTTCTTCATTCGGTACAATATGATTTCAATAATTATCGATTGTTTTAATTATTTCATTATTCCGTTTACGATTCTAGCTCTTTGTTGGATTAATTTCTTCATTCGGTACAATATGATTTCAATAATTATCGATTGTTTTAATTATTTCATTATTCCGTTTACGATTCTAGCTCTTTGTTGGATTAATTTCTTCATTCGGTACAATATGATTTCAATAATTATCGATTGTTTTAATTATTTCATTATGAGTAGCTAATCGTTTCATCATTCATCTTGATGAAGTGAGACAATATGTAAGGATTGCACTATTTTATTAATTCAAAGTTGATTTCAATTATCGTTGTGTCGCGATCTTGATGATTTGATTCTTTGTTAATTATTTTTATGACGTTGGTGATATGTATGTTCTTCGTTAGTGGTACTAGTTGAACATATGTGTGATTTCAATTAATTATCTTTAATAAATTGTCACTAGTTCATGGTATGATAGTGAACGTCATTTTGATAAAAGGAATTATTTTGTCAACGTGTTGAATAACGGTTGGTGGTACCACGTTGTCTTCACATAGATACAATTGTTAATTTGATAGTCAAACAAACTAGTTGGTTAGGGAAATTGTTTTAAGCATTGGTGGTACCGGCTTTTAAAAAAGAACTGATTAATTAGGTGATTGAAATGATTTTACAAACGTTGGTGGTACCAGTTTGTGTCTTTGTTTTGTCACGATTATCTTTGTCAACTTAATTGAATCTGAACTTCATTTATGTGCAATCTGAACGTGTTGTTGAGCGAATTCAAGATGGGTGACCTTTTAATATTATTGTCATAAAATCATTTTTACTTTCGTCTTCCGACGAACCCTGCCCCGGTCATACCGGATTTAATTTATTTACTTTTATTTTTTGCAAAGTGACAATTCGGTCACAAAACCCCCTCTTACTTGAACTACTTTATTTTTAACAATTGCTTTACTTAGTCCTTGTGATTGACCTCGGATTTACCAATTTTACTATACTGCATGCGATCAGGTCCACTACCTGTGAGTGTGTTGTAGTCAGTCTTTTTGGTAGTTCGTATTTATAAATTTTATTACTCGATTTCACACATCAGTGTCCCCTAAGGGACAAGCTTAGTAGCTGCCGGAGTCGCTGTGAATGGGTTGTTCACTTATTCGTGCATCGATCAAAGTAAGTTAGCACACGAAGGCCATATATAAATACGAGTATAATATAAATGACATGCATGGGGTCATATTGTTTGTCTTTGTTTGATTCTTGGTTATTTATTTAATTAGTTTTCTCTTACAAGTTACAAATTACGTTCAGATTCCTCTTCCATAATAAGATAATACACTTTATTATTGGATTATGTATAGAGTAATTCTAAGTGTACAAACTTTTTACAAATAAATCTTTACAAACACAACTTCCACCAATTAAATCATCTCTATTTATTCTCTCTCTTCTTTCTATCTCTTGCTTGATTGGACCATCTCACATGCCACCTATGTTTGTAAAAGTTAGTTTGTAAAATGTTTGTCACTCTAGCATAGCTCGTATGTATAACAAATTATTATTTGTATAGTCTGACATATCTAAGATCACTAGAATTGTGTCTGCAAATGCACGATGAATGGTGATAACTGATAAGTTATTTTCTAAATTTTGTGTTGATGATAAACGGTTGATGACTAACGACTATCGACTTTGGAAACCACTGATATTGTGCCGAGGTTGGTTATGTAAAAAGGAGAGATATTTATGGAATGAAATTTATTTTCTTTGGATTTGTTAATATAGTAACCTATTTGTGCTTGATCATTTAAAAATATGATCATTTGTTTTTATAAGGTCTTTGACAGAGATCCATCTGGATTCGAATATCACTTCTCACATCTGTAAGAGTGGACTATTTGGAGGATTTTTGAAAAGGTAACGATCTCTACACTATCACTTTTTAAACGTACACCACAAAACATGCATGATAGAGTTGTACTGTACAACATTTCAAAGCATATTTTGGTGGTGTACAGTTAAAAGTTGTGGTGTATGAATCATCACCCTAATAGAAAGTCTGCATTTTAAGCATTCGTGTAGTTTAGAAGGAGATGTAAAATAGATTGACATTAAAGAAAAAGTGACATGGCTATGTTTAATATATTACAAAAATTAATAATTTTTGCATGATCTCTTAAACATAGATTGAACATATGATGGAGGTATTTCTTTAATGCTATTGCACGCAATGTCAAATTGTCAACAGAGATGCTACATTTTTCCACTTGTGAAACGTCATTAGGTCATAGACACTCTCAAATGTATCCTTATTTTCACATCCTTAACGGGTTCTAAGATACTTAAAGAATGTTTTTGTTGAACAATGTCTGTGTCAATTATAGCTATGATATTTTGAAATTATACCATTATTAATTATAATTATGATTATATTTATAAGTCGGCTAACTTAAATAATATTATAAACTTTATTCTCATATCCGACCTAATAACTAAAACATATATATATATATATATATATATATATATATATAT